>JARFJB010002092.1:0-125000 GCA_036346205.1 Vesta saturnalis
GACACTCAATATTTGCAGATAAATCATTGATATATAATAAGAATAACAATGGACCTAAATTGGACCCTTGAGCAACCCCAGTACTAGCAGTAAATTGAATAGAAATAAAGCCCTCATATTGAACAAATAATCGTCTATTTGTTATATAAGAATATATCAATTCAATCAGTGACGAGGAAAACCCAAGCGCATTAAAGTGTAAACAAAAGTGTTTTATGATTTATTTGATCAAATGCTTTTTGGATATCAGTGAATATGACTTTCACTTGACCGTGCCCATTGAGAGTGTTTGATATAAACTGAGTTATACAAGCTAAATTCGTTTCAGTAGAGCGTTTGGACATAAAACCATGCTGATTGCTAATCACCATACCTTTCATCGGTTCAAAGTTTATAACACGAGCGTTCTTATAGTTTAAAGTAATGCTCGTTAGTTTACACATTGATTTAATTGTCTGTTCACTGATTGAAAACACATTGTAACTGTAGTTTTTCGGCCCCACACTAACAAGCTCAGCTATATAACTTCCTTCACCGTACGCCTCCAGCTCGTCGGACATTTGACCAAAGAAATCTACACAAGTCGGATTCCAGTCGTCGGATTTTGCCCTAAATATGACACTGTCTGTATTATAATACAGAACACGACGGTCCTGCTTCTCCAAATAACTATATAGTTCTAAACGTGCATGAGCAGTGGTTTACGCGGTTAATGGCACATTGGTAGTTTTTAGAGTCTCGTCGTCTTCACCCTCAGGTCTATCCCAATTTACAATTACCACGTATCATTAATAAGAATAATGGATTGTACCTGTACCAAAGGATCCGTAAGCAATTTGAAAAAGTCCATTAGCTCAGACAGAATAATGCTCTGGGTTAAATTTTCACGTTGGTCAAACTTACCCCAAAAAGAGTTTAACATTAGCTTGGCAAAGTATCTTAAGCCGGGGTTTTTCTTAACGTTGTTTTCGTCCAACTGAATTTCCTCTTTATTGTAATATTCATATATGTACCTTGTCTTCTCGGCTTCTGACTTACAGTAGCTGCGCCACTCTGAACGTTCTTGCTTGAGTTTCAGGAAATTATCGACGCAACCACTAAACAGTCCACCCTGTTTCGTGGCTTTGCCATATACGGTTACCTCATACGCCCAAATCTCAAAACTTTATAGTTCTACATAAGAAAAACATCAACTTGCCATGCATTTTTAGAGGCAAAACAGGGTGATAGAGGCTAGAGGGCGGTAGTACTCGACATTTAACTAAACCCTCCACCGTGTCCAGTGGAATGTTCCTACAATCTAAACCTACGTGAGTTTTAGGACGACCTACATGATCTTTACAGTATTTATTTACATAAGGGTATAACGAGAACACCTCATAATACATGATTCTCTCACTAATGCAGTCACACTTATGATAGAGTTTGCTGGCATTAGTACGACCACGTAAAACGCGTCTCGTGAATTTAAAGGTTTGTCATCTTGACCACATAGATTCCGTATAAACTCATTGTAATTTTTCACATAGCGCAGTGTCCTTGTAGGTTTTAAGTCATTCTTCTTCCCCATAAAAATCTGTCTTGCAATCATAGCAAACAATTTTCGAATTTTGAATAAAACAGGGTTGTTTCTGATGGCAGCAAGGGCACTGATGCAAACATTTCGCATGCCGTTTTTGTTATTAAAAAGTTTTTTTTTTGTGGAGTTCGCGGTAATAACTACAAGTGAGCGCAGAAGTTAAGCTGTTAATCATATTATAGTGCTCGTCCTCGAGTACTAAACTTAAAACTACTCTACCCGACTCCTTAGGGCCCTCAAAGTAAACCTCATCATCTATTCGCGAATTGTAAACTACTATAATATATGAAGTTAAATGATTTTGAAATTATTGAATATGCTCGTATCTACCGCCCTGATTAAGGCCTACACCGCTGTTTTGAGAAAGCGCGAGCTAAACAATTGTTTTCATTCGTTATTGTTAGTACAAAAATAATACCCTCTCTTTTGGATTTACAAAAGACTTCAAATTTTCAACCCGTCAAGTTTTTGCGTCCATAGCCAACCGGTACCGTCACTCTAATCACGTTTAAAACTAACAAGTCACTCGTGAAAAAGCTAGCATTGCTCTCTATCGTTTTCGAATACTACTTTGTAATTAATCATATCGTAAGCCTTTATTAATCCCTCGTTGGTTAACAAGCCACCACGGAACAAATCCAAAATCTGATTAACAGTTAACTATTCCATGACGGCGCGACGTATGAACAGTAAATGATATTGGGGCATGTTTCATCAGTTTTTACGTAAAACAGGTTTAGGTGAGAAAAACAAGCAGCAAATCAACTTCGACACAACAACTATCTACATTTAAGATACAGTACTCTGATCAATCTCATTTTATACGATTTCATGACGACGAGACGTATGAACTGTAAATGATATTGGTTTTCTTTTATTAGTATGACTTATTCTTATCTTATTCCTGCGGACTGTTCAGGAGTCTGCTTCCTCTTCAGTCCTGGGTTTTTGTGTGTTACTGAGGTTATATTGTTGTGTGTACTGTATACGTACATACAATGTAGTGTGTGGTGTTAAGTGGTTGCAAAGGAAAAGTAAACATTATTAATATAATATTATATTATTTTCGTTTGGATTGGAGATGTATATGTGGTGTGTATATGAGATGCGTAATGTGTATTGGCTCAATTCCTTGTTCGTTGCATTGCTCGTCTTCAATTTTATATTAGGGCATAGGGGATGTCATCAAGAAGGTCTTCAAATTCTTCGGGGAGGTTTTCGATGTTCTGGGTCAAGAGGGTGCTTAAATTTATTTTTCGGTTTTCTCCTGTGGATTCTTAGGTATTGGATGTGGGTAAGGGGCGTATGTGGAATACGGAGGATGTTTTTGGTAGCTTCTGTTTCGCCGAATATCCTACAGTGTGTATAGTTTGTTTGTAGCGTTTTGAGGCGTTGTGTGATAGGTGTGATGTTATCGTGTTGTATGGTAATTTCGTAGGGTGTTCTATAGTGTAATCGGTGTATTCTCCGTAGGACTCGGCGTTCACATGAGGCTATGGATTTTAGTTCATTGGGTTTTAGGGTAGCGTACAATGGAGCACGGTAATCTATGACGGGCCGTATGAATGTCTTGTAGGTATGTTGTAGGGTTTCGGGTTGATAACCTCCTATGCGTCCCCTAAGGGCGCCCAGGAGGATGGATCGGTTCCGTACTTTGTTCAGGGTCTTGTTCAGGTCAGCGTTCCAGTTAAAGTTCTTGGTAAATGTAATACCTAGGTATGTTATGTCGTCAACTAGCGGTAATCGTTCCCCTCGCAGGGAAACGGTTACGCCGTTTTTAGAGAGTAATTTGTGTCGGGTATAGTTAGGGTGCCGGAATAGGATGGCTTGGGTTTTGGTGGGGTTTATGGAGATTCTCCTTTGGATAGCCCAATTGAAGAAGTTGCGTAGGGTATTGGACATACTGTCGAACGCGTTCTTGGTGGACCGATTAGCTGCCCAGAAAGCAGTGTCGTCGGCAAACTGTGCCATAGATACACCGGGCGTTGTTACACTCGGGATATCATTGACGAAAATAAGGTATAATACTGGTGCCAAGGCAGAACCCTGGGGTACGCTTGCTTGCTGGGTGAAACTTGGTGAAAGGGATGGACCCACTCGGACTCGTACCGTCCCATCTGTTAGATACGACTGTAGGAGCTTCGTGAGCTCGGGGGGATACCTAATGTTTGGATTTTGTGAACTAGACCCGCATGCCAGACTCTGTCAAAGGCCTGCCTTACGTCTAAGAACACGGCGAGGTTACAATAGAGGCAGTTAAATGCTCGTGACGTTTCGGTTAGGAGTTTCGGCAATGGGTCCTGACAGGTTATATTAGGTTGGAAGCCGAACTGGCTGTCGAGTAAGAGGTTATTGGATTCTTCCAGCCTTATCTTGGGGTATGTTTCATCAGTTCTTATAGCTGCAATCTAATTACGCTGGTTTTTACGTAAGACAGGTTTAGGTGAGAAAAACAAGCAATAAATTGACTTCGACGTAACAACTACCTACATTTCTGATACAGTACTCTGACCAATCTCATTTTATACGATTTAGGATGTTTCTTATCTACATTTGAATTCAATTAATCAAAATCTTAAATTGTTTTACTGCAGGATGGAAATTGATCAGATGATTAATCTATACATTAAAACTGTAACAGATATAAATGTTGATGTACATCTTTTAGATAATACTAATGGGGTCTTAATTATTTGTTTATTTTTAAAATCTAATTTTGAATGTACGTAAATACTATCGAAAGTTGACTTTACTGTCTTGAACTAAAATTTAAGTAATATTTTTTTAATAACCTTTTTTTTAAGGTCAATGAGACAGAAAGCTTAAATTGTTTTACTACAGATGGGATTTATGTAAACTTTAACCTGAATCAAAGATAGTATATTGAATCGAAAAAGTGAATTTACAATCTGGAAGCAAGATCAAATACTTTTAAAATTGAAATGAGATGTAATTAAAAAAGTTGTTCATAAAATTCGATTTAATTACATGACTTAAAACGTTGTATTTGTATTTCAACACAGCACGTAATTAGATAATTAGTGAGTTTTTCCCAGACACGTTAGAGCTATTTGAATAGTGAAAGATTGTTATTGTGGTTACATAACCGGGGAGTCCGGAAAATCTTTTAAGAGATTAGGTGATTAGTGGGTTTTCCCGAACACACTAGAACTGGTAAAACACAGAAGAGAATGTACTATGAGTATATAGGTAACAGAAAACCAACACTTATTTAATCGTATGTCAATCTCCCGAAAAGTTCTTTCAATACAGCACTGGTAAGTGATTGTTTCTGACTTTAACTCTTATTTAATGTTATGCTATAATTACAGATATGGATTTATCTCATCTAAATTCATCAACATGCTTTAAACCATTCAAAAACATTAAGGATTTGTAGACGAGGTCGAATACAGGATACTCAATCTGAGTGTCATATTGACAAAGTATGGCGAATAGGTCGTTTCCGTTTCCACAAGTATTTCAAAGCCGAGGACCAACGTATACATCAATTTAATAAACTGTTGAAGGGTAAAGATATTTCTTACAACCTTTACGACCAGTAGGCAAAAGTACTAATTTAATATTCATTTAGAAAACCGATTTTATAATTGTTATGTTATGTAAGTGATGAAATTGACTTAATAAATAAAATCTTTTATTATCTATAATCTAACTCTATTACAGTATTATTATTACACTATTTCAAATTTCCCGCCTTAACGATTGCAGGGCCTGAATGTACTTTTAAAAACATACCGCTAGGTGGAGGCACGATCAATCTCTATTACAGAAAACATTCATTAGTCCATATACCACTAGATGGCATCACAAGCAAATTCAAATTTCGCAAAAAATATACCGCTAGGTGGAGCCACCTGTATTACAGAAAACATTCATTAGTCCTGGAAATACACCACTCGATGGCCCCACAAAAATTTAATTTTCCGCTAAGAGGGCCACGACAAGGGGGCGAAGCCGCTAACACAAGTTCTTATACCTGTCTTATGAGATAGTATGAGGGCCCCCTTATTAGAATACTATTTATCATCAAGGGGACCTCGACAAGGGACGAGACCCAAACACAAGTTCCTATACATGTCTTATGAGATAGTATGAGGGCCGGCTTATTAGAACATCACTTCAAAGTTATGGTGGAGGGCAATGTATAGTTGCGGAAAAATCATCGTGGTGTATTACCATCATTTGTCGTTCCGTCTCCTTGTTTGGGTATATCAACCAGTAAATTCATGTGTGCTCTAATCTGATCTTGTATATATTTCTTCCTTTCCTTCAGTTGCATTTTTTCCATCCTGGTCCCTGAATCTGTCATCTTTGTACAGCGATTGGATACGAGATATGAAGACAACACTCAAGACACCTGATCCACACATGTAAGCTTGAAATACCGTAATCATACATTAAAGGATCTGGCTTAAGGCTCCAAATTTTTGCAAGATTATTAATGATTTTTGGGGTAGCGCCACATACGCCACAAGTTTGAGTGAAGGAACTGCTTACTACACTAAACATTTTACAGTCTATCGTCGTGACTTTAAAATCATGGATGATATGTATTTCTTTATTTGCAAACGTAATTGTAGTTGGTTGAATGTTTTTTATTTGGTTTGTCATATTTTCAATTTCTTTTTTTGACAATTCGGGAGTCTCCTTTTCAATTAAAATTTTAATAGGTCTGTAATATCTTACAGATGAAGGACGTGGATTTTGCCATAAGATATGCCCTGAGTCTGTGGTCATTTGTAATGGAACAAGACACACCGAAAACAAATTGGAATCGTTCTTTGTAACACCATCTTCTTGTTTACAATATCCCTGTTTGTACGTAGAATGTCCACCACTACCATCGCACCCCCATTTGTAAAAAAGTGTTATATTTGAAAAATTAAATTGGCGCTCTTCAAAAATGATTTTTTGTACTTCCACAATCCTATTTATGTATGATTAACAAGTTCCTATAATTGGACTTCTGCAGCTATGTCCGAAACTAGGATAAAATTTTCATTAGGAACGCATTTCTTTTTAGCTTCCAAGAGGATATTGTAATTCGGATAGACATTTGCATTTCGCATTTTAGCCCCTTATTGCATCAATAAATATGATTTTTTTGTTAATAGTAAGTCAACATACAATGTCAAATTTTCCCCTGGAGTATACTTGACTTGGTGATTGATAGGCTTGATAGGCCTTTTTTATCTGTGTTGCCATATTTGGAAAATATTCGGAAACCTCTTTAACTATTCGTGAAGCATCTTTGCGCTCAGATAATTCCAGACTCATACGCATTGCAAATGACAATTTTTCGCTTTGATAATTCTCTAACAGCGGCAAAACTTTGTCTTTTACTTTTTTTCGCAAAGTTCTTGAAATTATTTGCTTGGATGACCGCTTTTTTTTCTTAAAGAGATATTAGGTAGAGTTAATTTAATTTCCTTAAAGGTGATTTTTCCATTAAGCCACTCCTTTTCCCTTTCTTCAACTAGATTTCGTCCTGGATTACTATCTCTCCATTTCTTCGCTAAGGCACTGTTAAAAGAGTTAACACTTTGTTTTATTTTACAATATTCTTCATTTGACATTCCCCCAAATTAAGGCTATTGATAACAAAACGGCAGCACTTTTAGCACTTATGGATTTGTGTTGGGACCAAATGTTAAACAGCTCTCTTTTACGTCTGTGAAGTTACACCGCCCAATGAGCGAATTTGCAAAAAAAAGAACGTGCAATCGGATTGTTTATTGTTTATTTACGTTTGTTTACCAACTTTTGGCATTTGTTTACCATTTCAGATTAGTTTTTTACAAATCTTTATATGGGCGGTACAGCTTCACGCATACTGCCTGACTGAAAAATTGGGCAGGTTATTATTTGTATCGTTGGTTTATGGTTTGTTTACGTTGTTTACCAACTTTTGGGATTTTTTTACCATTTATCCTTTTTTTACAAATTTTTATATGGGCGGTACAGCTTCAGTCATACTGCCCAACCCTTAAAAATTGAGCAGGTTATTATTTGTATCGTTTGTTTATCGTATGTTTACGTTTGTTTATGGCATTTGTTTGCCATTTTAGAAACATTTTCTGTCAATTTCTATATGTATATATATATAAAAATTGGGCAGGTTATTATTTGTAGGGGATAGCCGGGCAAAATGGGGTATCCAAAATGATTTAAAAAAAAACAAACAACTTTATAGAAACAACATATAATTTTCTGTAAAGGATAAACCTTAAAGAAACACAAGTAGAAACTATTTGGTTAAATAGTTTAACACTTAAATAAAAAATCAACAATTTTTCAAAACTGTGAATTAACCCGTTTGGCCCGCCTGGGAGGGCAAAATGGGGTGTCAAAAGTTTTAACTAAAAAATAACTATTTAGCTACAGAATTCACATATTAACACGTTGACTGCCAACTACGAGATAACTCGTAGATTGCGTTCTTTTCTAGGACGCCAACTACGGAAAAGAACAAAAAATCATGCTGGCTTACATGAACAGAAAATTTATTAAAAATGAACAAAAAATATAATTATAAAAATTAATTCAAATTCAGGAAAAAAAATATTTTATTGTTTGTGGAACTTCTTAAAACAATCTTCCACGCAAAGGGCTGGCTTCTCTTTACAGGCTGAACAGAAATAACGCGCTTCTCGGCGTTTTTTTTGGTTGGGTACATATACGACATGGCTTTGTCGGACGCTGTTTTTTTCGGTAGGTGGTAGACTCTCTAAATAATGGAGCTCTTGCAATCTAATTTTCTTCAAAACTGATTGAATCTCTTCTCCAATCAACGCGACGACGAATTCTCCCCTGAACTTTATCAGTTTTATTTTATAAGAAGTTACTTTTTGAAAAAGTTTGTGAGCATTGTGTATATATATCTCTATAATATGTAGTGAAACCATTTTGGGCCATCTAATAGTTTTTCTTAGAGATGAGTAGTACGAAAGCATTATTTTGATCTGATCGGTCAATGCCAGACATTCCATTATTGTAATCTCAAATTATATTCGGTTTTATAGAAATTTTTCTATTGCGATCGGCCACCTCTACCATTTCAACAGCATGCATGTTTGAAATGCTAAGGACATCTCGTTTGTCTTTCCATTTGCATACAGTAACAGGACCATTTTGCTGCCAAATACACTCCCCTTTTTTCAGTTTACGATTTACCACATCTCTGGGGTTTCCTTTTCTGTTGTTTCGTAGGGTTCCACACACATAAGTTTTTCGTGTATTTAGTAGTTTTGTAAGAGTAACAGAATTATAAAAATTGTCCATGTAAACCCTGTATCCTTTATCGAGATAGTCCTCAAGTAAATGTAAAACAACGTCAGCAGTGTGACCTACATTATTGTTAGTTTCCTCAGATTTTCCGCTGTAAATCTTTATTTTCATTACAAGACCGTCGGACTCACATAGTTCATACAGTTTGATACCATATTTATGTTTTTTATTTTTTATGTACTGGCAGAAACACAATCTTCCCCACCATAGCATCATGGATTCGTCAATACAAATATTTTTATCCGGTACATAGTTTTCGACGCATAATATTATTGAAGTGATTTAGTATTGGTCTCACCTTGTATAATCTGTCGGCAGATGGTATTGAGTTATCAACGAAATGAAAATAACGAAGTAACAACTGGAATCGATTTCGACTCATATGTGAGAGCCAAAAGTTTACATTGTATAGCTTGTTTGTGCTCCAGTAATGTTCGATTGATTGAAAACTACAAGGTCCCATTTGCAATAAAAGTCCAATAAAAACTTTCATCTCCGCAGCACTGACGTCTTGCCACTTTGATACCCTGTTAGATTTTTTTATTGCTTTGCGTTGTTCAATTTCTTGCGCAGCATATAAATTAGTTTGTTCCACCAGTAATGCAAGAATCTCATCCGAAAAAAATAAGACCACCAGCGTTTGTACTGTAAAATTTGACGTATCTAATTTCACACCAACATTTTCTTGGAAAATAAATAATTCAGGATTTTGTTGAATTTCTGTCCACAAATTATCATTCGCATTTGATGTTGTTGCTTGGGAATCATCGTCATTATCTTCAGGTTCGGGATCAACTTCAGGTTCGGGATCAACTTCAGGTTCGGAGACGACTTCATCTTCACTATCACTTGAATTCTCAGAAGGTTCATAATCGCTACTGTCGTTACCATCCTCGCCAAAACTCCAGTCAAATTCTGAATCACTTACATTTTCGTAGTACTCAAGTTCTTTTTGAGTTAGTAGTCTTTTCCTATCCATATTAGGTTCTTGATAATTTAATTATAATAATAATTTTAAAACAAAACACTCAAGAAAGACGTAAACATGATGCACTCGACAACTTCTGAGATACTACTGACGAATACGGACGCGTATCTATGATTGGGCTTTAGCGAAGCGACAGGTCGAAGCTTGTCTGCGCGTGTCTGCGTACGAATTAACTCGTAGTTGGCTTCCGCGAAGAGATTTCTGTTACAGCAGCCAACTACGAGATAATTCGTAAGACCTTTTTTTTTCTAAAAAAACACATTTTTTATACTTTTTGATGATAACTATGCACTAAAATTAGAGTTTTTAATAATATATTGTGATTAAATGAAATTGTCATTTTAGGCCAGATTTCTGAAAATTGCCATGGCAGTCAACGTGTTAATGTCGTCAATTCCGGCACATGAACTGTGTGCCCATCGTAAACACGTGCCACAAGCGATCCATCCCTCGGAAGATATGGAATAAAGGTCTCCGCAATAAAGGCATTCCGCATCACTGCCGTTGCTAATTTCGCTATCACTTGAATCATCCTTTCGATAACTTTCGTTTTTTTTATGTATTTTCCCTTGGTCTTCTTGGAATCTCCTTGATCATCTATGTTTCTCTTTACAGCCATCTGCCTCGAGGCATTTTTATTTTTGGTTTCAACCGAATGCTCAAGCTCGTCCTTATACGGGGTAGAGGTCAAAACAAAGGTTTTGCCTTTGTTTCGTGACGTTTTCGTTTGATCTGATTAGACTGTGGAATCGGAATTATAGCTGTTGGACTGGAAAGTGGAAAGGTAGAATCATTTATTCGAGATATTCTTGGTTGAGGATGGTCAGCGGGAAGGGTCTCAGATTTCTCTGGGGTTTTTTCACCTACAGGAATGTTACTTTTTGAAGTTGTTGGTATGGGAGAAGCATTATTGTTTGATTTGTGCAGCTGAATTGGGTGGTGTAACTTCACAGACGTTATATTATATTTTGAAAAAAAATGTTGCACCCAACCTTGGCATTTTTTTGATAAATTTTACTAAAATAAGTGGTACTTACCCAAACTTAGGAAACAACACCAAAACTACCAAATAATACACAGCAAATTATTCTTTAAACCACTTTAAATAAGACATAACAAATATCTGTTTACTGACGCGTAAAACTTTTATGAAGTTGATCTGTTTGTTACGTTGCCTTGGTTACCAACTCGGCTAACGGAACTTGAATGGTACTCTTGAAAGCGCTTGTTTGGAATGTTGTCTTTCCCAAACATACACAAAACTTGTAAATTGCAACTCTTATTTTCTAAATTATTTCCTCGTACCTTATTGAAAATGACATCTGTGCCACGAGGAGGAATAGTGGGCGGGGCTTGTGACGTCAGAAAAAACAAAATGGCGGCCTCACTTCTGCTATCACAAATTGCAAAAAAGTAGAACACGTTCTAAGCATACATTTCGTCCCGCATCAAAAATTGCAAGGAAAAATGCATAATGTGAAAGGGACTGCAAGCAGTTTATTACTACATCACAATTGTAACATGAAAATGCATAAGTGGCAACCCCGCTTTACTTAAGTGGTTGGAGAAAAAATTATTTTAGTATTAATAGTGTGATAATAAAATACTTATCTTTTTTGGGGTTGTTTAATGGTGTACTTTAAATTATACAATCTAAACGTTTCGATAACACTTACAGTTATCTTCGTCAGTAGTAATGTTTGTTGAAAATTGTTAAAGATGTTGTCAAATTTTGTCAAATTTAAAAAATTATAACATAATGATACGTGTTAATTTTTATTTTAATTTTAACTTTTGGTATGTCTAGGTTTTTTGCTGTTTTTTTCCTAGACCTTGAAGCAAATGCTTTACCAATTATATGTTAAATTACCACAGCACTATAATTTAACATAAGTAGTTGAAATTAAGATTAAAATTAAAAATGACAAAGAACGTTCTGCATTGTGCTTTTCATTGTTAATAACACTTCCAATTATTGATAAAGATATCTCTTCGTTAGATTTAACTGGGTTATTTTATTTGATGTAATGTTTCGATTTGTGAATGCTTCTATCATTTTCAAATTGAAGTTTTTCACAACTTTACATTTACATCATAGCTCGATTAAATTTTGTTAAATGTGTTTTTGGCTGACAAATTTCATTGTTAGCTTTCGTCGTAGAGAGTGTTCTGGTTTGTCATCTTTGAGGCAGTTTAACAATATTTAATTTTTATGACCTAGTTATTCTTTACTAAAATTTTATAGTTGGCTTTATACGTTTCTCAAACTGTTATATTAATAGCAGGCTTATGTTTATGTTTTAATTTTTCAAATTTGACAAAATTGTTTACAACATCTTTAACAATTTTTAACAAACATTACTACTGACGAAGATAACTGTAAGGGTTATCGAAACGTTTAGATTGTATAATTTAAAGTACAGCATTAAAAAACCCCAAAAAAGATAAGTTATTATGAGTGTTAATGGTGAAAGTTTACATTTTCATATAATAGTGTGATGTTTAGTATATTATATAACAGACTCACTATTATAAAGTAATGTTTTAAACTATGGCATGTGTCCGGTAATAATGACGATAAACCTAATTAAGAAGAAGCTCGTTGTTTGATAATATAATGACGCGCACTATCACACTGTTTTTCCACCTGTATTACCCAGAAAGTAATTTTTTTATGGTTGTAAAAAGTCCTATGCGCAGTTAGCAGCACGCACCTACAAATTTGTAGGAGGAGCATTTACTGAATCTGTTCCTTAAACGGAGTATAGGACAGGTAATAGATATGCAAATCGATACTGTTATACTTATCCGAGACATTCCTTCTCTTTACCGTTCCGGAAAGTGTTTACCCAAAAAGGGCAGACACCTTTTGACCGTGCGTGAGGATCTCTCCCCACAGGTCCGGTAATAATGACGATAAACCTAATTAACAAGAAGCTCGTTGTTTGATAATATATATCAGACTTAAATTGAATATAATATACAAGGTATAGAGTATGTGTTGGTAGTGCGCTGCTCAGGAGTCTTCGTCCTCTTTACCCTTTCCCTGGGAACCGGGGTTTCCGGGCGGTCCGTGGTGTCTGCAAGGGCCCCGTACGCGTTGGTGGTCGATGTGGGCGTTGTCGGCCGGTCCAACGCTGTCTTCTTAGGCTTCATTTCTGCATCCGGAGTTCTTCGTCGGGCGATGACTCGGCTGCGTCGTGCATCGGTGGCGCGGCTACTGCGGTTGCGGTAGCCGGAATCTTCTGTCTTCTTCTTTCGTCTCTTCCTGTTGTTGTCCTTGCTGGAAGGCCCGTTGCTTGATGGGAACTCTATCTTACACGGCAGCGTGGTAACATAGAGTCTCTCCGGCTCATGCGCTCAGCTTTTATACACTATCTGTTAAAAAAATTTAAATTCCGTTTCAAGGTTTGTGTATGATTTCAATTAAGTGATTACAACAACCCAAAACATAAACTATGTAGGTAGTTCCATTTTATTTATTTATGAATAATCGTAAACATAGCTATTTTTGTATCAAGTACCTAAAATGAAGTTTTTTAGGACGAATTTGTTGTTGAATTGAATAGCAAATGAGAATACCTAATTTATCAAATTTAATCGAATAAAACTATTAGGTACTTGACACAAAAATAGCGATTTATTTATACTGCCTGTTCTTTTTTTGACATTGTTTGTGTTAACAGATATTTGTAATATGTATATTACTTTATTGTACTATTAGCATTTTTGTGGGAGTACCTAGTTTTTTTGTGCCTGATAGGTATGATACGGAGTACTATTCCTATCCATATACCGCATTAACCTGTCACGGTACTTGGCTGTGGCAGGCTGTATCCTAAATCCTCCGCTGATTGCCTTCCCTCGGGTGAAGGCGATCACTCGCCGGTCTAATTCTCGAAAGAAGATAACCCAGTCCTCCTTCTCGCGAAGGATTACCGGCGGCACCCTCTCCCTGGTAACGGTGGCTTCCGGGCGGTCCGTGGTATCTGCAAGGGCCCCGTACGCGTTGGCGGTCGATGGGGGCGTTGGCGGTCAATGGGGGCGTTGCCGGTCGGTCCAACACTGTCTTCTTAGGCTTCATTTCTGCATCCGGAATTCTTCATCGGCCGATGACTCGGCTGCGTCGTGCATCGGTGGCGCGGCTACTGCGGTTGCGGTAGCCGGAATCTTTTTTTTATGATTGTGGACCTGAACAGGCTAAATTTGGCCTATCGTGCTAAAGCGCTCAGGAACATTTAGGAGGATGGATAGAGGGATTGTAAAGACCCAGCATCCTTTACGTATGTTTTTTAGAATAAATTATTCGCGGACCACCCTATATTTCAAGTTAAAAAAGATTGCGCGATATTACACCACAAATAATTTATTAATCACCGTTGACGTGTATTTCTAAAAACCAGGAAGTTTTTGCACGTCTGAGCAATTTAAACCAATCCAATAACGGCATACCCCGCACGGCAGCCACGAAGCCGCCCACAGATGCACCTTTATAAACCCGCGACGCGCAGATCTAAGGATCGAATAGATTCGTCTGATCTCCCCTGCTGCTCGAGAGAAGAACATAGTCGTGAAATACGTGCTCGATTGTGACCGAGACCGCCACGCCGTTCCTGATATCCAGTAGCCGCCAGTACCGATTGCTTCTTGTAATCACCGACCTGCTGATCGCTGCCGAGGAGTCCATCGCGAGCGTGTGATAACGTGCACCACCTCGCGCCGGGTGACCTAAAGTTTCTTACCGAACTGCAATTAAAAGACACGTAAGTTGTAGAGTTATAAAATCTAACAATTTACAACAAATCACTACAGAACGTAAATAACGACGGGCTTAGTCTCCAGGAGTTATAACGTTAACATTACACAACCACATACAGAAAGGGCGTAACGAAGGGGAAACCCCGCGTCGCTTGACTCATTACACTAACCAAGAGTGTCACGCAGGGTAGATCCCGACGTCACTCGCAAATACCTGAAGGTGAAGGTTTGATACAGGGCTGTACAGACCTACGACCTTTACACTTACATACACCGCCTACAGGCAAACACAATAACAACACACGGTGTCTTTAATCGCAGGAGGTTACACAAGAAAACCCGTTGCATACATTTGTATTAAGAATAAATGTCGCGAAACCGTTCTTAATTAAAGTAGAATACCGCCGGAAATTATCTAAGGTTTACCTGTAGTAAATAATATAAATACGACCTTGTGTATATTACGATTTACCTTAGTAAAAGGATAAATTTAAAATATTCATTTTAGTATAGCGAGTATTTCGTTTACTTTATAATTTGTATATAATTGAATTTAGTTACGCCGTTAGGACTTAATCCAGTTGTTTAAATAGTCTAAACGCTTTTTGAGAACAAAACGCGTTCTCAAACCGGTTCTAAAATATAATTATAGTCCAGAGATCTCGCCTTTGTTTACGCGAATCTTCCGCGTGTATTTCTTCGTTGGAGTACGACATACCAGCTTCAGCGCTCCAGAGATACTGAAGAGTATAAATATACCCTGCGCATATGCAGAGACCAGTGTTGATTTTCCCCGTGACCTAGAAACAACTCGAGTTCATTGCGCTGGCGCTTCCGACCCATATCTGCTAAGGCTACCGTATACGCTTCTGTAAGACAGGGCCGTAATTTAAATATTAAGAATACATTCAATTTCAAACGCGAGTGAAAAAAAGTAGGTAGGGAATAAATTAAGAAATTATAAATATTTGTTCACAGAAACGATTTCGCACCCAATAACGAAGGCTGACAGTTTACACCGGAGAACGGGAGGAAGGATAACTAAGGACCCAGTACGTTTAGTATAATTTGTTATTAATATTATTGTCAATTATTATTTTGTAAAATTACCAAATAATGTACGTCTTAAACCACTTTTGTCTAATTATTTAAGGTGACAGTGTTAAGCCCACTAAATAGTACGAATCCACACCCCGTTTAGTAAGAAATATATAAACACGACTGAGCTTAGCCTAGGCAAAACAAAACCGCGCTGGGTTACACCCAAAAGGGCGTATATATATATATATATATATATATATATATATATATATATATATATATATATATATATATATATATATATATATAATAACACTCCGACTTCAAAGGAGGGGCATTATAGGATAATGAATTGACAATAGATGCCTATGAACAGCTACCTTAAATTTTCTCATATCATAAGTGAGAGGAAAACAGGAACTAGGGATATCATTCCAAAGTTTAGAAGCCGTGTAGAAAAATGTGCATTGCGCCCGTTTGGTACGACAGGTGGAGATTTATACTGCACACTGATGATGTGAATGAGCGAACCGAGTGTTTCTCGCAAAGATAGCCCAAAATGGTATCAAAGAATATAATTCACACAAATAGCCGTTGTAATAACGATAATGACATAAGAAAGAACTGAAACCATCCTTACTATGCTCAAGTCTTCGTATCTTCTAGTGAAACTTACTTTCGTCTCTTCCTAGTTATTGTCCTGGCAAATGCAATGGCCCGTTTGCTCAGGGGAACTCTATGTTACACGGTAGCGTGGTAACCATAAAGTCTCTCCAAAGGCTCGAATGGCAAGCTCTAATCCAGCAATCCGTTGAATAACGATGGTACAAGAAAGCGAACCATCGTTCTTTACAATGCTTAAACGATTTTTTCCTGTTCGCTGTTCCGAATTGCAGACAGAAGAATGTTATAAGCTTTTATACACGTATCAGTGGTAATAATTAAATTCCGTTTCAACGTTAACAGTCTATGATTTCAATTAACGATAAACCCAAAACAGTAAAGTATGTAGGTACTTTCTATTTTAATTTATTTCATGAATAATCGTTAAACATAGCTATTTTATAATTAAATTAAACTAGCAAAGTACAGGTCGTAGGTTCAAATTCCTACTCGAGGTTAAACTTTTGTTTATGTATTTAATAAAATTAATAATACCCATTTAATTACATAATTACTTAGAACTTATTCGTTCATTTATTAAAAACTTATAATAATAGCTATTTTTGTAATCAAATTACCTAAAATGGTAGGTTAATCTTAGGACGAATTTGTTGTTGAATTGAATAGCAAATGAGAATACCTTAATTTATACTAAATTTATTCTCAATAAATAAGTACTAGGTACTTTGATAACCAAAAAGTTTAGGACTATTTATTTAATTATTGCCATGTTATTCTATTTACAATTTATTGGATAAAGTTAACAGGATTTGTAATATGATATTTACTTAACTGCTGGTTACTATTTTAGCATTTTGTGGGAGTACCTAGTTTTTTTGACAAATTCGAATAATAGAAGTGATAAAATAATTTTTAAAATACGGTCCACTTAACTATTTAAAATAATAGGTATATAAAATAGTTGCTATGACGACTTTTAGGGACTAGGCCGAAATGAGCTGTTTTACGGACTGAATTGAATCCGTAAAATAGCCTTTTTTGGAGCCTATACAAAAAAGATAATTTTGAAAGTAAATGAGGTACCTAATTACTGGTTCTTAGTTAAATATTCATTTAGACAATATTATGTCGTAAGCATAATAAAGAATTTAAAGAAAGTATTTATTATTACTTATTAGTATTTAGTTGCTCAGTACGCCTTGAAACATTCAGAGTACGCCTTGACACAATTTATGCACCAATGGTTTTCTTTTTGTTGTTTTTCACGGAAATTAATTTACTTACAAATCATCATCCTGAATGAGTTTTAGGTGAAACAAACAATTAGAGTACATTGAAAAATAACCGTCCACATATTAGTGATAGGTATTAGTTTATTGTGAAGCAGACGGTGGTTTTGAAGGCTTGACATATTTACTTTTGTATTTTACACCTTGTCGTCAACGTGATCACAACTAATAACAAATAATGATATTCATAATTATTTAAACTTTGAGTTAAGTTCATATAAAAAAAGTAGTTCGAATACAATTTGTTTTAGCGTTTGAATCTTGGATTAGGTAAATTCCTTGTCTAAGGTTTGAACACACCACACCATTCAAATGAAGAATTATCGAGAAATTAGTAAAGGGTTAAAGAAAAAGGCAGAAAATGAAATTAATGAGGTAACAAGTCGGATTAATGATGATATGGAACACATTCAAGAATGGATAGATAAAGAACCACACTTAAACTTTAAAATGGGTAATTTAATTAAAAACATTTCTTTATAAGTTTATTAATTGGTGTTGTACATTTTAGAGGATCAATTATTGTTATCATTTCTTCGTGGTTGTAAATTTAGCTTAGAAAGTACAAAAAAGAAAATAGATACTTACTATACAATGAGATCACTTGTACCAGAATTATTTACGAATAGAGATCCGTTGTTACCAGAAATGCAGATTTTGCTAAACGCAGGGTAATTAATTGATATCATTTCTTAAACTACTACAATCATCCATTTCTAGTGTAATTCTTCCGTTACCAAACCCGGAAGATCATGATGGTTGTAGAATAATCTGGTACAATTTTTCAAACAATCTTGATCCGGACACAATGCTTTGTGTTAATGGTATTAAACTGATATTTATGGTATTAGACTTATTGTTATTACAAGATGATCATTTAGTGATTAGTAGTAAAAGAAGTGTCACCAATTGCAAGAATTGTCCTATTAAATATGTTTTTCAAACAACCCCTCCTTTAATTAAGAAGTATTCACATGTTTTTGAATCATTTCCATTTAGAATTAAGGGAATGTATGCGTTAAACTGTCCTAAATTATTTGAATATGTATATAACACAACGAAAATGTGCGTGTCTAAAAAAATTAGCGAAAGGGTTAGTTCTTGAATCTGTAATCTACTACTTGATTTGTTGTATTAATTTTTCAGATGGATATATTCAATGGCAGTAACATTAACAAAATGTACACTAAGATACCTCAACGTCTACTACCTGAAGAGTTTGGTGGAAGCAATGGTTCTCTGGAAAAATTAACCAGTAAGTTAGAAAGTAATTGTTGAATGAATATGTGCACTTTCATTAATCTTAATCTTTAGTTGAATGGAAACAAAAAGTTGAGAGTTTCAGGGAATGGTTTCTGCAAGATGAAAAATTGAAATCCAATGAAACTTTACGAAGGGGAATACCTAGAACAAGTTCGAATGTTTTTGGCATCGAAGGATCATTTAGAAAATTGGAGGTTGATTAACAAATAAGATATCATACAATTTTTAACTACAAACTTGATCGGAATTTTGTAATTTGATTTGTTAAATGTGGAAGAATTTTTAAATTTAAACAACAAAATGATCAAAAGAAAGTGTTTCTTAAACAAGAATTTATAGTTGAACGCCAACCGAAATATAAATAAATAACTGTATTAATACCTACAAAATTAAACAGCATGAATCTGAAACGTTGAAAACTAATACAAGATGGGTCAACATCGCTCCAATTGATTTTATCAATGTAACAAGGACCAAGCTGTTCTAAAATTTTAGTGTTTGAAGTGGAGGCTGATAATTTATCCAAATTTAAGATGTTACTGCACAAACTTCCACATTAATCACTCATTAATTTAAAATTAATGTTGCAATATTTAATTTAAGCCGATATTCACATTTAGTAAAAATTTGTACATTAGTTTTAGAGCATAATTTTTATGATAACGACATGACATTGCTAATAATTTCCTGACCTTGACTGTGAATTATTTTACCTTTCACACCATAAGTGGACTTGGATGTTGATGATTCGGCGGATCCATATCCGTAGGTTTAAACGTGCTAACATTGAATATATTGTGTGTATAATCAATGGTACCGATAATATTACCGGTGTGAAGTTAGCCCCAACTTTCGAAATTTTCACTTTTTCAATTGCAATCGTTTGTTGGTCGTTTGTCGGTGTTTGTTGGCTATTTCTGAACGTTTGTCGGTTTTTATATTTATAATAATCACGATTATAATTTAGGTGTGAAGTTAGCCCCAACTTTCGAAATTTTCACTTTTTCAATTGCAATCGTTTGTTGGTCGTTTGTCGGTGTTTGTTGGCTATTTTGAACGTTTGTCGGTTTATTTTATAATTATAATAACCACGATTATAATTTAGGTGTGAAGTTAGCCCCAACTTTCGAAATTTTCACTTTTCAATTGCAATCGTTTGTTGGTCGTTTTGGTGTTTGTTGGTTCTTTTTGAACGTTTGTCGGTTTTATATTTATAATAATCACGATTTTAATTTAGGTGTGAAGTTAGCCCCAACTTTCGAAATTTTATTTTTCAATTGCAATCGTTTGTTGGTCGTTTGTCGGTGTTTGTTGGCCATTTCTGAACGTTTGTCGGTTTTTATATTTATAATAATCATGATTATAATTTAGGTGTGAAGTTAGCAACTTGCAAAGTTTCACTTTTTCAATTGCAATCATTTGTTGGTCGTTTGTCGGTGTTTGTTGGCCATTTTGAACGTTTTACGGTTTTTATATTTACAATAATTACGATTATAACTTAGGCGTGAAGTTAAGCCCCAACATTCGAAATATTACATTTTCAATTGCAATCGTTTGTTGGTCGTTTGCCGGTGTTTGTTGGCTATTTTTGAATTTAAACGTAAAGTGGTAGGTGTTATTTTATGTATATTTAGACGAACTTATGCGGAACAAGAAGAAATATCAATTTGGTGTAGAGTGTATGGGTGATGTGCAATATAGCAATGTTCTTGTAGAGATTTTCGAGGCGAAAATGAAAATATTTTATATAAGCCAGAACAAGGTTAGGGAAAGAAGAAATTAAAACCTATGCTGACATACCATAGAATCAGGATAGCAATCCATTCATGACTTCTAGCAGGATGCGGTGTGTCAGGATGACTGATAATATTTTCCCCATTTATTAGTGCTTGGTTTGTAAAACCACTCAGACTACTAACTTATAGGTACATCCTTTGAAGCAGTGGTTATTTAACCTGCAAATACTTATTGTATTTTGTAATATTTTTGTAATTATGGTTCATTTCTTTTGCGATTTTATTGCGGCGTAGATACTTCAACGAATTACTAGTTTCAGTCAGCGTAGGTTTAATTTCTTTTCTTTCTCTCAACTTGTTCTGACTTATATAAAGTATTTTCATTTCGCCTCGAAAATCTCTATAAGAATATTGTTATATTGCACATCACCCATACACACTACACCGATTTGATACTTATTCTTGTTCCGCATAAGTTCGTCTACATAGACATAAAATAACACCTACCACTTCACGTTTAAATTATAAACGTGATTATTATAAATATAAAAAACCGTGCAATTGAAAAAGTGAAAATTTCAAAGGTGGGGGCTAACTGCACACCTAAATTATAATCGTTATCATTATAAATATAAAAAACCGACAAACGTTCAAAATAGCCGACAAACACCGACAAACGACCAACAAACGATTGCAATTGAAAAAGTAAAATTTCGAAAGTTGGGGCTAACTTCACACCTAAATTATAATCGTGATTATTATAAATATAAAAACCGACAAACGTTCAAAATAGCCAAAAACACCGACAAACGACCAACAAACGATTGCAATTGAAAAAGTGAAAATTTCGAAAGTTGGGCTAACTTCACACCTAAATTATAATCGTGATTATTATAAATATAAAAACCGACAAACGTTCAAAAATAGCCAACAAACACCGACAAACGACCAACAAACGATTGCAATTGAAAAAGTAAAATTTCGAAAGTTGGGGGCTAACTTCACACCTAAATTATAATCGTGATTATTATAAATATAAAAACCGACAAACGTTCAAAATAGCCAACAAACACCGACAAACGACCAACAAACGATTGCAATTGAAAAAAGTAAAATTTCGAAAGTTGGGGCTAACTTCACACCTAAATTATAATCGTGATTATTATAAATATAAAAACCGACAAACGTTCAAAAATAGCCAAAAACACCGACAAACGACCAACAAACGATTGCAATTGAAAAAGTGAAAATTTCGAAAGTTGGGCTAACTTCACACCTAAATTATAATCGTGATTATTATAAATATAAAAACCGACAAACGTTCAAAATAGCCAACAAACACCGACAAACGACCAACAAACGATTGCAATTGAAAAAGTAAAAATTTCGAAAGTTGGGGCTAACTTCACACCTAAATTATAATCGTGATTATTATAAATATAAAAACCGACAAACGTTCAAAATAGCCAACAAACACCGACAAACGACCAACAAACGATTGCAATTGAAAAAGTGAAAAATTCGAAAGTTGCTAACTTCACAGTCACTTATCTGCATTATCATTATAACAACAATTCTTACCTTACTTAGCAAATAAATTATTGTTTGTAGTCTTAAAAAAGACGTTGTTTATTATAAGTCGATCAAAACATGTAAATACAACAATAATCACAAAAACTTCGTACACGCAAAAACAAACTAAATTTGTCAAATTATTGTACTCCCCTACAATTTTAAAAATGAGATCGTCGAACGAATGTTGGCATCTGCGCATTATGACGTCATGTCGTTCTCATAAAAATTATGTATACTTTACTTCGGGGTTCAGGAAAAAATTTAAATTGCTTCATATCGCAATACCGACTAATAATTAATAATAATGTCAAATAATACCTGTTGACTTACAGTAAGTTGTTGGTGTTCAAAACCATCTATCTCAGTGCGTCATTTCCTTGATGTTTAGTGTGTCATTGAAGTTATTTACTTTTTCGCTGTTTTTTGAATTATCAGTAAATACTGGTAAATTATACGAATGCGGAAATGGCGGCAATGCATTACGTATGTGGCGTCGCAGATAGTAATGCGACAGAATCCAGACGCATTTATTATGAAAAATATTCTAAACGTGCCTTACCAGATAGTCGGACCTTTTCAAATATTTGCCGCCGACTTAGCGAAACTGGTAGTTTCAAAAAAGGTACTCCGGAAGGTAGACCTCGAATTGTCAGAACACCTGAAGGAAGCGGTGCTGCAAGAAATCGACGAACATCCCGAGACCAGTACGAGAAAGATCGCTAGAGCTGTGAATATCTATCACCATATAGTTTGACGTATTTTAGTTGACGTTTTGTTATATCCATACCATATTCTAAGAATACAGGCTTTACGCCCCGGAGTGTTCGAAATCATTTAGATACAGTTTATCCTGATCATTGGATAGGTCGCGGAGGACCACACCAATGGCCAGCAAGATCCCCGGATCTCAATAGTTTGGATTACTTTTTATGCTGAAATCCCCGCTAAAATTCTAATGTAATTATTGGCAATTGAAAGCTTTTTTTAGTTTTTCCTAAAGTAAAATCAGTTACGTATTTCTGAATTAATTTACATTTAATATTAAACCAACTGAATAGCATGAAAAAAGAAAAAAAACGATTTCCATACAACAGTCACTTTAGCGATTTGACCCTGAGGTAAAACGATTATTTTTAAGTAAAAACTATGCACCGGACGAAATAAAATCAAGAGATCAATTCTGCTCACAAATGAATGAGAATTCCAAAAACAATTTTTTATTTTACGAGAAAGCTGTGGCGTACCATTTTTTTCTCCAAAAATATTCAATGTAAAATCCGTACGGACGCCACTGGTAAAAATGATAAAATTGTTTATACAGAAAATGCATCTTGATGCATTGAAGACGTGTACCAAATTTTATAAAGAAATCTAGAATAGTATCAGAGTCGTTATAAAAAAAAAATTTTTTCTGGAAACCTTGTCACCCTGTATTTCAAAAGTTAGGACGTTTACGACATTCGTTCATGTAAAGTTTTTTCTTAAAATAGTTCCAAAAATCGTCCCCTTAAATATTAGCATGTCTTTAAGGAACACCCTATATATATATATATATATATATATATATATATATATATATATATATATATATATATATTGTAATGGCTATAATTATAATAAATAATTAATATATGGGGATATAAATTGTAATGATGGCGACTTAATTTATTTAAGAGGGTAAAATTATTTTAGTTTGGGATAATTTAAATTTAAATGTTAATAATATGATTGATAGAATTTTTTAACTTTTATGCACCGGATTAGCTCAATCTCAATTTGGGGATAGAGTTCAAAGTAATTTAGTTTGAAGTAAAATTTTAATTTGAAAATAAATGTGTATAAAATACACTTTATAGAATAATAATGAAAGTATTAAGATTTATCCTGAATACAATTTACTCCCAACGCATGCGTTGTAATGTACTTAAGTAAAATCAAAGCTGTCAAAGATGTCAAATAAATAATTTAGAAATATACTGTTTAGATCCAAAATGAAAATTTAGAAAAAGAAAATAATTTAATACCTTTACAGGTGTTTACACAAGTAAATATTTAAAATTCTAAACCAAAACATGTATGTAATAAATATTAATTTGCAGGAAATTTACTAAATGAACGTCTATAATCAAAAGGGTTATATAAAATTTGTGACTCACATATACTGTCCTCACTGTAGATTGATGTCTTCGGATAACTCCAACTAGATGCAGGCAATGTCCACTCGATTGTAGTTGTTACCATCACCCATATACAGCTAACTCGATTCTCAGGTTGTCGAAGACACCAACTTCCAAAACTTATGATGTTTTCTTCGAAATCAGCAAACTCCAACCACTTATTTTATTTTGGTAACTTTTTATTTAATTAAAGTTAAAACTTAATGAATGGTATCGTTTTAAAAGAAATATTTAAATATTATCCAAAATTTTGTTGACAAGCACTTTTATTTTTAGATGCCGATTCAAATTTTATTTAAAAGAAATTGTCCGGAGAAATAAAACAACATTAACCAAATAAAAGTGGGTTTTAATTTGGTAAAACGGAATCAACTCAAGTTTGATAACACAAAAGAAAACTTTACAAAATCGTGACACAAATTAACACGTACAAAAATATTTTCCGAAAAACGACAGGTATCGGAGACCGAACTATTTATGTTAACCGTCGATATAAAAACAAATGCTCTCGGAAGTATTCTTCGTAAAATATAACTTTCTTTACGAAAATTTAAATTAGGTTATGAAACTTACTTTTTTTGCACAATTGCACAACACTGTTTTAACTTTTTAAACTTTGAACAAATTGTAGAGAGAGAGTTGGTTTCCAGAGCACTTCCTTTTATATCTTTCTGGTTGTTACCAAAAATTCATTTTTTTTCCAGCCATTTTGCCTACGTATCTAAGGCTCTGATTGGTTGACATATATTACAAATTGGACTCAAATGGAAATTTGGCCGTAACTTTCTTATACATAAGCGAAATTAAAATTTAATAACAGAAATAAAAACTACACAAAATTTCGGATAAAAAAACACCTAACAAGCTATGGTTCCTAAAATTAATATACGAAACGACTTAATCTAACTTAAATAAGCTTATAACTATCTAAACTTACAAGCTATACTTAATCTAATTACAGAAATGGAATTTTGAGAAAATTTTACACAAGTACACATACTTTTTGTGTTAAAAATATTTAATTTAAAGAAATTTTAAGCTTTTGCAATTTTATCCTAAATTCACCTCAAATTTCACACAATTTTGCGGTGAACAGCGATGTATCCTTTTAAAAACTGTGCTATATTATGAAAGAACTTCTACTAATTGCTTTAAGAGCAAAATTTAAGCCTAATAATGTGAAAAAAGTATAAAATTATGTAAAAAACCTAGAAATTATAACCTAACCAAACTTAAATCTAAAATTGGAGATAGTTCATATTTAAAAATGTTTTCAACACTTGAAATGTTATATTACAGGTTTGTAATTCTTGTCTTTATTATTTTCACTATATTTAAGTAATGCATAATGTCATATAGTGTTGCATTAAAAAGTCTCTTCGTCTAACACTCTTATGAATCATTTCACTATAAAAATGTACACCACTATAAATGTCTTTATGCCGAAATGTTCTATGTGTTCTTATTGTTAAACTTATATCAAAATTTTTGTCACTAAGTCGCTACCAGAGATATGTGCGAAAAATGTCTAAACTGTCCATATTATAACCCTTTTATGAAATTTTTATATTTCCTGCTTTCAAAAACTAATTATACACTATCCCTAACATAATCCTAACTATACAGTTCATGTTTAAACACCTGTAAAGTGTTCACTTGCCAAATTACCCTTGAAAAATTGATTTTTATTGCAATAATTGAAATACTAAAATGACTTTACGAGAATGGTTATAT
This sequence comes from Vesta saturnalis, assembly GCA_036346205.1. Lineage (NCBI taxonomy): Eukaryota > Metazoa > Arthropoda > Insecta > Coleoptera > Lampyridae > Vesta > Vesta saturnalis. Next base: position 26,076 of record JARFJB010002092.1, read on the forward strand.
TTAACATTCTTGACAATTTTGTTAGCAGCAAAATGCTTTTTATGATAAAACCAAACTAAGTAAATAATATTCAGACTAATTTATACCAAAAAAAATCTATTTTAATCAAATCGTGAACAAGATTTATATAAAACAGTGTCTTGCACTTGTATCGAGCTAGAAATCACCCTTTTTATTACCCAAATGTCATTTAAACTGTCCGATACTTCTTTTACCTCTTCCTGAACATCTCATATATATATATATATATATATATATATATATATATATATATATATATATATATATATATATATATATATATATATATACTGGTATGCAAAAATATTATCGGTCTGAGCAAAACATACACAGTACAATCAGTTCACGTGCTAAGTGAGATAGAATACACAACAAACTAAAAGTGCTGAAGCCATACGTGCGTCTTTTGAGTAAGCTAGTATCAATGACACATGTAATTGCTACTGTCAACGAGAACTGAAAATCAGCGTTTTTGCAAGTCCGACACAATACTCATGTATTCCACTGAAGATAAAATACAGATTATTAAGTAGTGTTATTCAGGAAGCACTGCGCCAGAAACAATGGACAGGTTTGCTTTTTCCTTTTAAAACAGGCCAATTCTATCAGAAAGTACGATTATGCGTACTGTTTGTAAATTTGAAAGATGTGGATGTTTAAATAATTGTAGAAAATGTAGTAGCGTTGATGGTAATGATGGTGAGCATCCTGGTCGTAAGTTAAACGAAGAGCGCGATCTCCAAGAAATTGCAGTGTGTAGTTTAGCAGAATCTAGTTTTCCGTGCAATAGTACAAAAATTGCTGAAGAAGTGAATATTGAACCAAGAACAGTTCGCAATATCTTGAAATGGAATAAATACCGTTGCTATAAGTTGCAAACTACGCAAGAAATTTTTCCAGAAGATCATCAAAACCGTATGGAATTTTGTGAAGATATGATGAATCGGGCTAATGTAAACGAAAGATTTATTGAAAATGGTTTGTTTACCGACGAGTGTTCTTTTAACTTACATGGCCATCACAATCCGTCTGTCGCTGTTGGTTACTATCACAAACAAACACATTAGTATTCCTTGCCGGACATAATACCCCCAAAAAGTTAATGTGTGAGCAGGAACTTTACGCAATTCCATAATTGGTCAATTTTTTATCAACGGAAACTTGAATGCGGACAAATAATTAGAACTGTTGAGAAACCAGATAGTTCCAGCTGTTCAATACCTCAATATAAATTTTGATGACATTTGGTATCAAGAAGATGGCTGTCCTGCTCATACTGCAATAAGAGTTCAACAGTTTTTAGAAACTACGTTCCCTAACTGTATTATCAGTGGAAAAGATACTATAAAGTATCCTCCTCGCTCACCTGATATCGCGCCGAACGACTTTTTTGTTTGGGGATACGTATCCCAGCAAATGTATGGACACAGGTGTGAACGTGCTAACAATTTGAACGAACTTCGTGTCAAAATTACAGACTCTTTAAACAGCATCGCCCAAGAAATAGAAAACACCCGAACTGAATTTTCTCACAGATTGGGTTACTGCTTTGCGCAAGGTGGAGGTCTTTTCGAAAATCTTGTAAAGTAAGATTTTGAAAAAAGTGCATTCTGTTCATTTTTAAAAATAGTTGGCTTTTCAATAAGAATTATAATGCTAAAGTTAAATCTTAAACTAAAGTTATACTATCAATGTAATTGTTAATGTTCTTGTTTGTAGCTTTCGTAAGTTTCTTCTTACGAGTAGTAATCAAACCATGTCATAAATACGCAATTAAAATAAAGTTCGATGTTTGAGTTATTATCATTTAATGTTTAAGTGTAAAGTATTTACTTAATAGTTTCAAAGAACACGAGACTCTTCAACATCATCTTAATTGCTTCGGTTTCGTTAGAAATGAAGCTAGATAGGAGACTTAAGTAGTTCATATTTTGCAAATATGTACAAGTGGCAACATCGGTAAAGCTATGTCTCTCTCACACTCATGTAATGCTTATTGGGTTTCTTTCTAGGTTATTATAAGTCAGACTCGCAATGTTTTTCCACACCTGTATATATACATATACTGGATGTGTCAAAAAATATTCCGATAATTTCTAGGGTAAATAGAATATTAAAAAATAACGTTAGTTTGGTTAATAAACATGTGTCCGAAAATGCCTCCTTACGAAGATAAGGCCCTGTAAAAGTGGCCCCAAAATCCTTTTCTTTTAATTATCTCTGAAACGGTTTCAGATACCTAAAACAAATTTAGATCACAAATACTTTTGATTAGGTCATAAAAGATAATGCTGACAAATTTTTAATATTTTGTACAGGAACGCCGCTAAAGGGGGGGAGGGGGTGCCACCTATTTTGCCTCCAAACTTTTTTTTATGGGGATATTTTTACTTTTTTGGACAAAAATAATATTTTTTAAACAATTTGCCACAAAAAAGGTACTCTTGTTGAAAGTCAAAAAAATTACTGGTTTTGGAGTTATTTGAGGTTTTAACATGTTTTACCTAAAATAAGAAAATAAAATATTGAGTTAATTTGATTTACTTGAAGTAAGTAGGCTTAGACTGCAGACTCGCAATTTTTTTTTGTTTGACAGATTCGTTGGACACATAGTTGTTGATAGTTTTGGTTTGTTTAACAAGTAATAACGCTTTCAAAAACTTTGAAAATTAATATGTACACTAATAGTGACTATACCGATATGTTGTTAACATTAGGGCAATGTGATGCAAATGCTAAAGAACAAGAAGTGTTACGGATTCAAAAACATTTTTGAATTTAGTGAGGCGGTGTCGTGAGATTGGAACCTTTAAACCAAAAAAGGTAAATTCTGGTAGACCACGAGTGGCCAAAATTCCTCAAACAGAAGAGATATTTTAAATCTAGGTGTTGCGGATCCTACGATAAGATAAAGAAATGTGGCAAGGGCAAGTAACGCAAGTGTTTCTAGTGTACATCCTATATTAAAAGAACAATTATTGCTCCCGTTTCACTCCAGGCAAGTACAAGAATTACTGCTTGAAGCTATTTTTTTGAGAAAAGACTTTTGCGAATTATTACAAGAAAGAATGAGACAGAACCCTGATTTTTTACAAAATGTTCTTTTCGCCGATGAATCAACTTTTACTAGACAAGGTATGTTTAATAGTCTTAACAGTCACTTCTGGGCAGAGGAAAATCCAAAGGTTAAGCGTGTCACGCATTATCAACATAATTTTAAGTTGAATGTATGGGCTGCGTTAATTTTGTAATGGTGATGTTTATTATGAATTTTTGGATACTCGTTTATTTGCCTCTTGATTTCAGTAGACAAGCTAGAAGATGGCTCAACGAACATTTTTAATGTGTGGATTTTAGTTAAAGAAAAAGTATATTCAAACGAAATAAATTCCATTGAAAAACTTCAAGCAAGAGTTGAAAATAATTTAAGAATGTTAATTCAAGAACGACCACTCCAAAGGATGATGTTTTCACTAGAAAAACGTTTACGATTATGTATTCGTGAAAATGGTGGGCATTTCGAACATTTAATATAAAAACCCGTACTTATTTATTCATTTTTTTTTCTGTTTGTTTTGTGTTATTCGTTGCTTTTTTTTTACTTTGTCTGTTCTGTGTTAATGTCATACAATTAAAACCTTTTTTAAGTTCTAAATAATTTACACTATTTTTACCCCATATTTGTTTCAGAAACAATCATTATTCCCTGAGGTACTTCGTTCTCGCGCATGAAAAGTATTAATTGTTTTAAAATAATTTATTAATTCGGTCAGCATTACTTGCTAAAACCTCAAATAACTCCAAAACCAGTAATATTTTTGACTTTCAACAAGAGCATCTTTCTTGTGGCAAATTGTTTAAAAAATACTATTTTTGCCCAAAAAATTAAAAATATCCTTATAAAAAAAAGTTTGGGGGCAAAATATGTGGCACCCCCATTTAGCGACGCTCCTGTACAAAATATTAAAAATTTGTGAACACTATCTTTTATCACCTAATCAAAGGTATTTGTGGTCGAAATTTTATTTAGGTATCTTAAACCGTTTCAGAGAATTAAAAAAATCATTTTTGGAGGCACCTTTACAGGGCCATATCTTCTTAAGGAGGCATTTTCGTACACATGTTTATTAACCAAACTAACGTTATTTTTTAATATTCTATTTACCCTAGAAATTAAAGGACCGTTTTTGAAACACTTGTATATATATATATATATATATATATATATATATATATATATATATATATATATATATATATATATATATATATATATATATAGATATAATGTGTGTCTTTGTTAATAATATTCATAATATCCGTTTATCAACAGAAAATCTTGGTTTGGTAGTATGATCTGCTTCAGTTCTAAAAATAAGAAATAATCTGTATTAGATAAGATAGATTTTATAAAGAAATTAATGAAAACGATAATATCAGAAAATACTTATTCAATTTACAAAAATGTAAATGAGTTTACTGAATATTTATTGTAAAAGAAACTTACCTAGTGTGAACAAGATAAAGTTGTACAATCTGGATTAACAATTTTATGAAAAATGAAGGGATTTGGCAATAAAACAATTTAGAGCACTTCGGAAATACTTCGTTCACGAAATGCATAACATATCGACCACAAGCTGACTTGAATTTAGCGTAAATTTATATATTTGGGGGCTGTAGAATCCGTTTATGAACTTAGTTTTTCCCTAGAAAGTAGAATAAGTTAGTTATGAGAAAATAAAATACTTATCTTTTTTAGGTTTTTTAATGGTATATTTTAAATTATACAATCTAAACGTTTCGATAACACTTACAGTTATATTCGTCTGTAGTAATATCTGTTCAAAATTGATAAAGATCTTGTAAACAATTTTGTCAAAGTTGAAACCATTGGAGAGATTTATAGTTTCGCTTTATGATCGTACTAGCTGTGATGAATGTGTTAATGATGCTGATGCTGTTTACTGTTCTACCTAACAGGTACAGCAGTAGACAACCTGTCTCCTTCGCAAGATGCTCTCAATCAACATACAAAGGGAGCGGTCTACCGCACTGGTTACTGTTGGGCTCAACTGATGGTCGCAACACCAGTGCTCCCATCACCAGGTGATAGGGGTTGAAGAAAGAACGTTGAAGGTGGATGGGACATATCTTGGACAACCCTACTACAGGCTTCGCAAGCATGCCGGGACACATTCGTTGTGGCTGCAAGAAAGACTGCATACGACATCGTTAGTGTATGAAGGCTGCCTTACAGTGTACCGGTATTTGTGCTTATGGTGCTTTTGTAATCAGTGATATCATACATTGAAGACCATTAACTATTACATCTAATCTCTTATGTAATGTAATCTATTAGGTATTTATCTAACAGTATTCTATTTCTATACAATAAAAACAATGCAGTATTAGTATTTCCATTAAATAATCCATCAATGTTGATATCAATAGACTATAAATAACTGTATTACAAATAAAATATGGTTTGTGTTAGTAAAAATACTAAACTACATGCCAAAAACAATTACTCGCTAAACTTTAATAGCTGTCGTTTAACATTATCAAGTAACATTTAAAAGGAGCACATAAACAATTTCCAGAAGCCGCCATTTTTAATACCGACATTATTGTTACAGGAAATCTGAGATGGCTCCAAAATTAAATCTTCATATACAGGGTGCGCCATTAGTGCGTCGTAATACTATATATCAGTTATTATAGACGATATCAAATAGAGTTACTTGCATAAATTATAGGCTTCAAACTTCACATTATAAGATTATTTTCGTATTTACAGGGTGTTACATTTTACCAGGTTGAACAAAACATGTTTTTTTTTTAATGGGACACCCTATATATTATTACTAATTTAGATTAAACTCATTTTCCACATACTTCAATTAGGCATTTTAAAGTGACCTTGCCTGATGTTGAACAACTTTAACACACGTTCTTATGGAATGTGATTGTTTTCTGACAATTTTATCAAAAATCGTAGGCGGTGAAAATGTTTATGTGCTAATACTTGTAGATGAGAATTGTATTGATACAATTCGCCGGAAATACGTGAATAAAGTGAATAATTATGTTACATAACATTGAAAAGTTCTTCCAATTTTTAGGTTAGTTATCATCAAACTCGTCAAATTAAATAATTACATTCAAAATAAGGCTATTTTGGCCATGATATGTTAAAATGTGTATGTTATAGATTCGTTCCTACACTGGAATACCAAATTAATTGAACCTTATATAGAAGTTTTTTTTTTGTTAGTATGCTCATGCTTATGGTTAGTAATTATTTATTTTAGCATATATATATATATATATATATATATATATATATATATATATATATTATTGTAGACTGTTCAGGAGTCCTTCTCCTCTTTAGCTCTGGTCATTCCCTTGTTGTTGGTATTGCGCTGTTTTGTGTTGTTTACAATCATGAGGTGTGGTAATTTTTGGTAATAAAAAAGAAAAAAAGTGTTTAAATTTATTTGAATTTGAATTTTGAATAGTGTGTGGTTGGGTTTAAGTGTACGTGTGGGTTAGTGTGGTGTGGTGTGCAGTGTGATTAATTAGATCGTTGGCCGGTGTCATGCTGGGTCGTCATCGAATAGACGGGGGGGGGAGGGGGTGCGGAGGGCATATAGGGTATTATCGAGGGATTCTTCTACCTCCTCGGGGAGGTCGTCGAGGAGTTGTGTGAGAATTGTGGGAGGATGTTTGAATTTTAATTTGGGTTTTTTTTCGAGGGAATTTGGGAAAGCGGTGGTTGTAGGGAGTGGTAAGGATTTCTTTGGTTGGGATAGTGTTGCCGAAAATTCTTTTATAGGCGAAGTTTTCCTGAAGTTTTGGCGTGGTGTAGGGTGAGGTCATTAGAGTACCTGAGGAGTAACCTGTGTATCCGTCTAAAAATTCGGCCTTCATCGAAGTAGCACCACAAGCAGTTATTACAAATAAATTCAACCATTTTTTGATAGTGTTAATAAAACTCAGGTTAAATTTAGATTTTACTTTTACTTTTCATGTTAGTATCCCAACTATTTCTAGAATTTTCTATTCGACACTAAATGTAATGTACTTTCGACTATGTAAATTTATTCTATGGCCTTAAAGTTAATAGAAGCAATACCACCTTGTTTTAAACAGGCATTTGGCAATAGAGTCACCATAATCATAGATTACTTTGATATTAAATTGCAAAAGACAAAAAAATTGGATATAAAGTGCACAACTTGGTCTACCTATAAACATCATAACACTATCAAAGTTCACATAGGGATAACACCAGCAGGCTCGATATCTTATATTTCACAAGCAGATAGTGGAATCACTTAATTCCATTTGTTTTAGAATTTACCAAACTTCACATGGGCTTTACTTTATTAAAGCAAGTAAAAAATACTTACAAAATTTCTGTTGCAATGTCGTAAAGGTAAGAATACGTGTTCATAAGATCTAACCCAACTATAATATACACTAATAATGTTCACTAATTAACTATGAAATATGTTAACATTTTATACTAACACTACAATAAGTCAATTATCACGATTTTTTCTGGAGAAAACACTAAAAAATCACAGCAAAACACGTAGCTTCCTGTGATACGCTAACACAAGTTGTCCATGATCAGCTGTTGGAGGCGGAGCTTGTGACGTCGGTGTGATGTACTTGAAAATGCCTAACATAGGGTTTCATTACGTTATACAGGGTATTTCGAAAGTTTTGATCAATTGTATACGAAAATCATTCTCATTCAACGTCCTGTATACCTGACATTAACTTTTTGCAGGCTTAACGTTTTGGTCCAGTTTTAAGTGCTATTTTTATAATATTGATACAATTTAACGTAGGCAAGCCAACGCTCGAACACATGATTTTCTCTTTTTTTTTTTAATGAATCATCCCGTATTTTTTCTTTTGTTCTTTCATTTCTATTAAGCACTCAAATTCTTAATGTGGGGTAATGTAAGTCGATCATTTGAAGATCGACTGTAATGTTGTATTGATCTTTTCGGTGGACATTTTGAATATTTATTATGAAATTAATTAAGTTTATATTATTTGTCACACTGTTATTTGTCCACGGCTAACTCATAATAGATTTTTTTTAAATCCCTTTCTGTTATTAAATTGAAAATATTTCATAAATTAATGATTTTAGCTATAAGGGTGATTTGTTTGAAAAAAAAATGAGAAAATCATGTGTTCAAGTTTTGGCTCGCCCTATTATTATTATTGCAATATTATAAAAATAGTATTTCCTTTTGAAACTGAACCAATGTCAAAAATTGATGCCTGTACAAAGTTCATATCAGGTTGTTCTGTTTAGGGTATACAGGACGTTGAGATGAGAAGGATTTTCGTATACAATTGACCATAAGTTTTGGAATACCCTGTATAACGTAATGAAACCCTATATTTAAAGTATGGGGGAAATGAGCTGAATCTAAATTTTTATTGATGTATACGGTGGCATATTTAAAAAAAGTATGTTTGGTTCACCCTGTAAATACGAAAATAATTTTATAATGTGAGGTTTGAAGTTGCTTATAATTTTTGCAAATAACTGTATTTGATGTCGTTTAATCAATCGGTTTGTCGGTTCTTTGGCCTCTCACTTCCTTCTCACTTTGTTCTTTTTTTCATACTTGCCCTTCAATATTCCTTTGTCTCTCTGCTTCTTTCTATGCCTTCCTTGTTTGAGTCAACATCGGCGTGTCTCCACGAGGTAGTGTAGTGCTAACTGTGTTTCAACTCGGGAGGATGTATTTTGCAAGTATCTCTGGCGTTCTCCTCGGTTGGCAAGAAGGCGTCCCATCAGAGGCTCCGTGGAGGGTGGGGAGTACATAAAATGAATTTTTGTTATGTTATTATGGAAAATAGCACTTCTAACGTCGAAGGAGATTCTACCTCTACTACAAAGGATACGTCGGTTATGGGTCCTTCGGAATATCCCAACATGTTCAATAAGAACCAGGAAAAGAGTATGCTCCCTTGGTTTGTGGTCGTTAAGAAAAGTTAAAGGTGGTCCTCTAGTAAAAAATGTGTATGCAGAGCAGTCTGGCAGATTACTGAAAATGACGAATATGGGTGAAAATGAAATTTAGGTAAGCCCACATACTAGTCTAAACACCAGAGGGGGGGGGGGCGTTTTATTTTGTAAAGACCTACGCAACTGTAGTATAGAGGAGATAAAAAACGAACTTAAAAGTCAAGGAATTGTGAAAGTAAAGCGCATAAAGATAAGAGCTGGTGGAGAATTAGTAGATTCAGCAAACCATATATTAATGCTTAACAAGCCGAATCTGTCTAAAAAAGGAAAAAAAAATGTTTATTATAATATCGATGTAAGATTATACGTACCTGATCCCTTGATATGCTTCCAATGCCAAAAATTTGGTCACACATCAGCGAGATGTGCATTCAAGCTACATGTGTTTGCTGTAAAGCTCCTGGCGAAGGTCTGAAATGTGAAGAACTAGTGAAATGTGTTAGCTGTGATGGAGATCATTCTTCTAGAGTAAAAAGATGTCCGGTTTAGAGAGAAGAAGCTATTCAAAAAATCAGGATAAAAGAAAATCTTTCGTATCACGAAGAAAGAGAAAAGGTAATCCTATCCACCTCAACTCAACGATTATCCTATGCTCGACCAACAGCGACGCCAGTTAAGATTGACACTAACGACCTGATCAAACAATTATCACTAAACCTAGTTATTGCAATTAAATTACCATTAAGAGACAATGATAAGAAAAATAAACGGGAAGATGAGAAGGCAAAAATACTTCAATAAAATCAAAAAGGACTTGAAGAAATAGTATCAGCTAAATAACCCACAGACGAGGTCTGTTTCGGAGCCTACTCATCTTAGAAATCTTGGTATTGCAAGTTCTTCTACTGAAGCACAATTGGAGTAATGGACTTTGCAAATGCGTTAGGGAAAAGAAAACGTGGAGAAAGTGGTACAGCTCACACTGCCTCTCTCACGCAAGCGCAATGCACAAGTCTGGAGTCTATCTATACGAAGCTGTTTTGAAAGAAATCAAGGTTCAAAAAGCCAATGGCTGACCTAAAGGGAAATCGAGGGGTAAAAACAAGTCTTAGTCTGTTATATACAAAGATCTCATTTTATTTTTTTATTCTAGTCAGTCTATGTATTATGTGCTATGTTTTGTATCATATACATTTTCAAACTTGTTGTGGATTTATTTCCAACCAAAATAAATAACAGTGACGGTGTTTCATCTCATGATCTGTAAATAAACACAGTATTGGCTAGAAAAAAGATGCCAGATAACAACGTCTGTATATCTTGCAATGGAACTGCCATAGTTTTTTAAGACATTACCAGAAATTGATATTTTAATGGGCGATCTTGCGCCTTTTTGTATATGCGTTCAAGAATGAAAAATCCCAGATGCGCAAAAGGTCACATATAAAAATTATAATTGTTTTGTGAAGGTATGCTTGGTCGTATACGAACACATAGAAGTGTGGCTATTCTTGTACGAAATTACTGCCGCGTGAAATTCATTAAACACTAATCTTCATTCCGTGGCTGTAAAGGTAGAAATACCATTTAAACTAACAATTTGTTCGGTATATCTGCCTTCTACTGATTGATTGATTGTATGGGAATAAGTTAGGTCAATTAAGGATCATCTACCTGTTCATTCGACAGTTCTTAAAATAGGTAATCACTTAGTTACTAATTCTAAAGAAATTGCCAAAGTCATCGCAGATCACTTTGCTACGTCATGTAACCAGGATATTAGTGACGCATCTCGTCAGCCTGGGAGAATTAGAACATGCGATTAGAATATCTAGAAGTAGTAGTTCAGGACCTGACAAGATGTATATAGATTTTATTAAACACTTACCAAAAATAGCCAAACTTATTCTTTTGAATGGCCTTAGCGGTATTTGGCATGACGGTACTTTTCCGGAATTATTCCTCTTCCTAAAATCAAAAACCCGTCTGAATCGTCTTACTACAGACCAGTGTCGCTTACTAGTTGCATCGGTAAACTCCTAGAACGCATGATCAATTATCGACTAATGTGGATACTTGAAGAGCGTGAACGTTTAGCTCCTTACCAATTTCGGTTTAGGAGAGATCCGTCCATCACGGATGCCATAGTTTTCATCTAAAATGTAATTAATAACTCTTTTCTCCGTTCCCTCTATGTCTTTGCTATCTTTCTTGATTTAAAAAGTGGGGTACGCGGACATTCTCCATCAGCTCTACGAGTGGTGATTTAGAGAAAATTACCAACTTACATCGAAAGATTTACTGCTAATCGTACTATGAATGTAAGGATTGGCAAAGAGGTCTCAGAAACTCTCCTTCTTAAAAATGGTGCGCCACAAGGATCACCTTTGACTATCCCATTATTTCTTATCGCAGTCAATACGTATTATCGCTCCTTCGCTTCGTTAGAACTTTCCATTACTTATTAAAAGTAGACTGTTTAAATCAAAAAGTAACTCGCTTCTCATATGGGTCCCCGCAACGTTGGCAATCACAGGCAACGAAGAAGTTGACGCTTTAGCCAAAGACGCTAAGGGTACTAACATCTGCAATCTTAACGACGTTAAAATATACAGCACAGAAAAGATCCGAAGACAGTTTCAAGCCGTATGGGAAAGGCGTCATAATTACCTGCGAATATTTCAATCTCTCGTTGGACACTAGCACCGTAGCAAGAACCTTCTATGAAAAGAGCAACAGGTGCTATATAGATTTAGATCGGGTCACACAACATTGACCAACGGCCAGTGGCGAAACTAGGGGGGGTGCAAGGTGTGCCAGGCACACCCCAGGCAAGCCGTGACACACCCCAGAAAAACGGAGCACTTCCCCATTTTTCATTCTTATCTTAAATTCCATCTAACAACTTAATTCGTTAAATCTTAAACCATTGCGATAAACAAACGAGTAGTAATAGTGATATAGTGATAAGTACAATTATTAATTATTATTTATTATGTAAGGACATTAGAATATTCGTCATTCGAGCATAAGTTGTATCGGTGAAATAATATTTGTTTAGCTAAGCGGCGCGGCGGCGGTAGACTGCTGACTGTGACTGTGCTGCTCTTGGAATTGTTTTGGTTCATGATACTGATATGCGTTGAGTGTTGCATAAAGCAAGCATAAAGACGCCGCAAAGATTAGTAGATTAGATTAGTTTACATACAGTTTACATTAACAGTCTAAAAGATAACTTTTTATAAAGGAAGCGAGACTTGAAAGTTAAAAATAGTGTAACATACCGGAAATGGTGACTCATTATTCCGAACAATCTAGATGTACGAATCATAATTACGATGTCTCGGCAGACGCAGACAGCAGTTTACGTAAATTATTAGTCATCGAACTTCTAGAAGATTCGGGAAGGGTTGCTTGCGTCATCGGTACCTATATAAGCAACGCTGCAACGCACGATGAATTCATGGGGTTAGTACTTGTTATAGTTATGTTTAATGTTTTATGTAATATTATTATTATTATTATGAGCCAAGTGCCAATATAACCTGTGTTCGGTGTTCCATGTTCTGAGTCTTCTGTCTTCTGTGCTGACAGCACAGTGCTGTGTGAAATAAAACATCAAAGCAAACAAATAGCCACTGCCAAGGCCAACTGCCACAAACAACTAAGGACTAAGGTAATTTTACTTATTTGTATGTTTGTTTTAGAGTATTATAAGATGTTAAAATTTTGATGGGTGAAAAAAAAAGGAAAGATTGCATCACAACTTTCAGCTAATAATAATAATAATAGTTTAAAGTTAAAACTGCAAAGGGATTTTGATTTGTACTTTCTTTCACGCCTTTTACTTGTTTCCCCATCAGTGTCCGAGCAGTTAGCTTCGGTGTTTATAAATTTGTTTTTATTTGCGTTGCAGATTGCAGATTGTGGGCGGTTTGAACATGAAGAAGTTCAAAGACATACGATCGTTTTTCAAATCTGCCACAAATCAACCCGACAAAGATGAGACTGAGACAAGGCAAACGTCTACTCCAGTATGTGACTCAACAACAGATATTGAGATAGCTTGTGATTTAACACAATCTTCAACTTCAAATATAAAAAATGTTGGTGGAGGCATACGAGAAGATGTAAATAAAGCCGCTGAAGAAGGGCACGGCAGCAAAACATCCGATGTTTTTACATCTGCAGAAACAAATCAAAGAGGATGAAATGATCCAGAAGATCAAGATCTGGGAACTCTTGATAGTGGTCCTTCGCAGCCAAGGGGCCCAAGGGTTGTTTTTCCAAAAAGTTCATTTGGAGATAGACGGAGATCGTTTTCGTCTCAATTCTTTGATACTTATCAGTGGCTTGAATATAGTGTGAAGTTAGATAAAGCGTTCTGCTTTGTCTGCAGACATTTCGGCATTCTGCAAATATTCGAGATCAAAATGAAAAGTTTTCGATTAATGGGTTCAGTAATTGGAGGAAACTAAGTGAGTCGCTGAAAAACATGACACTTCTTTGGCTCACAGTGACTGTATGCAAAGGTTTGTAGGCTACAAGCATTCCTTGAAGGCCGGAGATGTTCATAAGAAGCTAACCATACAACATGAAGAAATGATAATACAGAACCGAGATTATATGATAAAATTAATCGACATGATTTTATACTTGACACGTCAAGGGCTGCCACTCCAGAGGACACCGAGAAGACGCAACATCTACTAACCGAGGAAATTTTCTGGAGTTGGGTGAACTTATGGCAAAACATGACACGAATTTTTCGATGCATCTAGACAGACATATCAGTTATTGCAGTTCCAAAATACAAAATCAAATAATAAGCATCGCATCTCAACTTGTTATTGAACAGATTGTAGAAGAAGTGCGGCAATGTGGTTTTTTTTCGATAATGGTTGATGAAGCTAGGTGCTACAAACAAGAACAATTGTGCGTGGCAATCAGATATACCGTAGGCTTGGAAGTTGAGGAACGTTTACTTGGTTTCGTAGATTGTTCTTCTTCTAGAGATGCCGAGAGTTTAAAAATACTTATTAAAAAGTATCTAAGTAAATGCAGTTTGTTGAATAACGCCATATTAATTGGCCAATCTTATGATGGAGCCAGTGTTATGTCTGGAAAACACCAAGGACTGCAAGCCAAAATAAGGGAGGATCATCCACAAGCCATTTACTTTCATTGCTTGGCACACAGGATGAACTTGGTAATTGTCGACAGTTGTGCTAAGGTGTCTACTGCAGCTGCATTTTCAACACTCTGGAGGCATATACGTCCACTTTTCTCAACTCGGTCATCACTCTCATCTCATAAACGCCCGTGATGCTCTAGGTATAAAGTCGGGGCGAAATGGGAAGTCTTAGCAGTACCAGGTGGAGTTGTCGATTGAAAATTGCAAATCCTTTTGAAAAATTTCCAAGCAATTCGAAATGCTCTGGATGAGGAAATTGAACAAGGCGAGACAAAATTCTGTAGAAGCACTTGGAATACAGGCATCAATGATAAAGCCACAATTTATCGTTTGTTGTTCATCTTCCATTCAGTGTTAATGGTCGCAAATGTACTGAGTAAATATTTTCAGAGAAAAGATGCCACACTAGGTTAGGCTAGTGATATCATAGATAGCACTATAAGTAGCTTTGAAGAGAAGAGGAACAAATTTGAGGACCTGTGGAGTGAAATAGAAAATTCTCAGGAGAACAAGAAATTTGTTTGAGCCTTTAAGGATTTCAAAAAAAGGAAGCAACCACAAAGGCTTAATGAATATCTATCTGACTCAACCCTGGGTAAATCATCTCTGATCGATATACCTGCAGGAACTACAGCTCCCGAATACTGGAAAGTCAACATTTACTACCAAGTCATGGACAACGTGATTGGCAATATGAAAAAACGATTTGAAAATCTTCCCCTTGCAAGATCGATTGATTCCTTTATGAAGCTAGATTTGGATCAAGCATTTGAGTTCGTCGCCAATTATCAGGGGGCCTTCAATATCGAAATCTCAACACTTCAAGCTGAAGTTTTAGTGACACGAAATTTATTCAAAAATAAAAATCTTGAAATCACGTTGGAAAATCTAAAAGTTCAAGTGAAGGGGGATCTGACTCCAAATCTTTACAAATTACTACAAATTGCTGTAGGCCTTCCAATCAGTTCACCTGTTTGCGAAAGAAGTTTCTCCGCTATGAGGCGGATAAAAACATGGCTGAGATCCACAATGGTGCAAGATAGATTTTCAAATTTATCACTTCTCTGTATCGAAAATGCTTTAGTTAAGCAGAAATTGTCGGCTGAACAAGTTCTCTCTGTTTTTATAAAAACAGATAGAAAACTAAAATTAGTTTGAAGTTTTTTTTATTCATACTTATATGTTATATTTCCTAAATAAAATGTGAAAACAAGAAAGTCTTTTACTTAAAGTAGGTATATGACAAACCATGATGATGAAAACCAAAACTGTTTAAAATTGAGAGTAAAAACAAGATTGACGTAGTTTTCATGCGCATGCATCTATAAAAAAGTGGTGTGTACGCCCCAACAAAATTTTTATACGCACCTCTCCCCAAAAGAGCCTGCCTAGAAAAATTTTGTAGTTTCGCCACTGCCAACGGCTGCTTAATGAGTGGTGATTTGGGTCCCGAGTGTAGTTAGTGTGGTACGATTTTGAATGTTAACCACATTCTTAAGGAATACGCGAAATATGTTGATCAACAAAAAATTCGGAACAAAGATAATGTCGACATATCCAATACAGAAATATTGATATTTTTAAAGGACATCGGTCTTTTCGGTAAGATATAAAGTTGTGACGGACGTTTGTTACAAATGTAAAATAAGGTGCAGCTAAAGACCATAGAAGTCAATGCCGCTAATAATAACGGATATATCGTACTTCAATGCACTAATGGCGCACGCTGTATGTAGTATATGTGGTCTAAGTTGTATGCTTCTAGCATCAAGGAAACAATTATTTCACCAATCTGCATTACTAAATTATCAAAAAAAGTAGATATTATTTGAAACAATAGTTCTGATGACATGAGGATACGTTTCGCACCTTATCCCTTTTAAATTTGAAGGATCATATATGTTCATCTTTTTCTTTCCTGCATTTTGTTAAATAATCCAGGTTGATCTATCGAAGAGAAAGAGAAAAACTCTCAGCCGACAATTTCATCTGGTAGACAGATAAGGAAAATAAACACAACATAACCTCACTAGATCTTGACTTACAGTTAAAAATTAAAAGGCTTTCCCGCGTACTGTTTTATACCTAATTATTTAGTATCAGTGCTTAAAATTGCATAATTTTAAAATGAATATCGTTCAAAGTTACCTTGATCAACAGCTTGGCTTTTGTAAGTATTCTGTTAAAAATTCGTTTTACTGTTACAAAATACTTCCAGTGAAATGGAATAACTATGATATAGCTTTGAAACGACTAAAATGTAGAAAAGAAGAGGAATTTACGTGCATCCTACCTCAAAGCGAGTCTGGGGATCAGCTAGGTTCCGATCCACCTATATTTGCATGCAAATTTGCTCACGTCAAAGGTGTATTATGACCACTACAGTTATTATTCAAATTACTAATATGTTCTTACAGGTTTTCAGGAGATCTTAGCACTAGCAAATGAAGATGGTAAAATTGCAATATACAACACTAAAACACAAAAACGATATGGATACGAAGCTCATAATAATGCAATTTTTGATATTGCGTGGATGCCGAAAGTAATGAAATTGGTAACAGCATCTGGTGACCATACAGCTGCACTTTTTGATATAAGTAAGGAAGGAATAAAGTGTGAACGTACATTTCAAGGACATATCGCTCATTAAAAAGTGTGGCATGTTGTATGGAAGCTAATTCTATTTTCGCAACAGGTGGTAGAGATGGGAAATTGATAATTTGGGATAATCGTGTTGCAAAAAGTGACGTTGTTTGTATTCCCGACATTCTAGTACCTATGACTCATTTTACTTATGGAAATTCAGACATAAAATCTACAAAGCTACGTGATGTTGTCTCTGCGTCAAGTTCTGTAACTGGCTTGATTTTTAAAGATTATAATACTGTTATTTCATGTGGAGCTGGTGATGGTTTAATTAAAGTTTGGGATATACGAAAAACGTACTATGCTTTAAATAAAGCACCGCAACCAAAATACTCATTGCCTTATGGTGGTAAAACGTTAAGAAATGGATTTAGCAATTTGTTAATGAATTCGAACAGTACGAAATTATATGCAAGTTGCTTAGATAATGCCATCTATGTGTATAATATAGCTACATATAATCCTAAACCGACTATGACTTATTTAGGACATAAAAATAGCACTTTTTATGTTAAGGCTTGTTTAAGTCCTGATGACAAATATATATTGACGGGAAGTAGTGACAATAAGGCATATATATGGAATGCGGACTCTTCTTATCCATTAGTTGAGTTAATTGGGCATGATGCGAAGTAACATGTGTAGCATGGTGTGAGGATGGTAGTAATGTTTCGTCTCAATTCTTTGATACTTATCAGTGGCTTGAATATAGTGTGAAGTTAGATAAAGCGTTCTGCTTTGTCTGCAGACATTTCGGCATTCTGCAAATATTCGAGATCAAAATGAAAAGTTTTCGATTAATGGGTTCAGTAATTGGAGGAAACTAAGTGAGTCGCTGAAAAACATGACACTTCTTTGGCTCACAGTGACTGTATGCAAAGGTTTGTAGGCTACAAGCATTCCTTGAAGGCCGGAGATGTTCATAAGAAGCTAACCATACAACATGAAGAAATGATAATACAGAACCGAGATTATATGATAAAATTAATCGACATGATTTTATACTTGACACGTCAAGGGCTGCCACTCGAGGACACCGAGAAGACGCAACATCTACTAACCGAGGAAATTTTCTGGAGTTGGGTGAACTTATGGCAAAACATGACACGAATTTTTCGATGCATCTAGACAGACATATCAGTTATTGCAGTTCCAAAATACAAAATCAAATAATAAGCATCGCATCTCAACTTGTTATTGAACAGATTGTAGAAGAAGTGCGGCAATGTGGTTTTTTCGATAATGGTTGATGAAGCTAGGTGCTACAAACAAGAACAATTGTCGTGGCAATCAGATATACCGTAGGCTTGGAAGTTGAGGAACGTTTCTTGGTTTCGTAGATTGTTCTTCTTCTAGAGATGCCGAGAGTTTAAAAATACTTATTAAAAGTATCTAAGTAAATGCAGTTTGTTGAATAACGCCATATTAATTGGCCAATCTTATGATGGAGCCAGTGTTATGTCTGGAAAAACACCAAGGACTGCAAGCCAAAATAAGGGAGGATCATCCACAAGCCATTTACTTTCATTGCTTGGCACACAGGATGAACTTGGTAATTGTCGACAGTTGTGCTAAGGTGTCTACTGCAGCTGCATTTTTCAACACTCTGGAGGCGATATACGTCCACTTTTCTCAACTCGGTCATCACTCTCATCTCATAAACGCCCGTGATGCTCTAGGTATAAAGTCGGGGGGCGAAATGGGAAGTCTTAGCAGTACCAGGTGGAGTTGTCGATGTGAAAATTGCAAATCCCCTTTTGAAAAATTTCCAAGCAATTCGAAATGCTCTGGATGAGGAAATTGAACAAGGCGAGACAAAAATTCTGTAGAAGCACTTGGAATACAGGCATCAATGATAAAGCCACAATTTATCGTTTGATTGTTCATCTTCCATTCAGTGTTAATGGTCGCAAATGTACTGAGTAAATATTTTCAGAGAAAAGATGCCACACTAGGTTAGGCTAGTGATATCATAGATAGCACTATAAGTAGCTTTGAAGAGAAGAGGAACAAATTTGAGGACCTGTGGAGTGAAATAGAAAAATTCTCAGGAGAACAAGAAATTTGTTTGTAGCCTTTAAGGATTTCAAAAAAAAAGGAAGCAACCACAAAGGCTTAATGAATATCTATCTGGCTCAACCCTGGGTAAATCATCTCTGATCGATATACCTGCAGGAACTACAGCTCCCGAATACTGGAAAGTCAACATTTACTACCAAGTCATGGACAACGTGATTGGCAATATGAAAAACGATTTGAAAATCTTCCCTTGCAAGATCGATTGATTCCTTTATGAAGCTAGATTTGGATCAAGCATTTGAGTTCGTCGCCAATTATCAGGGGCCTTCAATATCGAAATCTCAACACTTCAAGCTGAAGTTTTAGTGACACGAAATTTATTCAAAAATAAAAATCTTGAAATCACGTTGGAAAATCTAAAAGTTCAAGTGAAGGGGGATCTGACTCCAAATCTTTACAAATTACTACAAATTGCTGTAGGCCTTCCAATCAGTTCACCTGTTTGCGAAAGAAGTTTCTCCGCTATGAGGCGGATAAAAACATGGCTGAGATCCACAATGGTGCAAGATAGATTTTCAAATTTATCACTTCTCTGTATCGAAAATGCTTTAGTTAAGCAGAAATTGTCGGCTGAACAAGTTCTCTCTGTTTTTATAAAAACAGATAGAAAACTAAAATTAGTTTGAAGTTTTTTTTATTCATACTTATATGTTATATTTCCTAAATAAAATGTGAAAACAAGAAAGTCTTTTACTTAAAGTAGGTATATGACAAACCATGATGATGAAAACCAAAACTGTTTAAAATTGAGAGTAAAAACAAGATTGACGTAGTTTTCATGCGCATGCATCTATAAAAAAGTGGTGTGTACGCCCCAACAAAATTTTTATACGCACCTCTCCCCAAAAAGAGCGCCTGCGGCCTGCCCCCCCCCCCCCCAGAAAAATTTTGTAGTTTCGCCACTGCCAACGGCTGCTTAATGAGTGGTGATTTGGGTCCCGAGTGTAGTTAGTGTGGTACGATTTTGAATGTTAACCACATTCTTAAGGAATACCAAATATGTTGATCAACAAAAATTCGGAACAAAGATAATGTCGACATATCCAATACAGAAATATTGATATTTTTAAGGACATCGGTCTTTTCGGTAAGATATAAAGTTGTGACGGACGTTTGTTACAAATGTAAAATAAGGTGCAGCTAAAGACCATAGAAGTCAATGCCGCTAATAATAACGGATATATCGTACTTCAATGCACTAATGGCGCACGCTGTATGTAGTATATGTGGTCTAAGTTGTATGCTTCTAGCATCAAGGAAACAATTATTTCACCAATCTGCATTACTAAATTATCAAAAAAAGTAGATATTATTTGAAACAATAGTTCTGATGACATGAGGATACGTTTCGCACCTTATCCCTTTTAAATTTGAAGGATCATATATGTTCATCTTTTTCTTTCCTGCATTTTGTTAAATAATCCAGGTTGAT
This sequence comes from Vesta saturnalis, assembly GCA_036346205.1. Lineage (NCBI taxonomy): Eukaryota > Metazoa > Arthropoda > Insecta > Coleoptera > Lampyridae > Vesta > Vesta saturnalis. The sequence continues at coordinate 46,458 of JARFJB010002092.1, forward strand.
CTATCGAAGAGAAAGAAAAACTCTCAGCCGACAATTTCATCTGGTAGACAGATAAGGAAAATAAACACAACATAACCTCACTAGATCTTGACTTACAGTTAAAAATTAAAAGGCTTTCCCGCGTACTGTTTTATACCTAATTATTTAGTATCAGTGCTTAAAATTGCATAATTTTAAAATGAATATCGTTCAAAGTTACCTTGATCAACAGCTTGGCTTTTGTAAGTATTCTGTTAAAAATTCGTTTTACTGTTACAAAATACTTCCAGTGAAATGGAATAACTATGATATAGCTTTGAAACGACTAAAATGTAGAAAAGAAGAGGAATTTACGTGCATCCTACCTCAAAGCGAGTCTGGGGATCAGCTAGGTTCCGATCCACCTATATTTGCATGCAAATTTGCTCACGTCAAAGGTGTATTATGACCACTACAGTTATTATTCAAATTACTAATATGTTCTTACAGGTTTTCAGGAGATCTTAGCACTAGCAAATGAAGATGGTAAAATTGCAATATACAACACTAAAACACAAAACGATATGGATCTGAAGCTCATAATAATGCAATTTTTGATATTGCGTGGATGCCGAAAGTAATGAAATTGGTAACAGCATCTGGTGACCATACAGCTGCACTTTTTGATATAAGTAAGGAAGGAATAAAGTGTGAACGTACATTTCAAGGACATATACGCTCATTAAAAAGTGTGGCATGTTGTATGGAAGCTAATTCTATTTTCGCAACAGGTGGTAGAGATGGGAAATTGATAATTTGGGATAATCGTGTTGCAAAAAGTGACGTTGTTTGTATTCCCGACATTCTAGTACCTATGACTCATTTTACTTATGGAAATTCAGACATAAAATCTACAAAGCTACGTGATGTTGTCTCTGCGTCAAGTTCTGTAACTGGCTTGATTTTTAAAGATTATAATACTGTTATTTCATGTGGAGCTGGTGATGGTTTAATTAAAGTTTGGGATATCTGAAAAGCTATGCTTTAAATAAAGCACCGCAACCAAAATACTCATTGCCTTATGGTGGTAAAACGTTAAGAAATGGATTTAGCAATTTGTTAATGAATTCGAACAGTACGAAATTATATGCAAGTTGCTTAGATAATGCCATCTATGTGTATAATATAGCTACATATAATCCTAAACCGACTATGACTTATTTAGGACATAAAAATAGCACTTTTTATGTTAAGGCTTGTTTAAGTCCTGATGACAAATATATATTGACGGGAAGTAGTGACAATAAGGCATATATATGGAATGCGAACTCTTCTTATCCATTAGTTGAGTTAATTGGGCATGATGCCGAAGTAACATGTGTAGCATGGTGTGAGGATGGTAGTAATGTTCTCGTCACATGTTCTGATGATCTAAGACATAAAATTTGGCGGGTCGATATATCAGATAATCATAATAAGTATTGCAATCGTACAATTGAGTGTAAAAGTATGAAATCTAAAGTGACACATTCACGAAAAAGAAAAACGATTTCTCACACAAATACTATAACAAAACACAATGAAGTTTTTGATGAATTTTTGACATTTTGTAATGGTAAGTTTTTATTACTAAATTATGAACTTTTCCGACAAATCACATTGGAATGTGAAGTAAATAATATTGAGCGAATGTGTGCATATATACACGTAAATGTAGAAAATAGAAAATTGTGTACTTTTTGAGCTTTCCAAGTTTTGCTTTAACTGCTTATAATATTTTACTACCAACTACTGCTACTAGCATATTTAAAATGTGCATATTGCTGTCAAATTTGGAACAGTAATAATCAGATTGGTAATAATAATAATAATATTGTACTGATACAATCTGTGAACCATTCTTTTCATATTTGCAACAGTTAGATTAAGATCACATCACTCCTTATAATCACTATTGTCGTATGACAAACATTTACATTGTGAATCATACAATCACAATAATGCTCATAATTTTTAACTCAATGTGAGCAATACGTTTTCACCTACAGATTAAAAATGTTGCATATTGTAGAATAAAAGTTGGATAAATGGGGAAGGTTTATCGAATTGCTTTTCAGTTTTTAGGAAAATCGCAAACAATCAAAATGATAAGAAAAATGAAATGAAAAGAAAAATATTTCTCAAAAAGAAGGCAAAAACAAAATTAAAAATTATTCACAAAAATTGCCCACGAGTAAAACTTGAGCTTCTTAACGTTCAGAAACGCTTGTTTTTTCTGAACGCTAAGAAGATAAAGCCTTACTTGTGGGTATATTTACCAATTTTTGTTAATATTTTTAATCAAAATGATTTAAAAATCATGTCTGACTTTTTAATTTACATGTATTTTTAAAACCTGTAAAAACTTTTTGAATGCATCTTATTGCCCCGAAAAAAGTTTTGAGGGTAAATGTACCGGGTGGCCAACTAAGAACGGCCGTCGCCCATATCTCAGGAATGGATTATAGCACAGGTTCAGGAAAAAAACGTTTATGACTAAAGTGGCCTCGAGAAACACCTGGAAATTATTTTCAGAATTGTAGGTCCACCGCTAGAGGGCGTATTTGACAGTTAAAATTTTAAAAAGCAGAATTTTTCAAAATTTACTCAATTAAGGGGCACATTAAATATTATAATCAGATTCCTCGACAGTATGTCTGACAATATTAATAAAACCCCAAATTATAATCAAAAATAAAACTAAGCAAACAGAAAATAAAGTTTAAAAATGAGAAACGTGAAAAGGAAAAATATCGTCGGTCACGATTACGTGCCGGACCATTCTGAACAAACCTCTTCATGTTCCTATTCCTATTAACTATACAAGAACACAACAGTGACGTGTCACGAAATGGACACGTCACTGTTGTGCATCAATCGAATGACAATAACAAAATTTTACAGTGACACATATTAACAGATTTAATTATCAATGTTTAATTATTCTGTATCGTTTGGTACAATTATCAGCTATTAAATAGGAAAGATGTCGTCTGTGGCGTCATCTAGCGTATTTATTTTTATTTAAAATCGTGTTTCCAATTTCTGCATTTACACTTTCATACTTGATGTCATTAAATGATTTCTTTGGAGTAAACATTTCTAAACTTAGAATACAATTTCAACCGTGTTAATAGTCCATCGTAATGTACCGGGTGGCCAACTAAGAACAGCCGTCGGCCATATCTCAGGAATGGATTATAGCACAGGTTCGGGAAAAAAATTTTATAACAAAAGTAGCCTCGAGAAATGCCTGGAAATTATTTTCAGAATTGTAGGTCCACCGCTAGAGGGCGTATTTGACAGTTAAAATTTTAAAAAGCAGAATTTTTCAAAATTTACTCAATTAAGGGGCATATTCAATATTATAATCAGATTCCTTGACAAATTCTGCATATTTTTTATTTGACAAGTTTTAGTCTATCTCTTCAAATAAGGGGTTGGGAAGAGTGGGAACCTTGTTACGAAAAAACGCCTTTAATTCAGGTTCTGCTTGACCGATTTTAATAAACTTGATGTTGTTTGAAAGAGCTTTTGTTAAACAATAGAAAATTTGTAAATTTGAAGCAATCTCATTAATAATATAAATCCTGAGAAATCGTAAGAAACAGGTAAATGGCGGGAATTGTTCTTCCAACGTCTAGTAGGCTAGTTCGCGTTAACGGAAATTATTAAATTTAGCCTGGATGAAAAGATCTTACATTGGTCTGCAGTAATTTAAACTGTTATCATACTAATGTTATGGTTGTCGCTAGAATACCTAAATGTAATGCTGTCTCTACTAACAATGAGAACAAATTATAAAATAATAATGTGATAAATCTAACATTTTTTTAATTATATAAGAATGTTATATTTGTTTTCAAGTGATGTGTTAGTAAATCAAAAGCATGAAATATCTATAAAAACCGATATTTGCCCAGCAACAACAAATACAGTTTAAAATATGAATTACGATTTACTGATGACAACAAAATTAGTCAAGAGGGCCATGTAAGATATAAAATAAATTCCCTGTTGAAAACAAGCAAGCTATGATTTTCGCGCATATGCCAAAAATTATTCATCATGTTGCATTTAATAGACTTTCTTTATCTTTTCGTACCAAAATGATTCTTACAAATGAAGAAGCATTTGATATGTTGGCAGTTTATTTTGAATGTATGGGAAATGCAGTACCCAAACAAACGGCATCACAGCAGAAGAGTTTTTCTCCGACTCGCACACCGTGTGCGTACTACTGGAAATGTTAATCTTCCTGTGTACCGAAGACAACGCAGAGGTAGAACAGAGGAAAATGTTATTGATGTTTTGGCTTGTGTCAATGTTAACCCTCATTCAAGCACCAGAGCTATAGCTAGAGACTTCGGTATATGTCGAACCACCGTCCAAAATAATTTAAGAGAACACAGGTGACTACTTATTTATTAATGCATGTTTTATTCAGTATTATAATGATAAAAATGTTTTAATTTTTTTTCGTTTGTCGTTATATGTTTATGTCCAGTTTCAATAAAACACCAAATTATTTAATGAAAATATCTTACGCTATGTGAATAGATTTTAACTAACAACATGATAATTAAATGAGGCAAAGTAAAGTAAAAAGGTACCAATAATAAAAAATAATGAGAGGCCGGGCGAAACAAATTCGTAATAACATTACGAGAGTTAATGCATTTAAAGTTCTTTTTTGTTTACTAACAACGAAGGTCTTCAATGTGTCTTATTGATCTGATTACTTTATAATATATACTATTTTAGATTGTACCCATATCACATGGTCCTACACCATAGTTTGAATGCTCAAGATTTCGATACCAGGTTGGATTTTTGCAACTGGCTCTCAACTATGATACACGACGATCCTGAAATACTTTCACGAATTATGTGGACAGATAAGGCTACTTTTCATAGTGATGGTAGTGTAAATCGACATAATATGAACACTGGTCTAAAACGAATCACTGGATGCAGGAGGTCCAACATCAGGTCTTGGCTGTAAATGTGTGGTGCGGATTCTAGGTGGAGAAATAATTGGGCCTTTTTTTTTAATGAGACTGTTAATGGAGAAAGATATTTAGATTTTTTAAGCAACGAATTGCCACTTCTTTTGGAAGACATACCCTTGGCCGTTCGTCTTGACATGTTCTTGCAACATGATGGGTGCACGGCACATTATTCTAGAGATGTTCGGAATTTCTTAGATCAATCATACCCTGAAAGGTGGATGGGATGTGGAAGTTTATTTATTTGGCCACCAAGGTCTCCAGACCTAACTTGTTTAGATTTTTATTTGTGGGGGCGAATAAAAGATCTCGTTTATGCCGATAGACCCACAACAAGAGCTGACATGATTGAAAGAATACGACAGACAATACGAAGAATTTCAAGGGCAGAAATTGAAACTGCTGTTCTCTCCACCTGTCAGCGATTGATCTCATACATTGAAAATGATGGACGACATTTCGAACATCTAGGGTGACACTAACTAAAGCCTGTCCGGTAGAACTGAACGGGTATCGGATTAACAAGGAGGATTGTCAATATATGGTTCTATTGTGCTTGAAACCGCCTTAATGCTTTGCTGTCTTACTTATTATGCGTGACAAAGAAAGATGGATATATTATGAATAATGCCTCTATTTCTGCCGAACAAAAGCGTTTGCAACTTTCACACATAATGACAAGGCAATAAGAATCAGATGCAGTAGAATAGAAATTCAATAGGTATAATAAAATGCCAGTGGTTCTCAACACTGCTTTAACATTACATTTAAAATTTATGGAAGAATGCAAGTTTTATAATAAACATTTATAAAAGCCATTCATAATAATGAATATTCGATTAAGTATAGGTATTTCAATTTACATTTAGAAAGTTCATTGTATACCTAAGTATGGTAATGACGTTTTAGTGTACTCCAATTACAAAAGAATCCAAATAAATATGCAATACTGTAACAATAAGTAATTAATAATAGATTATTATACCATTTAGTAGGTACATATAGGTATAAATAAAACAACTGCAATATCTATATTATCATTATTCTTTGAGTATTGATCATACGGACAAAATAATTAAAGATACTTTTGTTAATGAAGAGATTGTGGATGAAGTAAGACCTCTATTTTCACAGTTAACACTGAAGAAAGTGATACGATGATCTTTTCCAAGATTTGGATGACTCAGGAAGTGATGAATCTGAAGCGAATGACAATTATAATTTTACATTTAATTATAAAAGTATATCTTTGTAATTTAATTAATATTTACTAACTATAATAAAATGTATTTGTTATTGTTGTTATAAGTATAAGTGAAAGGTGTCAATTGAAATTACTTATAGGTAATTAGTAATCGATTATTATTTTTATTATACAAAAGTTGCATTTCTTACAAATTATATAATGTTAAAGCAGTGTTGAGAACCACTGGCATTTTATTATACCTATTGAATTTCTATTCTACCTGCATCTGATTCTTATTGCCTTGTCATTATGTGTGAAAGTTGCAAACGCTTTTGTTCGGCAGAAATAGAGGCATTATTCATAATATATCCATCTTTCTTTGTCACGCTACAAGTACAGACAGCAAAGCATTAAGCGTTTCAAAATAGAACCATATATTGACAATCCTCCTGTTAATCCGATACCCGTTCAGTTCTACCGGACAGGCTTTATGTAGTTATTTATTTAAGGTTTTAATTGTTAGATTTATCACATTATTATTTTATAAGTTGTTCTCATTGTTAGTAGCGACAGCATTACATTTAGGTAATCTAGTGGCAACCATAACATTAGTATGACAACAGTTTAAATTACTTCAGATCAATGTAAGATCTTTTCATCCAGGCTAAATTTAATAATTTCCGTTAACGCGAACTAGCCTACTAGACGTTGGAAGAACAATTCCCGCCATTTACCTGTTTCTTACGATACCTCAGGATAGGAAAAAGATATCGACTTGCAGTTTTCATTGTTTTATTACTAATTTAATCTACTTTTTAAAGACCTACTTAAATTTTTATCCTTCTATTTAAAATTGTAAAGAGAAAACACAATATTAAAAAATATTAAACAGCGCCCTCTAGCATTTATATTATTAATCAGATTGCTTCAAATTTACAAATTTCTATTGTTTAACAAAAGCTCTTTCAAACAACATTAAGTTTATTAAAATCGGTCAAGCAGAACCTGAATTAAAGGCGTTTTTTCGTAACAAGGTTCCCACTCCCCCCCCCCCCTCTTATTTGAAGAGATAGACTTGTCAAATAAAAAATATGTAGAATTTATCGAGGAACCTGATTATAATATTTAATATGCCCCTTAATTGAGTAAATTTTGAAAAATTTTGCTTTTTAAAATTTCAACTGTCAAATACGCCCTCTAGCGATGGACCTACAATTCTGAAAATAATTTCCAGGCGTTTCTCGAGGCCACTTTCATTATAAAAAATTTTTTCCCGAACCTGTTCTATAATCCATTCCTGAGATATGGCCGACGGCCGTTCTTAGTTGGCCACCCGGTACATTACCATGGACTATTAACACGGTTGAAATTGTATTCTAAGTTTACAAATGTTTACTCCAAAGAAATCATTTAATGACATCAAGTATGAAAGGTAGGTATGTTTTACCCTTGATTATATATCTTTATAGATGGCCGGTGTAAATGCAGCAATTGGAACCATGATTTTAAATAAAAATAAATACGCTAGATGACGCTACAGACGACATCTTTCCTATTTAATAGCTTACAATTGTACCAAACAATACAGAATAATTAAACATTGATAATTAAATCTGTTAATAGGTGTCACTGTAAAATTTTGTTATTGTGATTCGATTGACGCACAACAGTGACGTGTCCATTTCGTGACACGTCACTGTTGTGTTTTTGTATAGTTAATAGGAATAGGAACATGAAGAGGTTTGTTCAGAATGGTCCGGCACGTAATCGTGACCGACGATATTTTTCCTTTTCACGTTTCTCATTTTTAAACTTTATTTTCTGTTTGTTTAGTTTTATTCTTGATTATAATCAGGGGTTTTATTAGTATTGTCAGACATACTATATTATTTATAATAATTAATAATAATAGATTACTTGATAATATTATACACATTATTTATTAATAATATCTGAAGGATTTAAGTAGCCGTTTTTAACAATTTTCAGGGTGTGATGCATAAATAGGAAGTTAAACTCTCGCCTCTTAATAGTTTTAACCGAGATCTATGCTTCGTTTTTATCACATTCATAGCAGAGAACGATAATTAACAGAGGTAGGAGGAGCCAAAAATGGTGTCAAATATAAAGCAACTTTGCGTAGACATATACTGCATCTCAGTTTCATAATTGCGTCCTCCACCACAATAAATTCAACATCAATTAATTTATTAATTTTCGTTACATACGCTGTCAATGTTAATGCTTTCGCTGTAAGGGAATAGAATAGAACTGAAGAAAAATTAAAAAATGTCTTGTTTATTCACCTTATTTACATCTAAAATAAAAACAGTTCAATGCATGTATCATTTATTTGATACACTTAAATAAACAACAAAAACAATGTTTATACAAGGTGTTAAAAAATAATATTTAACCATAAATGGATGTTATCACTGAACTATCATAAATTTTACAATTTAGAAATTAGTATCAATTCAAGACGAACCACTTATAAAAAATATACAAAAATAAAGACAAAAGAATTCTTATGGATTTTTTAATATTCTTAGCTTGGGGTGTTGTTTAACGCCTTTATGTGCTAATTTCTTTGTTCCAAATATCCACTTACATTCTTTAAAAATTTTGGTGATTATAAGTAAGTTTATAAAATATTGTCTATGACTTATTTAAAAACATAGGCTCCATGCTATTTACTATTTTTTTAAATACACTAGCTCTTAGATTTCGCATGTAGGGTTCTTCCTCATAAATAGAGTAAAATATACATAAACATTTTTTTGTATAATCTAAAATATATTTACGTGGCCTACACAACCCAACAGAAAAATTTTCATTACCATATAGCCTTTTAAGTATTAACAATTCGTGATTGTTTTTTAATGCACCTTCTGATTTTACAAAGTAGTCTTTACATGTTCGGCACTTATATTTTGTAAGAGTTTTTTTACACAAATATCCTGCAAAGTAACAGCATAATCACCAAGATTTGGAATAACGCTAATACATGATGCCACAGAACATATTGATTCTGAAGGACTATTCAATTCTGGCCAAGTTGCTTCTTCATTGAACTGACCACTTCCATTATCCGTTTTATTTAATTGAGAAGTGTAAATATAATCTAAAAATATATTATCATCAGCTTCACAATTCACGATTTCAGGTGGTTTCACAATATTGGTAAGAGTATTTATTCTAAAACTTGTTCTAAAAAGCCTAGCTGTTGGATTTCTGTTGTAACCTCCCTTTTGTCGCACAATGGAGAAAAGGTTTTCAAGAACATCTTGATTTAATTTACCAGTTAAAAGGTATTCATAGCCTTTTTTTAAACTTTGTTGTAGAAGATTAAAATCGATTTAATGCTGAGAATCAATCCGTCAAAACAAGGTTTTCATCTACTACAAATCCCGCTGGTCATAGTGCAGAAACATTTGCTATTTCATGTGATCTCACACAAATGATTTCTGAACCCACAAGAATCCCTGATAACCCTAACCATACTCCACATCTTCTAGATCTCTTTCTTATATCAAACCCTCTTGTTTATAAAACTTCCGCCTTTAGGTCTTTCCGACCATTGTCTAATAAAAATCATTTCTACTGTACCTAATTCCACTGTTGTTCGCAAAACCAATAGAACCTTGTCAAATTAACGACCAGTTGCCATCACTTCCATTTTGCCTAAAATCATGGAAAAAGCCATCAATCAGCAACTGCTCACGTTCCTTGAAACTAACAAACTCCTTAGTGACCACCAATATGGGTTTAGGCAAAGTCGTTCAACAGGCGATCTTCTTTCATATGTGATCCAAGTTTGGAGCAATGCAGTAGAGCAGTCCGGTGAAACAGTTGTAGTCGCTTTAGATATCTCAAAAGCATTTGACCAAGTTTGGTATAAGTGTTTACTTGCCAAACTCTCCTCGTTTGGGTCAAATGATACGCTCATCAACTGGGTTTCTAGTTTCCTTGATAAAAGACGAATACGCGTCGTAGTTGCTGACTTTTTTTCAAAAGAAGTTAGCATTAACGCGGCCGTACCACAGGGATCCGTTATAGCGCCTACACTTTTTCTACTGTACATAAATGACCTGATTTCTTCAACAACTAACCCCTTCCATTGCTTTGCTGACGATAGCACTCTTCACCATAGTTCATCTCAGTCTACTCATAGTGATAATCCACCTTCTATGTCAAATCAAGAAATTAAAGCTGAAATGGCAAATTCAATCAACAATGACATTCAACGTATTCTCGAATGGGGAAGCAATAATCTAGTTAAATTTAATGCTAACAAAACTCAGTGTTGCCTTATGTCCACCAAAAAAGATCGATCATTTTTGTAAGTATCAATGGCTCAGTTCTTAAGTTTTCAGACTCTGTTACTCTGTTGGGTATGGCTGTATCTTCAAATCTATCATGGGTTGACCATCTTCTGTCAGCTACTAAAACAGCTGCTCGTAAAATAGGCTTTTTGTACAGATCTAAGCAGTACTTTACCTCTCGACAACTCCTTCTGCTGTATAAGGCCCAAATTCGGCCTCATCTGAATATAATTCTCACCTTTGGTTAGTGCTCAATACGCTCTCGATATCGTTGATCGTATTCAAAAGAGAGCGATTAGGCTTATAAATGACCCGTCTTTAATTTCTCACATACAGTCCCTTGAGCATCGAAGGATGGTTTCAGTTCTTTCTTTGTATTATCGTTATTACAACGGCTATTGTACTGCTGAATTATATTCTTTGATACCATCTCGGGCTATCTTTGCGGGAAACACTCAGTTCGCTCATTCACATCATCAATATGCAGTACAAATCCCCACTTGTCGTACCAAACGGGCGCGGTCTACATTTTTCTATACGGCTTCTAAACTCTGGAATGATCTCCCTAGTTCCTGTTTTCCTCTCACTTATGATATGAGAAAATTTAAGGTAGCTGTTCATAAACCATAAAAAAAAAAAAGGTGGTCTGGATATACTGCCTTTATAATCAATTTTTTTTAGATCAACCATAACATTTTGTACATTTTGCAGTGCTTCGAAAACTAATGGTGTTTTTTCTGAAATGCTACATTTATAAGGATTGCTATTGAATCTAAACATCTTATTCAAACTGTCAAAAGGCATTGTTCAAAATTTGAATAAATTTTGCAGTATTAGTAGCTGTGTCACTTATTAATTACCCAGTTGCTTTGCAAACATAAATTGCAGCTGCCATACTATGACTAAATACTTGCAAAGCCAATTTACGCGACATTTTTTGAAACGGATTTGGATCTATATGGGCGTCAGTTATTTTACATAATGAATGACGAAATGTATTTTGTTTATCTATTTCATACATAGCCTAAATGTCACTGAACTTCACCCTTTTGTTATTATACACAAAATCACCATTTAATAAATTATTTCTAATGTTTTTGAACAGATGAGGCACATCGTATGTCACATATATTTTATCACTACCACTATAAAAACAATGTATTTCTGTAATGGCCCCTAAGTTTTTAATCGCAGCTGCATTCGCAGTCCCTTGATCAGAAACTATTGCTCTAATTTTGATGCCTGTTTGTTTTAAATTCTGAATGCAAGATTTAATTAGTTCTTCCAGATTTTTATATGTGAGATGGAAGATGGGAGCCTGACACTATGTTCAGGAATTGAGACGGAAGTGCATGTCGCAAAAGGAGTTGGGGTGATCATAAGTGAAAGAGCGAAAAGATGTGTTAAACAGTACGAATTGGTATCTCCCCGGGTAATATGGGTTAGAATGAAAGTGGACTTTCGAAGAATTTTTCTTATTGCATGCTATGCACCGGTGAATGGAGAAAGAGACCAGGAGCGTGAGAACTTCTGGAATGAAGTAGATAATGTGTTGAACGTATGTAAGCCAAACGAAAGAGTGATTATATTGGGGGATATGAACGGATGGGTGGGTGTACAGAGAGAACATAGTGAACGCGTTCTAGGAAAGTTCGGAGACCAAAGAATCAATGAGAACGGTGAACACCTGCTGAACATCTATGTGGAGAGAAGCCTGTTTGTATCCAATACGTGGTTTAAACATAAAAATGTGCATATGTATACATGGCAAAGAGGTGAATCTAAAAGTATGATAGACTTGATAGTATATGATGAACGGCTTAGAAACCTGGTGAAAGACACAAAAGTAATGCGCGGAGCAGAGTGTGGATCGGACCACTTTTGGTTGTATCGAGAGTGTGTTTAGGGCAAAAGTGGGTTGGAGAAGGAAAGCAAACGTAGTGCGAACGTCCAGAATTAGGGTTGACAAACTAGTGGATAATGGTGCGAGAATGAAATACGCAGATGCTGTGAGTAAAGAGTTGAATGTGAATGAAACAGTGTGGAACGAACAAATAAAAGACACTGACGTTGAAAGTGCATGGATAAGCTTGTAAAACTCTGTTGTCAATTGTGCCGTGCGAATATGTGGAAGAGTGATTGTAGGTAGACAGAAAAATGTGCTTGGTGGAATGAGTCGGTAAAAAGGCAGTAAGTAAGAAAAAGATGCGTACATGGCAATGATTGCTGCAAAAATGAGACTGAGAAGAAACGATTGTATGAGGTGTACAGATTAAGAAACAAAGAAGCGAAGAAGGCAGTGAGAATAAGTAAAGAGGAAGTGATGGCTGTGGAAGAAGAGAAAATGCAGAATGATTTTGAGGGAAACAAAAACTCTTCTGAAATGGGTCAAAAATACAAAACGTGGCCCGGAACAGAACGCTGCAGGAGTGGTGAATGATAGAAATGAAATAGTATGGGACGATTGTGAAGTGAGGAAATGCTGGCAAGAATATTTCGAAAAGCTGTACAGTAGTGAGGAAAGTAAGACGGAAGGGTTAAATAAGGAGAATATAGAAGAAATGATGAATGAAACTGAGAAGAATATTGGAATAAATGAGGTAGAGGAAACGGTAGGAAGGTTGAAGAACGGCAAGGGAGTAGGCGTAGATGAAATCACTGGTGAAATGCTCAAGTATGGTAGTGTAAAGCTTATACGAAGATTGCGTGAATTATTCAATGTATGCCTTATGTGTGGAAAAGTGCCGAGTGATTGGAAGAGCACGATCATTGTGGCATTGTATAAGGCTAAGGGGAACAAGAGTGATTGTAAGAACTACAGAGGAATAAGCTTGCTCAGCGTACCTGGTAAAGTATTTGGAAGAATACTGATTGATAGAGTAGGAGAAACTACACAATCTAAGATGTGGGATGTGCAAGGTGGCTTCATGCCAGGGAGAGGATGTGTCGATCAGATGGTTGCTCTCCAGCAGGTGATCCAAAAGTGTTTAAAGGTAAAAAAGAAGTTGTACTGTGCGTTTGTAGATCTGGAGAAAGCATATGACAGAGTGAATAGAGAGAAGCTGTGGGAAGTATTAAATGAATATGGCGTAAATAAAGGTCTAATAAATGGAATAAGGGCAGTATGCAACGGTAGTCGGGCATGTGTTAGGGTGAGAGGAAGTGTGAGTGAATACTTTAATATTGAGCAAGGAGTGCGACAAGGCTGTGTGATGTCACCATGGTTGTTCAATGTATACATGGATAAATGTCTTAGACAAGCATGTAACGATACAAATGGTGTAATGGTTGGTGACGTAAATGTACGACTCCTGGTGTATGCAGATGACACAGTCTTATTAAGTGACAGTGCGGATGAGCTGCAAACCGCTCTGAGGAAGTTTGATACAGTCTGTGAGAGCATGGACCTAAAGGTAAACGTGAACAAAACTAAGATTGTGGTGTTCAATCGGGAAGGTGGAAAGGAGAGTAGAGTATTTACTCTGCAAGATGAAATTGTGGAGCAAGTGGACGAGCTGGTATATCTCGGTAGAATGTTTACTGCAGATGGTACAATTGAGAGCGAGATTGGACGAAGGGTCAATGCTGGAAGGAAAGTGATTGGAAGTATGTGGGCGATAATGAGAAATGAAAGCATGAGCCTAGCTGCGAAACGAGCAATCTATAATGGCGTATTCGTCCCGTCAGTACTGTGTGGAAGTGAGACATGGGTATGTCAAAAAAAGCACGAAAGAAAAATAAATGCCGTGGGTATGAGATTTCTGAGAAGCGCATGTGGTAAAACGAGAAGGGACACGATAAAAAATGAATGCGTAATGAGGAAGTGTGGTGAGGAAAAGACGATGATGGATAGATATAAAAGTTGGTTTGGTCACATTGAGAGAATGAACAACGCAAGATTAACGAAACAAATGTATGTGGGTGAGGTTATTATCTATGATAAGGGAAAGAAAGATAAGGAGTTTTAAAAACAAAAGGGCATGTCAGAGACTATGTATGAATCTTGCGGAAGCTAGGGATGTATGCGGAGATAGGAAAGTATGGAGAAAGATTGTGAATAAAAATAAATAAGAGGCAGGGATTGTTTTGCCTACCCTGCAAGGGAATGGCGTGAAAGTTAAGTTAAGTTAAGTTATATGTGACCCCAGTATGACTTAGAAAGTATGCTATGGGCAATTTCCATTTTGAATAAATGCCTCAGATCATAAAAACTAGCGCCTTTTTGGCTGTTTTATTGTGTCTGCCTAAATGACCGAGATCTACAAATCCTTCAATAAAATCCATTGTCTTTGAATACTCCAGATATTCTTTTATAGCCATTTCATCTTAAATTTTGAAGTTCCAATCCACTCTTTAATGGTTGACTGACCAGGTAATATAATATTTTGTTTTCTTAAAAATTTATAGGTAGGTGGTGATTTGTAAGACAGGGATATGGACAATTCTTTTTCATCTTTTAACCATTGAGTCTTTCTCTTTCGTAGGGTTTGCATTCGAACAAGTGTTCGAGATTGAGAAGAACCATATTGAAAAGAAGTAATGATATTTTGGATGGATGTTGTGTTAAATTTATGTTTATTCAGTTTCATTTTATACTTGGATATCAATGATCTCTTGTTTCTTAAACTTTTGTTTTGTTTATTAATTACTTCTTTTAAATATTTAATTTTGGAGGTGTCATTTTCATATGTAGTCAATAATAATTTACGTTTCACTGTTTGTTCTTCTTTGAGGGGATATTAATGGAAGTTCTGTCAATTCTTCTAAAAACTTTCCTGTTGATGGAGAAATTTTTGGAGGCGTTTTCCATTCTGCTGTATATTTGGATGTTGATGGTTGATTCATTGACGGTGTGTTAACTATCAAAGCTGATGTGGATTCTGCCGAATACACCGCTTCATGTGAAATCCCCTTATATTAAATTCAAGAAAGATTGTTAAGAAATAAATCACATTAAACACCGTTTGAAAGATCATGTTTTATTGCATATTAACTTTACACATAACTTTTAACTTTTTGCAAAAATGGGTTCATTGGGGACTACGTTTTAGGGTGGATCCTATAGAGTTTAATATAAAAATTGGTGTAATCAATTTTGATTGGGTAAAAAACCTAGTTCATTTATATTAGGATATTAACCCTATATTACACAATATTTTATTTTGAAAAATTATATATTTTGACCCCATTTGGGAACAGTAAACACACAGAGTATAGACGTTGGTGATGTTAAATCTATATTGAGGTCATTTCATCTCAAGTCGTCCAGGCAATTAGGGTAATGTCTTTTTTTCGCGCGAAATTTTTTTTACAGCATCTCTATCATAATCGATGAGACACATATTTTTTTATTTTTGAAAAATTGATTGAAAACTCTGTTTTGGTCTATTAACATGTATGTAAAGTTTTCCTAAAAATGCAATAACCTTGCGAAAAATTGACCGATTCGTATGTTTGTCGGTGTGCTTGTAGGTAGAGTTTCTCTATCAGAAAAAAATTTTGAACTTGAAAATTTTTCAAAAATTTTATTGTAATCGTAATTTCAACTTAAATCAAAAAAATTTTGACATTGCATTATTTTTGATTTTCTTCAAAAAATTTTTGTAATTACTACTATACCTATATATATAAAATGAAAAATAAAGTGACAAGAGTGATACTGCAAGGTTACGTAAAAAAAGGAAACTTACTTATGTGTATGATTTGGGTAAGCAATAAACGAATCAAATTGCAATGTTGTTTTATTTGTGCACAAAAAATGAATGATTACAAACACTACTTGTTTATCATTTGAAAGTTACTAAAACACTCCCTGCAAAGGATTGAATTGCTATGTCTCCGCATATTACTAATGTTTATCTCAACAACATTGAATCTCCACACCTTTTTATTTTACAACTTCAATTAAATTGCTTTATTGAAATTAATCTTTTAAACCCTATGTTATTGACATAATTTTCAACTAATGGCATCCCACAAGGTGTACATACCCCACTGCATGGATCTTGGTAACAAATTTAACAACATTGTTATCAAGGAATAAAAAAATAAATCCACTAATTTTTTATCTAAATGGTAAGATTTTCAGAGATGCTAATAAACGTTAATAAGAATTAATGCAAATATGAGGTATAATAGTTACCACTAACCTAGCTTTAAGTTGTAATTTTCGCCATTTATGAAGATTTAGTGTAAACAATATTTCAGTAACAATAACCCAGACTTTCTGTGAGCTATAAAGAGATGATATAAAGTAAATCCTCCCTGTTCCTTAAACCATTGGAGATATCAAAATGAAATTTTGGGAATTTAGTAAACAACAGGTTTACGATTTTTAAGCTGTTTTGACAACGTCAATATTCCAGGTGGCGCTGCGACGTCATTCTTCCAAATGAAAGGTAGTTTCTGAGCACTGCATCAGTTCAAAATGAACCCTGGTCAGGTGGGTCCCCAATTTCTGAGAATAAAGAAATTTAGATTTTAACTAAAATTGTTAAAAATCCTAATTTACCAATGCGCGTTATCGAAAAGCAAGAAACTTGTAAAAAAAAAAACAGTTAACAAAGTTCTTAAGCAGTCTAAGTACCACCCTTACAAATTGAAATTAGTTCATGAACTGAATGAAGATGATCCTGATCGAAGAAATTAATTCGCAGGTATCCACAATTGGCAGGTCGTCATTTTTTAATTTCTTGTGCTTCGGTGATGAAAGTACCTTTTTATTGAACACAATTTGCGCTGTTAGAGTGATACCAACCCATTATGTATTCGGGAGACAGCCACGCAGTATCTACAAAGCTAAATGTTTGGATTGGCATCTTTCGTGACTATGTTATTGGTCTATTTTTTATTTAACGCTCCACTGCATTTACATTTGTTGCAAAATGAAATTACTCCAACAATTCAACAAGTAGTGGAGAACAATGCATAATATTTTTATGAAGGTATTGGGGCGGTATGGTTTCAACAGATGGTGCTTCTCCCTACTATTTTCGACCGCTGCAGGATTATTTGTCCGAAGTTTTTCCAACCAGGTGGATAGGTCTCTGAGACCCGTTCACCCGATTTGACCCCCCATTTGATTCTTTCTTGCCGCAATATTTGAAATCGAAAGTCTGTTACCAAGCTAAACGATTTAGAAGAGTTACGGCAAAAAATAATTTTAGAGTGTCAAATTAATTCCACTGGAAACATTTAGGAATGTGCGAAATGGAATGACGCAGGAGGTGCAAGGTGGTCATATTGAGCAATTACTTTGAATGTCAAAAAAGTTATCAATTGACTTAATAATTAGATTATTGTTAATTAAAACATAGTTTTTAGTATTCACATGGTAATTACTTATAGAAAGGTTGGAATAATTCAAAAGTATTCTAGGGGACAATACTAGATTAAAATACGTTTCGAATGAGCCTAATTTCAACTCTCCATTCCATTAAAAGAAATGGCGTCACTTGGCGTCACAGTGCCACCTGGAATGTTGACGTTGTCAAAACAACTTAAGGAAGTCGTAAACCTATTGTTTATTTTATTCCCAAAATTTTATTTTGATATCTCCAATGGTTTAAGAAATAAGGTGGCGGGGGGACTTACTTTATATCCTCTTTGTATGTAGTGTCAATGGTATGAAAGATAGGTTGTTATGGGCTCAAAAACTACACAATTTTCAGAACGTACTAGATTTAAACAGATTTGCACTTTCACAATCGTAGCTTTACCATGTAGTTTTACAGCAACTATTGAACATGAAGTGCAAAATTGTACTTTTGCTAAGTGATTTAACATGTAATGTCCCAATTTTAATTTGATTTATTTTTTTATGTTTTTAGATGAATCTGAAATAGTCCGAAAACGTCCAAAAGTTGCATTACCTATTAAAAGAAAGTCCTTAGAACCCATAGATCAAAATGTTATAAGCGATGTGAAACCTGCCAAGCGTTTTAAGTTCGACGTCTCTCCTAAACAAACTGGATTAATTGGCAAATTACCAAATTTTGTAATTGATGGATCTGCTCCTCACCTAAACATATCCCCAGTTAAAAAACAAGAGAAAGATTGGTTAACGAAATTAAGACTTGAAAGGTTGCCAGTTATGCAAATTCAAGAGTTGTCAAAATCCAGTCCATCCAAAATTTGTAAATTAGATAATATTGGAGCAAGTCCTAAATCAAAAAAATTAGACACATTACCTACTATTTCCTTATCACAAAGTCCTTTATTGAAATATTTTAAAATAACCAGTAATCCTACTCAACAATGTAGATCAAAATCTCCTAATTCCATTACAGTCTCTCCTAAGTCGCAGTCTTCACAGTGACACATAATTTATTTTAATTTATTTTTATTAACTAAGCTAGCAATACTGCAACTTTCTCAAGTTATTTTGTCCAAGGATCTCGCTGTTTATGTTCAAAGTTTAAAAGCATAAGGATACTAATTACTTGCATTTTGAAAAGAAAATTTGTAAGACTTAGAATGTGTGATGATGTAAATAATTAGGTCTGATATTTTATGAAATGTTTTAAATTTTTATAATAAAAAAATACCAATACCATCTTTGTTTTTATACAAACTGTTGTACTGTTATTTTGGTATGTTGTGTAACAAGCAAAATACAGCCTTGTACCACACAAAATTTAAAAAACGCTGAACGTGTTTCAATAACTAAACTATCATCAGCGGTACGGTGTGCTACCTAATACTTTAAATGCATTACTTTACAACCAGAACGTTAGAGGGCTCGACAGTAAAGTGATTCATTTTGCCAGTGTTTGTGACTGTGAATATCAAATCTTAGTGCTTAGTGAAACTAAGTCGAAACCTGAGCTAAAGTCTAGTGAGCTGTTCTAGAAAGCTATTGTTACATGCAGAAACGGGAAGCGGAGGAAAACAGCGAAAATGGAGTTGGGTCACTACTCGCCTACGGATGTAAGGAATCGCACGGTTGGGGCGGAGTCAAGAAAGTTCCGGTAGAGAATGGAAAGGGCGCCAAAAACCGCTCCCCAAAAGAGCACTCACCGTTGTCCCAGCTCCTGGGTAACCATATGAGAAAGAGGCGAGTCGGTAACCGTAGGAAAAGAGAGGAGTAACTAATAGGGAAAAAGAAAAGTGTTGTGGGATAAAACAACCTATAATTATTAAATCACATAAAAATGTAACGTTTCAAAATAAATAAATTCTAACAAAAGACAAATAAATTGGCAATTCACGTCCAAATGTACCTACGCAATTTAACAAAAAGTAATATATATATATATATATATATATATATATATATATATATATATATATATATATATATATATATATATAATACAGTATGTCCCCGGATCGACTTTAACCTTCCTAATGTTGCTGTTGCGTCAAATTTCTTACACGGAAGTACCCCAAACTTTTTTTACTGTACTATTGACAGTTTAAGATTTTTGAATAAACAAACCTTATAAACATAAACAAAATTCTTTAATAGTCATATATAAATCATAAAATACAAAATATAGGTAACCTAAACAATTAATAAGTTTTCAAATGCTAAACATTGTGATAAATTATTTATCGCATGCTTTACATATTGCAATCTTAGTTGAATGTTCTGTACACACAAACGCCGAACATTTATTACATTTTTGCCGACACTTGCGGTCTTGCTTGCGAGGACAAAGAGAACACCTTCCACTTGTACTAGTCACAGCTGTAGGCGCCGCATCGTAACGTTATAAATCGGGTACAACTGTTTTCATGTTGTTTCTAATACGATCAGATAATCGCAAACTACTTTTGTACCTTCTGATTATGTGTTCAATAACTAATTCTTTTCCTAGATTCAATAAATACATTCTACGACCATCCAAATGCCATTTCTTCCAACTAGGATACTTTATCTTCCACAAAGCAAATGAGTTTATGCCAGCTATATCAAGCATGTGACCGAAAAGAAGCATTTGTCATCTGTTGGTAATTCTTCTTGCAGTATATTCTTTTGCCATTTTATCTGTAGTATCAACAGCCCCCTTAGTACTATTGTAATGAAGTATAATTTCAGGCTTTTGATCAGGATCTTCGCTTATTTTATCAGAATGATGCTCAGAAGAGAGTAGAATAACAGTTTTCCCTTTATCTTTTGAGTAGGAAACCAAAGTTTGAGTGGCTGTAAATGCAAATATATTCGAAAATTTCTCACGGTGTTTATTTGGTAAAAGTTCAGTTGGTATGAAAGTTTTATTTTTTCGTACTGTTCCGCACAGTGTCAGGTTTCTGCTCAATAATTTATTTGATAATGAAAGTGAAGTGAAAAAATTGCCGGTTGTGATTCCATAGCCACCTGATAAGTGATACACCATATCTAAGACAACTCTTTCCCCCTGCCCTTTCTCGGCAACGTTATTTTGTTTCCCTAGGTAAACTTGTAGATTATGGCTATAAGCATTTTCGCAATCCGCAAGAGCCCAAACTTTTATGCCATATTTATCCGGCTTACTTTTCATATAAACTCTAAATGGGACTCTGCCTCTAAATCCTACTAGCTGCTCATCTACGGCTAAATGGAGTCCAGGGTGCATCATTATTTTGCAGTTGCCCACAAAGATGTCAAATACTTGCCGCAGAGCTGCTAGTTTATCAGTCAATTTACGTTCCTGCCTAGTATCTGCATCGTCAAAACGTAAAAATTTGGTGATATTTTTGAACCTGGTTCTAGACATCACAGCAGAAAAAATTGGTCTTGAGAGAGAAGAATCAGTTGACCATAACATTTCTATCGGTTCTTTATTTGCCTTTAGAGCTCCTTGTAGAATGAGAAGACCTATATATGCTTTGATTTCTATAGCATCAACAGGCACCCACGCTAATATTTTATTAGGATTTGTGGTATACCAGTTATGAATATAGATATTAGCTTTTCTATTTGTTTGCTGAACAATAATTTGGACTATATTGTCGTTTATGAATAGTGAAAAGGATTTAGCGATTGTGTCAAAATTATTACTATATTGTGTAAGACCGAGTTTTTGTCGTACTATATTCTTCTTCATAGGTTTAGTGCATTTTGGTGGTGATTTATACCAAATTTTGCAGTAAATGTTGATTTATCGTCGGACTCACTGTCTTCATCCTCACTACTATCTCCTGGAATATATTCAGGGTCTTCTTCTCCGATATCAAGTTCATCATTGAGATACATTCCAAGCTCTTCTGTGGTACGCTTATTTATATTTCGAGCTCTTGCTTTTGGCTTCTCCATGACATGCTATAAACAAATTTTCAAATAAGGGCTTGATAAAAATAATTTCAATATACAATATTAGAGGTAGCTATATAATCAAGAAAAAAACAGAATAGAATTGCATGAATGCGAAAATGAAGACATAAGATATATTCTTACACCCTATTGTTGTAATAGAAAATATAATACACTGAGAATGCGTAGTACAAAGTATTTTTATAATAATAACTTCAATATAATCACACAAAAACAAGCACTAGTCGGCCGCACGTATAGCCGACCCAGCACGTCTCAGAGCACGCAGTGCATTTCAAAACACGAACAACCAGCTGGGGTAAATTTGTACCCCAAGCAGATTTTTTATGATAAATAAGGAAAGGAAACTTTATTTTCTAATGAAATTGATGCAAAGTAGACTTGAATGATTACACTTTGAATAATTAAAAGGAGAACTATGTAGGTTTAATATTTATGGGACATTTTCAAAAAAATGTTATGGTGGGGTAGAAAATTACCCCACCTGGCCTTAGAAAGGTTAAAAGAAGGAAAATTCTCTTATTTTTGATTTCTCAGAAAATTTCATTCTTGATGAGTTGCCCTGCTTGTTTTCAAACCCCCGAAACACAAATTACTTTGTATTTTACTCGTACGGTTCTCGAGATAATATCATTTTTCTTGAAAAATTGGACTTAGAATGTTTTTCCTAATTTTTAGAAGTAACTTTAGTAGGCGGATTTTATTGAAAAACACCACTGACAGAAATTGTCAAATGTGATAATTCTGTTGAACTGCAAATTAATTCATGCTAATTTAAATTGTATGCTATAATGGGGACTTTACAACAAAGAATTTATCTAATTCAATGTTACGGAACTGGGTTGTTATCAGAAAATTCAACCAAAAATACCCGGAGGTTGCCAATTCTGATGCCGGAGCAAAAAACTTTGTAACTAAATTCCTTCAAACAGGCTCGGTTTTAAACCTAAAGAAGTTGTTCGATGAAGAAGATGCTACTACTGTTCTCGCCGTTCATTCCGCAACAGAAGTTCCAAGGTTGTCTTTAAGAAGGAGGACACTACGAATTGGGATAGGTAAATCTCATTTACAAAGAATCTTCAAGGAGAACAAAATTTTACCATTTAAGCCGCAATTTAGGCAAACTTTACAGAACGGTGATGAAGCCAAACGTCTGGATTTTTGTTTGGAAATGGGCAATAGAGTTTTGGAAGATCAAATTTTCATAAACGAATAATGTTCTCCGATGAATCGACCTTTTCAACTAACGGAGTCGTTTCCTCCCAACATTGCCGTTACTGGAGTAGGACGAATCGAAACTTCCGAATTGCTAGTCGCAGACAATGTTTGAAAAAGTTAATGTGTGTGTGCGGTTTCGTACCATGGAATTATTGCCCATATTTTTTGATCAAAATTTAAACCGTTATTCATATTTGGAAATGTTGCAAAATTTTTTAACTGATAAACTGGATGAATTGCCATTGAACTACCAAATTGAAATGTTCTTCCAGCACGATGGGTGCCCTGCTCATTATGGCGGTACTGTTCGCCAGTGGCTCAATACACAGTTCCATGATAACTGGATAGGAAGAGATGGTCCCATTTTATGGCCGCCGAGAAGTCCTGATCTCACAATAATGGACTTTTATCTGTGGGGTCGTTTAAAACAAATTGTGTACAGTGAGCCATTAGACAATGATGAAGAGCAATTGAAAAATAGGATACGGAATGCTGTCCAGTCTCTTTCAATCGAAGAAATAAGGCGCAGTTTCAATGAATTCAGAGCTCGCATTGAAATCTGTGCGGAAAAGGAGGAGCATTATTCGAATAGAAAATTAATAGTTCAGTTTTTTGAGAATTTCATTTCATTTTACCATCAATTGTTAAATTTATTAATTAAAACTTGTGAGACCAATTTGATTTTTCCTTTGAAACAAATCAATTTACTTCAAAAAATTACGAAAAGCTCGAATTTTTCAAGAAAAATGACATTATCTCGAGAACCGTTTGAGTTAAATAGCAAGTAATTTGTGTTTCGGGAGTTTGAAAACAAGCAGGGCAAATCAGCAAGAATGAAATTTTCTGATAAATCTCTTTTAAAGTCGATCCGGGGACATACTGTACATACATATATATATATATATATATATATATATATATATATATATATATATATATATATATGTGTATATATATATATATATATATATATATATATATATATATATATATATATTTATATATACATATACATATATACACGTTGGTTATGTTAAAGAAAACAAAAATAAGAAAATATCAACAAAATTAGACAAAATAATTTCGTAAAACGTTAAATGTGTGAAAGAATTGATTTCATAGTAAATTATAATTTTAGATAGAACTTGTTTAATTTCGAAAGGCCTTCCTAAGATAAAGCATGTTTTTTTTCAAATTGTAAAAAAAAGTTACTATGCTAAATGATAATTAAAATTAAGAATACTTGTCTTAACAAAAATTTAATTTAAGAAATTTGAAAGAGAACATTAAGAAAAATAATATAATTTAATCAATTACCAATATCAAATTAAACATTTAAAACATGGAAAATTTCTAAAGCTAAACTACTGTGCTTATGTTTGTTTGATACAAACATCAAAAGATAAAAATATGTTCGACAGCTGTTTATAAAACAGTCGTCGTTAAAAGAAAGATTTTCACAAATGAAATTAAAAATAAAATGAAAATTATAGATTGCCAACAAAAAAAAGGGAAGTGGAAAAAGGGATTTTAGATAAGGTTAGTGGTAACTCAATATTTTAGTAAAATCAAGGAGTTATTCTAGTAATTTTTCTTATCTTAGTATTACGGAAAGTGTTTATAAAACAGTCGTCGTTAAAAGAAAGATTTTCACACAAATGAAATTAAAAATAAAATGAAAATTATAGATTGCCAACAAAAAAAAGGAAGTGGAAAAGGGGATTTCAGATAAGGTTAGTGGTAAATCAATATTTTAATAAAATCGAGAAGTTATTCTAGTAATTTTTCTTATCTTAGTATTACGGAAAGTGTTTATAAAACAGTCGTCGTTAAAAGAAAGATTTTCACACAAATTAAATTAAAAATGAAATGAAAATTATAGATTGCCAACAAAAAAAAAAAGAAGTGGAAAAAGGGATTTCAGATAAGGTTAGTGGTAAATCAATATTTTAGTAAAATCAAGGAGTTATTCTAGTAATTTTTCTTATCTTAGTTTACGGAAAGGAACAGAAAGGAAATGAGGTTATAGGTGTGACAATTATGATTAAAAACGTCTGGACCTTTTTGTTGATTTCTACGAAGATATTCTACTTCTACGAGATGAACTAAAGATATATGAAGATGGAATTTCTAGGTAAGTTACAACATAGGCATAGTACAGATGGTATACTTTTAAACTTCTTTTAGTTGTATTGAAAAATATGGAACAGTAACGACAATAACCAGAACAAAAATAACTGCAACGTCAACGGAAAGTTCAAACTGAAGTTCAAGCGAAGGTTTAAAAGAATGTTTAATGCTGAAAATTGTAATAGGTCATCAGAAAAGGCCACAGAATGATAGATTCACATACCTCTAAGATGGAAGGCGAGCTGTTCGTGATAACTTGTTTGAATGGTATACTTTTAAAACCGCAATAAGCGAAGAAAACAATGAATACTCAGCACTCTAGAGTAGAATCTTTATTTTCATTATGAAACAATTCCTTTTTTAAAGATCATTCTTGTGAATATTGAAAATTAATTCAGAAACTTATTAGGAATGCTTTAGCAGCCAAATACATTGTGAAGTCAATCAAAAAACCTTTTATGTAAAAAGAAATCTATGAACGAGCCAAATGTGCGTTAAAATGAAAGTGATTAGAAATTTTGAATAGACAAATGAAAGAGATAATAAATTGTTGAAAAAAGGTGTTGTATCAAAGTATAGGCAACTAAAAGTACTTCATAGTATACATAATTGTATAGCATTTAGGGTTAATAAAAATAAAAAATTCAAACTAAATTAAATGAATAAATAGAAACTTGAGAAATTTTTTTACACTAGTGAAAAATTTCATATTTTAGACGGCTTTGGATGGTAGTGTATTGCTTTCAATGTACCATACTTTAAAATCTGAGTGTAGATACTTTATATTTTCATAGTAATTTTTCTAAAATTGGTTCAGTTTTTTATAGTGTATTTTACATTCTGCCATCACTTCCATTAAATGGAGGCTTTTTTGGAAGTCTTACATACTAGTAAATTGCTTATTACAAGTGGCTTTAATTGTACAAATTTTGTTGAGAATAATCACGATGATAGTAAATCGTTAACATTGTCTAATTTTATGGAAGTGATTGGTATTAAACAATTTAGCCTGGTAAAGAATCTGAATAAAATTGTTAGACTTAGCATTAAGTAGTAGTCATTGTTCTGTTACCTGAGATACTAGTCTATTCTTCTAACACTACAACCCTTATAGATTTGGGCCGCTCATTTGGAATTTTCTTACTCCCATTGTTTGAGAGGAAAGGATTACTCTCCTTAGAAGGCGTTGTTTTCAATTTTTCTGTTATCTCCTATTTGTGTTTTTTCTGTTAAATTGGATACGCCTAGTGTTCGCAGTTCTTACATAATGTTTTTTTATCCATCTCACTCACGGCCTCCCTCTTCTGTTTTCTTGTGGTTTCCATTGCATTGTTTTTCTTATTGTTGCGTTTTTATTTTTCTTAGAATGTGGCCATAGCATTGTAAACGTATTTTTATATGTTTTACTATATATGTACCTCCTGTATTTTCTAGTTCATTCGTTTATATGCTAGTATAGTTGTGGTAACACGACCTGCTTAGCATTCGGGAAGTAATGGGTTCGATTCCTGTTACCGTATGAGGTTTTCCCAGGGGATTTTCCTCATACACATGTAACGGCATGCTCACTGCGTGTAGGCACACCATGTGCGTCTATTCAGGCGATGCTGGGGTAGTATCTTCCCCCCCTCAGAACCTTAACTCCGTTCCTTCCGATCCTATCCTGACCGCACCCATGCTTAATCCCACCATGCATATATATTCAATGTATGTATGTATGCTGGAAATTCATGATTGTGGCTGAAGAAGCTTGGAAAACTCAAGAGTCGCCTCCCCGAAGGAATGAAACACGTAGCTTTTTTCTTTTGTTTGTATGCATTTTTATCAACTTTCTTGGGGCTTATTTGTAAGGTTATTTTGACGCATCGTGTATATGCAATATTTTGATAACATATGGAACGTATTTTGAATGTAAATGAAGTGAGTTTGCACGGAATTTTTTTTTTGTGTATGCAGAATGTAAGTTGGTGTAAATGATGCACCAGTGGAATTTAATGGAACAGTGTGTGTCAGATAAAAGAATATTTGAATGTTGTAGAAAGACTTTTATGTTGAAATCATTAAATTTGGTTGAAACATAATGGTTTGGGAAAATTCTTACTGACACGGCACTGGTAAATGACTACCGGATTGCCACTGGACTTTTGCTGCTGTATGCAAAATAATTCGGACTAAAGAAATGGTTGTACACGTATGAGTGATAGAGATTATGATATATTTATATTGTATTAATGTGTAGTAAGGATATGTATGCGTGTTTTTGTTTGTATAAATGTTGTAACATTGTGCAATAATGAAAAATTGAATGCATGTTCAAAGGTAAATGCGTTGGAGGTTGTTGAATTGCGCGGACAGAAGAATCGCTTACATGCGAAATTATTATGGAAAATTGGGTGAGGGTCTGAATAATATACAGAGTGAATATAATCACTAATAATGGCTTTTCCGTTGAGTTGTGAGTATGTTTGTAAGAAAATTCAGGATGGCTACGTTTTTCTTACTTTGGTTTGCGTTGGCAAAGCGTCGGTAAAGCGACGCAAGTAATACTCGATTGTGATAGGTGAATTTTGGGAGTGGCGCGAGAATAATGAACAGAGGGTATAAAATCGAGAGCCCAATTGAGGTAAGAGGAGAGAATGGGTGCATAACCAAAGGATTACCAGAAACAAAGCATCTCCCTATAGACATCTCGGATTAGGGATTACCTACTGTAATTTGTAAGTACTAGTTTTGGAATTTGTTTAAAGGATGGAAAGTGTGATAGTCTTTTAAGATCATTCTTCTTGGGTTAATAATTTCCTATTATGAGTAAAAAGGACAATCAAACCTTATCTGCTTTAAGGTGTTTAGAATGTAAGATTTGGGGATTTTTGTAATTTATAAGAATTGATTTTTGTGGTGCTTTTCGTAGCAATGTGTGTATACATATTTATCTTTGAAAATTAGTCAATATATTTCCATTAATTAATTTACTTTTGTTTATTTGTATCAGCCGAGATATTAATTTAACACCCCGCCTAAGACTGTTTATTTTGGAAAAATTTAGGATTGTGGTGGCGCCTAGAGACAATTTTTTCCGACATTGTTAGTTGTGAATTTATGGTAAGTGTAAGGTACTTGAAACCTTTGAATCATTTTACTCCTTATATCGACCCCGCCTATTTCCACTGTAGCTGGCTTGGCATCCCGCTTACTTCGGTAGGCCTGCACGATGCCTAGTGTGATTTAGACGTGTAACATATTATTATTCTTAGTATTTTTCGTTGAAATATTCGTATCTGTTCTGCTTTTATCATTTTCCTTGTTTCCATCGCATGTTGTATTGGTTTTACCCATGTGTTATATATCTTCAGCTATGTGTGTTTACTTATGTTGGCGTTCTTCAGTATTTTTCCTTTTGCTACGTATGCTCTGTATCTAGCTTTTGTTTCTTCGGTATTATTGTGATTTCCTATTTGGACCCCAAGGGAGCAGAAGTTGTTTACTTTTTCCCAATTGTAGTTTTTTGGTTTATTTTGTTTCGCTGTTTTTTTTTCCCAAGTTTCATATCGTTTGTTTTCTCTTGGCTTATTCGTAGTCCTGCTTGATGTGCTGCTTCGTCTGGTTCGCTGATTACTCTTTCAAGTCGTTTTTTTTCTGCTTATAATGGCGATATCGTCCGCATATGATATTATTTGCGCCATTTTTGTGTTTAAGTTTGCTACATTCTTGATTTTTTTATTATGCTTTCTAGCACTATGTTAAATAACATTGCTGACAGCAGGTCTCCGTGCCTTACCCCGGTATTTGTGTTAAACTTTTCTGTTATATCATGGTTTGTTTTAACCATTGCGTTGGAGTCATTTTTATCAACCTTATTAATTTATCTGATATTTTGAAGTCTTCCATTCCTTTTAGAAGTACATTTCTATTTACTGTGTCGAAGGCTGCTCTAAAGTCTATAAATACTGTGTGTAGTTGTATATCGAATTTGTGTCTTTTTTCAACGAGCTGATCCATTATATATGTATAGGGCATCTATTGTAGATCTTCCAGGTCGAAATCCATTTTGGTAGTCTCCCAATTCTTTTTCCACGTAATGTTGCAGTGTGTTATATATTAATGTTGATAGTATTTTATACGTGGTATTAAGCAGGGTAATTCCTCTATAGGTATTGGGATTTTCTTTTTCCCCGTTTTTATATGGTGGTATTATAATTCCAGTCCAGTCCTCAAGCATCCTTTTTTCCATATTTTTTGTATTGTGTAGGTGCTATACTAAATTACTAAAAAACTAAATTATAAACAACAGTAGAAGACCGACACCTCACCTTTCACTTTTGTGACGTCATTTGACCTTGGGGATTTCCCAAGGCCTGCCACGTGGCTGACCACTATTTGACCTTGAGAAAGTTGTTTACCTTGAGAAACAGGTTTGCCTTGAGAAAGTTGTTTACCTTGATAAAGTTGTTTACCTTGAGAAACAGGTTTACCTTGAGAAACAGGTTTACCTTGAGAAACAGATTTAGCTTGAGAAACAGGTTTACTTTGAGACCAGGGGCTACGCGGGAAATTTGAAATTGTGGTTTCTTGTCAGGCGAGAGCTACCTCTAGGACCTGGTGCAGCACTTGGGGCTGTTTTATGGAAATTCTTGTAAGATAAATGCTACCTCTAGGACCTGGTTTTGTTTTATAGAAATTCTTGTAAGATAAATGCTATCTCTAGGACCTGGTGTTTCGCTGGGGATTGTTTTTTAATAATAAACATCTTCTTGTAAGATAAATGCTATCTCTAGGACCTGGTGCAGCGCAGAGGGTTGTTTTATGGAAATTCTTGTAAGATAAATGCTATCTCTAGGACCTGGTGCAGCGCTGAGGGTTGTTTTATGGAAATTCTTGTAAGATAAATGGTATCTCTAGGACTTGGTGCAGTGCTGGGAGTTGTTTTTTAATAATAAAGATGTTCTTGTAAGATAAATGCTACCTCTAGGACCTAGTGTTTCGCTGGGGATTGTTTTTAATAATAAAGATGTTCTTGTAAGATAAAATGTTATCTCTAGGACCTGGTGCTTCGCTGAAAATTTGAAAATTGAATAAGGGACCCTATTGCTAACTTGTAAGACAGGGTCTTGTGTTAGGTCTGAACCTCTGATGGGAAATAGTACGAGGACTCTAATGCTAACTTGTAAGACAGAGATTGTTTGTGACGCCATCTAGCAAGGGGTATGGACTAACGAGTATTTACTGTAATAAAGGTGTCGCTACCTAGTGGTATATTTCAGGTTTAATCAGGGATTTGTTTGTGGTGCCATCTAGCAGGGGTATGGGTTAATGAGTATTTTCTGTAATAAAGGTAACACTATCTATCGGCATATTTCAAGGTTAATCAGAGGCTTGTTGCTGAGTCATCAGGAGGAGCAGCTATCGTTTTTCTGTAATAGGTGGTATATTGCTTAGCTAATTAGGATTTGTTTGTACTTTATGACTTATACATGTTCTCTATAAGCTTTACTAATCAAATGCATTTGTAAGACCTGTAGAACATTCATAAAGGTGTTTTTTAAGATGGGGTTTAAAATTATTTTTGGATGTGACACAGTATACGTTGTACAACACTACCTTATCTTATCATATCCTAATCAAAAAAATAATACTATAAGACCTTAAACATACATACATACATACGTAAAAAATGTTAAGGAATTACCCGAAATCGTAACTTGTATTAATAAATACAGAGATTGCATCTGGTCCTCTCGGAGAAGATAATAATGATGGCCTTGAGGCAAACCGTCAGTCTCAACGGATTTGCTATGGTATAAAAAAGACTTGTACACCTCAAGGAAGTGTTGGGATCTCAAACCAAGCCGGCAGTCTCACCAAATCTGTTACTAGTAGTAATGAAGACTTCTACAATTTGAGATCGTCTGATTTTTACCGTACCTGAATCCACTATTTAAAGTATTGAAGCTCTGACGTCATCTCTAACAAGTTATAGCTAATAGGGTTTTACCCCTCATTTAGAATGTAAAAACACGCATTCACTTTGACTGTCTCTTTGAATATTTTATTTTTGAAGGTCTCTTTTAAAAGTACAAAATATTTTTTCTATTTCAAAAAATTTATAGTTGGATTAAAAGAAAATACAATAAGGCCATTTTGATATTTAAAAACGCTTATAATGTACTGCTCATTATTTAAATTCAAATAGTTAATGACAATGGTTTTAATGAGTTTCATCGTATGATAAAATTGTTTTGTAAAATGCAGCGAATGCAATATATAAATAAACTGTAGCTTAATCTGATATGTACTATTTGTGAAGATAATAACCCTATTTTTAAAAATAAGATAAGATCTGTAATTGTTGCTTTGCTACATTCATGTATACAAATATGATTTTAAAATTACTTTTGTTTTACTACAGTGGTGACAGTTAATTCGTTTTAAATTATGCTTGCTTTAGTAAGTTAATTACTACACATCAATTGTAAATATGGTTACGTACAATTAATTAATTTTAAAAAACGATTATAAACAATAGATTCAATTGGTATCACGCAATCCTTAATTAAAAAAGTAAGGTACTAAAAAAAAAAATATCTTTATTTATCAGAATAGAATAGTACAAAAGCATACATTATACATCATTTTAGAATTAAGTTGTAGAGAAAGTTATTTACATATTGATAAACTATTTTGTATGAAATGTAATTATCCTTAAATCGTTATAATATTTTTTAAAAACCTGATTCTCTTCAAGCAACTACCATCTATATATCAAAAATATGAGTAATTTATGTATGCATTTAAAATAATTAGCATGCTAACTATATTCCTTTAATTGTCTAATTTGAAATAAGGATGAGATAATTTAGCTTATCCGAGTTTCATAGAGAGCGTCACAGTCATCAAGATTTGAGATGCAGTCATCTCATCGTCTTCACACTGATAATAATAATAGTTTATTAACAATCATAAAAAAAAAACATCTAATACCACTGATGCTAGATCATAATAATACTAATTCAACAGTGACTACACTTTAAATACATGCAGATATACAGCTTTTATATTACGTCTATTATTATATAGACGTGAGATTACCCTTAAAATTAGTTGACTTCAGCACAGCTCTGAAATACTGCATCTGTTCAGAATATGTCTTCTCTCGTTCTCGAAAAGCTATACTAGCTATATGCAAACTTTAAGTAAACACAAATAGCTGGTACAGCTACATTGCTAACGGTTATCGATGTTTTTAGCATGAGGGTTTGAATGGGAACTCTTAAGCTGAGACAGTCTCACCGGTATTTTTAAGAAAAGCTATACACATCTCATGAGATCAAACGGATTTTTTGAGATACAATCTCCTCATCGTCTGCATCTTGAACGATTATATTTGTAACAACCTATAAAAAGTAGCTAATAACCCTAATAGTTTATCAGACATTATTACATGGACACGAAGTTAGCCCTAAATTAACAGGTTTCAACACGGCTCTGGAAATGCTGCACACACTTCAAATCTTTCAGCTCGTTCGCAGAAGTTGTACCGTGTTCACATCCTTCAATTTTTATCTGCATTCTGTTTCGAGACTGTAGTACGTTTTCTAACACATAAACAGAATCTTCAATACTGTGATACGTGTAGCAGCAAAACACATTAGCTAGTTAGTTTCACCTCTATATTACTTTACATGCAAGCCTGATCTTATCATAAATAAATACATCTGTCAAAAAAAAGCTAATTAAACATAACTCCACGGCCAGGGTATAGCAAGCAACGCTTCCAATTATAGCTCTTAGTCAAAATAATAGGGCCTACAACTACATACAATCGACTAGCACTGCTTTAGCACGAGGATCAAACGAAAAAACACGTACGCACGCACCCACGTAAGCACACACGTTCGCACGCACGCACCCACGTAAGCACACACGTTCGCACGCACGCACGTACGCTCGCACGTACGCACGCACGTACGCACACTCGCACGTACGCACGAACGTACGCACGCTCACACGTACGAGCGTTCGCACGCCCGTACGTACGCCCGCACGCAGGCACGTATGCGCACACACACACACACACACACACACACACACACACACACACACACACACGAGAGAGCGAAAACACGCTCAAGCGAAAAACTTGTAAACTTGCAAACATGAATCAAGACGGTGGAGCACCGCTAGGAAAAAAACAGGTTTATTAACAAAACCGAAGGAAAGCTTAACGTTTTGAAAATATATCATTATTATTATTATAAACAACAATACATCATTATTATTTAATAACATGCTTTATCGGTTTTCTTCTTCTTCTTGAACCGTGAGTCGTCCTTATCATCATGATTTTGAGATTTGCCCTTCCCCCCCTACCTCATCGCTCTTCTTTCTCTTCTGTGAACCATCATCTTGGATGTGAGATACACCCAGCTCAACCATGTCATCGCTTTCATCATTATCTTGAACGGTTATGTTGTAATAGTTTATTAACAAGTCAGTAAAATCTCTAATGTCCGCTGAGGTTGGCTCATAACCAGGAGAATACATTATAGTAATGCTCACTCGATGACAGTTACACTTTAAAGAGCGAAACACACGAAACGAGAACGCAGCTAGCCTAGGGTCTTGTGCGCAAGCGTACTGTCAATTTTAGTAGAATCGGACATCTTCGGGATGTCTGATTGACCTAACCACACTCTAACATAGCCCCTGATGTTTATAAATCTAAACGCCTCTTTTATGGTCGTATTTTCTCCTAAGACGGCGTCTTAGGAGAAAATACCTCGACATAAAAAGTTTAGATTATATACATATCAGGGCTATGTTAGATGTGTAAATATCATATTAAATGTCATTGATGACGAACGCATGCACAAGATACTACGTTCTGAACGTCTTAGGAGAAAATACCTTGCTTGAAGAGAATCAGGTTTTAAAAAATATTATAACGATTTAAGGATAATTACATTTCATACAAAATAGTTTATCAATATGTAAATAACTTTCTCTACAACTTAATTCTAAAATGTTGTATAATGTATGCTTTTGTACTATTCTATTCTGATAAATAAAGATATTTTTTTTTAGTACCTTACTTTTTTAATTAAGGATTGCGTGATACCAATTGAATCTATTGTTTATAATCGTTTTTTAAAATTAATTAATTGTACGTAACCATATTTACAATTGATGTGTAGTAATTAACTTACTAAAGCAAGCATAATTTAAAACGAATTAACTGTCACCACTGTAGTAAAACAAAAGTAATTTTAAAATCATATTTGTATACATGAATGTAGCAAAGTAACAATTACAGATCTTATCTTATTTTTAAAAATAGGGTTATTATCTTCACAAATAGTACATATCAGATTAAGCTACAGTTTATTTATATATTGCATTCGCTGCATTTTACAAAACAATTTTATCATACGATGAAACTCATTAAAACCATTGTAATTAACTATTTGAATTTAAATAATGAGCAGTACATTCTAAGCGTCTTTAAATATCAAAATGGCCTTATTGTATTTTCTTTTAATCCGACTATAAATTTTTTGAAATAGAAAAAATATTTTGTACTTTTAAAAGAGACCTTCAAAAATAAAATATTCAAAGAGACAGTCAAAGTGAATGCGTGTTTTTACATTCTAAATGAGGGGTAAAACCCTATTAGCTATAACTTGTTAGAGATGACGTCAGAGCTTCAATACTTTAAATAGTGGATTCAGGTAAGGTAAAAATCAGACGATCTCAAATTGTAGAAGTCTTCATTACTACTAGTAACAGATTTGGTGAGACTGCCGGCTTGGTTTGAGATCCCAACACTTCCTTGAGGTGTACAAGTCTTTTTTTATACCATAGCAAATCCGTTGAGACTGACGGTTTGCCTCAAGGCCATCATTATTATCTTCTCCGAGAGGACCAGATGCAATCTCTGTATTTATTAATACAAGTTACGATTTCGTAATTCCTTAACATTTTTACGTATGTATGTATGTATGTTTAAGGTCTTATAGTATTATTTTT
This sequence comes from Vesta saturnalis, assembly GCA_036346205.1. NCBI lineage: Eukaryota > Metazoa > Arthropoda > Insecta > Coleoptera > Lampyridae > Vesta > Vesta saturnalis. The sequence continues at coordinate 81,603 of JARFJB010002092.1, forward strand.
TGATTAGGATATGATAAGATAAGGTAGTGTTGTACAACGTATACTGTGTCACATCCAAAAATAATTTTAAACCCCATCTTAAAAAACACCTTTATGAATGTTCTACAGGTCTTACAAATGCATTTGATTAGTAAAGCTTATAGAGAACATGTATAAGTCATAAAGTACAAACAAATCCTAATTAGCTAAGCAATATACCACCTATTACAGAAAAACGATAGCTGCTCCTCCTGATGACTCAGCAACAAGCCTCTGATTAACCTTGAAATATGCCGATAGATAGTGTTACCTTTATTACAGAAAATACTCATTAACCCATAACCCTGCTAGATGGCACCACAAACAAATCCCTGATTAAACCTGAAATATACCACTAGGTAGCGACACCTTTATTACAGTAAATACTCGTTAGTCCATACCCCTTGCTAGATGGCGTCACAAACAAGCTCTGTCTTACAAGTTAGCATTAGAGTCCTCGTACTATTTCCCATCAGAGGTTCAGACCTAACACAAGACCCTGTCTTACAAGTTAGCAATAGGGTCCCTTATTCAATTTTCAAATTTTCAGCGAAGCACCAGGTCCTAGAGATAACATTTTATCTTACAAGAACATCTTTATTATTAAAAACAATCCCCAGCGAAACACTAGGTCCTAGAGGTAGCATTTATCTTACAAGAACATCTTTATTATTAAAAAACAACTCCCAGCACTGCACCAAGTCCTAGAGATACCATTTATCTTACAAGAATTTCCATAAAACAACCCTCAGCGCTGCACCAGGTCCTAGAGATAGCATTTATCTTACAAGAATTTCCATAAAACAACCCTCTGCGCTGCACCAGGTCCTAGAGATAGCATTTATCTTACAAGAAGATGTTTATTATTAAAAAACAATCCCCAGCGAAACACCAGGTCCTAGAGATAGCATTTATCTTACAAGAATTTCTATAAAACAAAACCAGGTCCTAGAGGTAGCATTTATCTTACAAGAATTTCCATAAAACAGCCCCAAGTGCTGCACCAGGTCCTAGAGGTAGCTCTCGCCTGACAAGAAACCACAATTTCAAATTTCCCGTAGCCCTGGTCTCAAAGTAAACCTGTTTCTCAAGCTAAATCTGTTTCTCAAGGCAAACCTGTTTCTCAAGGTAAACCTGTTTCTCAAGGTAAACAACTTTATCAAGGTAAACAACTTTTTCAAGGCAAACCTGTTTCTCAAGGTAAACAACTTTATCAAGGTAAACAACTTTCTCAAGGCAAACCTGTTTCTCAAGGTAAACAACTTTCTCAAGGTCAAATAGTGGTCAGCCACGTGGCAGGCCTTGGGAAATCCCCAAGGTCAAATGACGTCACAAAAGTGAAAGGTGAGGTGTCGGTCTTCTACTAACAACACTTATATTCAAAACTATTAATATTAAAACAATAAATAACAAATACGAGAAAATACTACTAAACAACTTAAACAAACGAAGGTAGGGGAACACGGGCCAGAATGGCATACCTAACGTTTAGAATATCTTCCGTGCCAGAGCCATTTAAATTTTGGGTCCCAATTAAACACAAAACATTCTTCAATGTTTAATTATCAAATTGGAAAAGTTTAAAAATATAAAAAAAAGTTTAGAATTTTTAGCGCATGTCAAAGAAAAAATGTCAAAATGACCGTTCTGCCCCAACGTTGGGGCACCTTTGAGGTGTAGAAGGGATTATCCAAAAAGTAATATTAACCCATATATTCGTATTGTATTTAAAAAAACCAAAGCTTAAATACACAACTTTAATATCAAAACTAAAAAGATAAAAACATATTAAGCCATATTTGGTAAGCTTAGCCTTATTTGCATAAGTCGCAGACAAGGACAATGTCATCGTCCTCACTTTCAACACCTGCACAAGAATTGTGGGCCCAATTTTTACAAATGGAGCATGCTATCCAACCCTCCGTTGATTTAGAGTAAAATTCGTTGCAGTAAAGACATTCTGTATCATCATCAGTTTCACTGTCGAGGAATTTTCTTCTATGTCAACTTTTTTTTTTGATCAACTTTATTCTTTTTTCCAGTTGCATCTAGTTTTATCTTCTTTTTTTATTGAGGTAGGTGTGTAAACCCCCTTTCTGTTGGACTACTCTCGATTCTTCTTTGAATTTGTTTTCTTTTCATTAACTCTTGTTTGGTAATGGTAACCTCTAATTCCTCCTTATATGGAGTTGAGGAGAGAATCGCCGTTTTGCCTCTTTTCCTAGAAATTCCTTTCGTGGTGTCAGCAATCTTTGGAACAGGCACAATATCTGTAGGAGACTTGAGTAGTATAGCTATAGGGCTCCTGTCCCACTTTTGTCACTAGATTTGTCACCAGATCTAGGAAAAAGTCACCAGAAAAGTTACTAGATTTCAAGGTCGGTAACATTGCCTATTTCAAGGCTGAAGGCCACAAGTGTGTAACTCTCTTCAAGGTTATGTGCCCTGCCTCTTCAAAGTCCCCGCTTCAAGGTCATTATAGTCCTGAAGGTCATTGCCCTCGGTCTCAAGCAAGTCTATGCATGTTTCAAGCAATGCCACGCCCCCTCAAGACGATTCATTGTTCAAAGTCTATGTTTACAATTTTCAAGGTGAAAGAACAAAATCGATTCTTCTGGTCGAGTTATAAAAATAAATTGTTATCTCAATTCTAGGAAATCAATAACAAAGGGGGGGCCCATTGTTCAAAGTCTATGCTTTCAAGGTCACATGAGAAATGAATAAAGACGATTCATTCTTCTGGTAGAAATAAATTATTATTATCTCAATTCTGAGAAATCATGAACAAAGACGATGTATTGTACAAAGTCTATGCTTATAATTTTCAAGGTAAATGAACAAAGACGATTCATTGTTCAGTTAGAAATAGATTGTTATCTAAATACATCTCTTTCAAGAACAAAGGCAATCCATTGTCAACGATTTAAAGTTTATGCTTATAAGGTCACACCTCTGATAACAAAGACGATCCATTCATCTCAATTCTAGGAAATCAAGAGCCCTGAGGTGCATGTTTCAATGCCCCCTCAAGTGCTCTAAACAGGTGGCCGTTCCCCTAAACAGGTAGCCGTTTCCTAAAAACAGGTAGCCGTTTCCTAAAAACAGGTAGCCGTTTCCTAAAACCAGGTAGCCGTTTCCTAAAAACAGGTAGCCGTTTCCTTAAACAGGGGGTCCGTTTCCCAAAACAGGTAGCTGTTTCGCAACCGTTTCCCCCATACGACCACATCTCAATTCTGAGAAATCAAAAAGGGGGCCCCATTGTTCAAAGTCTATGCTTACAAGGTCACATGAAAGAACACAGACGATCTATTGTTATGGATGAGTCATAGCTTCTAAAATTCTGGGAAATCAAGAACAAAGACGATGCATTGTTCAACGGTTCAAAGTCTGTGCTTACAATTTTCAAGGTAAATGAACAAAGATGATATATTGTTATGCATGAGTTATAAAAATAGATTGTTATCTGAATACATCTCTTTCAAGAACAAAGGCAATCCATTGTCAACGCTTCAAAGTCTATGTTTACAAGGCCACATAAGAGACGATCTATTGTTTTGTAGGTTATCGTACACATCAGCTGTATCCTCAAAGTCATTGCCCTCGGTCTCAAGCAAGTCTATGCATGTTTCAAAGCCACGCCCCCAAAACAGGTGACCGTTCCCCTAAACAGGTAGCCGTTTCCTATAAACAGGTAGCCGTTTCCTATAAACAGGTAGCCGTTTCCTAAAACAGGGGGTCCGTTTCCCAAAACAGATAGCTGTTTCGCAACCGTTTCCTCCATGTTCAGGTCGAGAATAGATTCCGCATCTCAATTCCAGGAAATCAAAAAAGGGGGCCCATTGTTCAAAGTCTATGCTTACAATTTTCAAGGTTAAAGAACAAAGACATTCCATTGTACAGGTTGAGTTATGAAAATAGATTGTTATCTCAATTCTAGGAAATCAATAACAAAGGCGATGCATTGTTCAAAGTCTATGCTTACAATTTTCAAGGCCACATGAAAGAACAAAGACTATCTATTGTTCTAGTTGATTTATAAAAATAGATTGTTATCTAAATACATCTCTTTCAAGAATAAAGGTGAACCATTGTCAACGATTTAAAGTTTATGCTTATAAGGTCACACCTCTGATAACAAAGACGATTCATTGTTCAGTTAGAAATAGATTGTTATCTCAATTCTAGGAAATCAATAACAAAGACGATGCATTGTCAACGCTTCAAAGTCTATGTTTCAAGGCCACATGAGAGAACAAAGACGATTCATTGTTTTGGTTGAGTCATAGCTTCTGAAATTCTAGGAAATCAAGAGTAAAGGGGGCCCATTGTACAAAGTCTATGCTTACAATTTGCAAGGTAAAAGAACAAAGACGATTCATTGTTTTGGCTCTGTCGTAGCTTCTAAAATTCCGAGAACAAAGACGATGCATTGTTCAGACTGATTAGGTCATCTAACAAGTAAAATATTTTTTATAAGACTTCCACAATATACAGATAAAAAATCGATTTAAGTATTATGGGATATAGTCACTTTTGTAATACCTCTGCTGGAGCATATCTATTTACTATTTGTTTTTCACATTCAATTTCCTTCAACTGATTCTCGTTTAATGCGGACCACATCATCTTTCCTAATAGGTTCATTATATTGTATACTAGCCATACATTCAGCTTCCCTTAAAAGTCTTCATATCAGGATCTACTTTGAGACATTGTTCGAGACTTATTACAAACCTACGCAAGCCCTGAGGTGCATGCTTCAAGGTAAGCAATGTCACGCCTCCCCAGTGCCCTCAAGTGGTCTAAACAGGTAGACGTTTCCTAAAACAGGGGGCCCGTTTTACAAAACAGGGGGTCCGTTTCCCAAAACAGAGGGTCCGTTTTCCAAAACAGATGGCTGTTTCTCAACACAGGTAACCGTTTCCCCCAAGGTTACACGAGAGAACATAAGCGTTCTGATTCCTAAAAATAGATTGTTATCCAGCTACCACCCCACCTCAATTCTAGGAAATCAAGAACAAAGGGGGGTCCATTGTTCAAAGTCTATGCAAGTGATTCATTGTTCTGGTCGAGTTATAAAAATAGATTGTTATCTAAATACCCTTCGATTCTAAGAAATCAAGAACAAAGGCGATCCATTATTTTAGCCAACGCTTCAAAGTCTATGTTTATAATTTTCAAGGTCACATGAGAGAGAACAAAAACGATCCATTATTCCGTTATTTTAAAAAATAGATTGTTATCTAAATACATCTCAATTTTGGGAAATCAAGAAACGCTTCAAAGTCTATGCTTATAAGGCCACACCTCTGATAACAAAGGCGATTCATTGTTGAGTCATAGCTTCTGAAATTCTGAGAACACAGACGATGCATTGTTCAGACTGATTAGGTCATCTAACAAGTAAAATATTTTTTATAAAACTTTATTAACCACAATATTCATCTATATATACAGATAAAAGATCGATTTAAGTAAATATACATATTATGGCAAATTTGATGTACTTAACATTTTGTAATACCTTTGCTGGATCATATCTATTTATTATTTGTTTTTCACATTCAATTTCCTTCAACTGATTCTCGTTTAATGTGGTCCACAAGACATCATCATCTTTCCTAATAAGTCATCGCTTCATTATAATGTTACTGGCCATACATTCAGCTTTCCTTAAAGCCTTCATATCAGGATCTGTGATCCTTTTACTTTGAGACGTCCGTGACTTATTACAAACCTATGTCTCTTAAACTTATATGCAAAAATACAAATTAAAATCTTTTAATTATGAAGTTACGTAAATTTCAAAGTTAATCCCGAGAAATCTATTTTCAAGGTGATCCAACCTTACCCGACTATCAAATAGATTGTCAATGGTTACTATCAATTTTCCAGGTCCTACAAATCAACCTACAGGGGTATCCTGATATATGACCTGTAATGTATGCTTCCCAAGTTGGGTAAAGTTCTTTGAAGGTGTGACGAGAGATTTTCAAGGTCACCAAACAATTCTTAGAATTTAGTCGAGTCAGAGCCATCTGTCAATTCCTAGATATCAATTTTCAAGGTATCATATTACAATTGAAACAGATTGTAAAGTAGATTCATGGGCTAAATGGAGTCAAGGTGTTTCTAATCAATGACTTTTGTATAGGCCGTAGAAGTTATTACAATTCCTGCAGTGGTATCTATGCTAAAAAATAGGTCAAGGTTAAATTGGTCTTATATTAGCTAAATGCTCTTCAAGTGAAATAGAAATTAGGTCATCAGCAGGGGAGGGGGGGTAGATGTAGAAGTGGTTAAGGTATTTAAGCAGTAATGTGCAAATAAAATTGATTCAATATGTGGATGTGCTACGCTGCTGAATCATGGACCAAACCGGTAGATGCACATACAGCCGTGGAACGTTTACTCCAACAATTGACAACATTGGCATTTGATGCTAATCATGAGGCAGTATATGGTTTAGGACGCTTTTATTCGGAAGAGGACTGTCATGCACTTGCAAAGAAATATGAAAACGGTGTAAAAATATGTGAAACGTATTTAAAGGGTCGATATTGTTTTACTTGCTTAATACAAAAGTTAAGTGCGGCACAACTAGAAGAGTTCACTCTAGATTTGAAGGAGTGGGAAGATGGGGATACCAGTGAAAAGGGGAAGAAGGAATATGAAGGATAGTAGTCAGTTACTAATTATATTTTCTCGATTAGAAAAGATGTATAATTAAAAAGAAAACCTTAATTATTGTTGTTGTGTTCTTTTGCATGTGAAAAGGATGTATTCACGACTAGTCTGGATGCAGTCGGAAAAACAACAAATAGCGGTCCCCAGCCATATGTAAACATAATTTAACTAGAATCTTCGGAATAGGAAAAAATGAGTGTGGTCTCCAAGAAATTTTCAAGACCATATATCCTACAGGCCGATCTTACCCGACATCATCGGATCGAAATGTAGTCGAAACCTGCAGGACCAATTCTAAACGAGTCATGAAAACATGAAGAATGATAGGCTAATATCATGGTTATTGACTAAATTGTAATAAAAAGCGTGGGCTCGTACAATAGTCATCCAGGGTGTTTCTCCAAATACAGATAACCGTTTCCCAAAACCGATGGCTGTTTCTCAACACAGGCTAAACTGAACTAGGTCAAAACCTAAACATCTGGTCATGAGGGGTTAGAAATCCGTGGGAAGGTTCAGGTACAATCTGAAGGTAGTTTTATATTATAGAAAAAAGCTAATCACCTACTTTGAGGGTAGTACTGATAGGGGGTAGTTTCTATAAATCCCCTTCACCTACTTTTAGAGGTAAAGGGTAGCTTTTCCAATAGGCTTATCATCTAGGGGTGCAATTCTGACCCCGAGAAAAAATGATGAATGCTATTACTGTTAGTGTATTATTTCATGTAAAACCCCTATGATGCAAGCTATTTCTATGGTCCACCCTATCCATCTAGGTCAACAATTTTAGCATTCCCTGGAGGTTACATTCTTGAAAATAACAAATAAGCGTTCCTTTCTAACAATAGAATCAGTTCATGGAGGATTGTTGTCTATGCTAATATCAAGGTTCCTGTATATGCTTACAGTATCTGGTGACTGGAAATTCTCAAGGTCTCCAAACAATTGTCAAGACCATATGTCCTACAGGCCGATCTTACCCGACATCATCCGATCGAAAATGTAGCCGAAACCTGCAGGACCAATTCTAAACGGGTCATTGAAACAAGAAGGGGATCTATGCTACAAGGTTATTGACTAAATTATAATAAAAAGCGTGGCCGAAACCTGCAGGACCAATTCTAAACGGGTCATTGAAACAAGAAGGGGGTCTATGCTACAAGGTTATTGACTAAATTATAATAAAAAGCGTGGGCTCATATTATGGTCCGCCAGGATGTTCCCCCAAATACAGATAGCCGTTTCCCAAAACAGGAGAGCCGCCACTCAACACAGGCTAAACTGAACTAGGTCAAAACTTAAACATCTGGTCATGAGGGGTTAGAAGGTCCAAGTACAATCTGAAAGTAGTTTTATATTATAGAAAAAGCTAATCACTTTTAGGGGTAAAGGATAGCTTTTCCAATAGGCTTATCATCTAGGAGTGCAATTCTGACCCCGAGAAAAATGATGAATTCTGCGTCGTTTTTGAGAAGAAGAAGCTAGAATAGAAAGTAGTGTTGGCAACCATGATTGTTAGGGTTTAAAAGTCCCCATTGTGTGCACAGTAGACTCTTGATTAGCAGCAATGACGAAAGTAGTAGTACGTAAGGTAGAAAGTACAGAAAAAGCAGTAAGTGTGGAGGAGCGAAAGAAGAGGTTGGAGACGTTAATAAAAGAAGTAAAAGAAATAAAACTCGATTTGGAGTGTTATATAGTGAAAACAAAAATGATGAAGCTGCGTATTAGCAATATGTAAAATAGTGTAGTAAAACATGAAATTTTGGGAAGGATGAGTTTAAATACCTATTTTAAAGAAGAAGAAAAGACGCTGCTATGTGTTGTTATAAGTATCTCACAATTTATTAGGTTTAAGTAACTGTATCATTAAAAAATAAAGACTTTAAGCGTTGTGCTTTTGTAGTACTAGTTTTCGGTATTCTCTTCTCCCATAATGGTTCCTTATTGGCTCTGCATATCTAGGCGCGGTTCGATATCCACCTTTACCGAAATATCCCATAAGGAAATGGAACCCCTGCCGTACGTTGGGCTTTAAATTGGCCTATATACAACGTATAAAAGAAGATTTATTGGAAAAGATCAATGGCAGTAAAATGATCCCTAAATAAAAACAATTTACTGGTTTTAATGCAGATCGTTATTGTTTTTAATCATTAAATGGCGTTTATGCATATGTGAACTAAAATTTATTAGTAAAGCGTTATAATGAAAAATACAATGACTTTCCTTTGTATAAGGGATATTTAAATTGATTTTTTTTTTTGCAAGAACCTAAAAAATTAAATGTCAGCCCTATTCCTAAATTGGCTACCCTTGGACTTAAAAGAGTAAACAGTGACAGCTTGCAGTATAGAAATGGAGTTAATTTGATATAATTTTTATATAAAAGGTTAAGAAAATCGATTTATAGTTTTAATGTTGCAGAACGAAGAAGATCTGATTGTTTTTATATGAATAGTTTTTATTGTGTGTTAGGCGTTAGAATGGGTTTTCATTGTGTTAAAGGGGATACAATAGACTTGCATTCATACAGAGCCCACCATTCGTATTTGGATAACGTTTGCAATGTATAGATTTTAAGATGTTGCTTAAATAACATTTGTAAACATGCTTTTAATTATATGTAAAAATCTACTTTAGTATACTTCATTGAGTTAGATAATTTAAAGCTTACAGAAAGGTTTTATATACATTAAAAGAGTAACCTTTACTATGCATTCCTTTAATGAACGTTTTTTTGAATTAATAACAATAATAAATTGATAATATAATTCCTATTCCCTAACCGATGGCCATATTGACTTTTATAGATTACCTCTACCTAAAAGTGTTTCTTGATTGTTTCAGTCGTATGCATTTTAGTTGTTTTCAAGCTTAAGATTATTTTCATTGCTAATATATCATTCAACTAATCATACAGGTAGGGCAATTTATGTCTTAGTTACTGTCCTGGTATACTTTTGGTGCCTTACCGATAATGTAAAAAAATATATATATATATATATATATATATATATATTATATATATATATATATATATATATATATATATATATATATATATATATAGAATTTTACTTATTATTGAAATAAAATATCCTGAAAACTTTTATTTATCTGCTACATTTGTAAAAAGTACTAGGTTGGAAGCAAGTGTCACACAGATCACGCTAAATGTTTGCTGATGTATAATGTGTATAACAATATATGTTTATTCTAGATTATTTATCCTAACTACATATCTCTAGACCATCAATAAAATTTCGCAACCTTTTAAATAGAATAAAATGAGATGTAAGTATATAGATGTTACACTTCTAGGTTTTGTAATGTTGCAGTTGTTGAGTTGTTTCTTTGCTCAGTCTAATGTCTTCTAATTGCTTGACTCATTTGGTGACCCTGAGAGGTAGAATCCCCCCACGCCTTGAAAATTTTATCTAGTACTCCTGAGAATTGGTTTATAAGAATTAACACCTTAGCTCAGCCAAGAACCTTGAGGAATATACGTAAGCAATGTGTATGATGGCCTTGGGCAATACAACTTTGACCTTGAAGCGTCGGCAATGGATCCTTTTTGTCCTTGATTTCCTAGAATTGAGCCTGAAATGATTGGGGTATCTAGATAACAATCTATTTTTTAGCAATTATGACTCAGCCAAAACAATGGATTGCATTTGTTATTAGAGATGTGACCTTGAAAGCATAGACTTTGAACAATGGATCGCCTTTGTTCTTGATTTCTCAGACTGGGGGTAGCTGGATAACAATCTATTTTTATAACTCAACCAAAACAATGAATCGCCTTTGTTCTTTTCTCAGAGGTGTGAACTTAAGGTACATTTTTTAAAAATTACATGCAAGCCTATTGTATCCCCTTTAACACAATGAAAACCCATTCTAACGCCTAACACACAATAAAACTATTCATATAAAAACAATCAGATCTTCTTCGTTCTGCAACATTAAAACTATAAATCGATTTTCTTAACCTTTTATATAAAAATTATATCAAATTAACTCCATTTCTATACTGCAAGCTGTCACTGTTTACTCTTTTAAGTCCAAGGGTAGCCAATTTAGGAATAGGGCTGACATTTAATTTTTTAGGTTCTTGCAAAAAAAAAATCAATTTAAATATCCCTTATACAAAGGAAAGTCATTGTATTTTTCATTATAACGCTTTACTAATAAATTTTAGTTCACATATGCATAAACGCCATTTAATGATTAAAAACAATAACGATCTGCATTAAAACCAGTAAATTGTTTTTATTTAGGGATCATTTTACTGCCATTGATCTTTTCCAATAAATCTTCTTTTATACGTTGTATATAGGCCAATTTAAAGCCCAACGTACGGCAGGGGTTCCATTTCCTTATGGGATATTTCGGTAAAGGTGGATATCGAACCGCGCCTAGATATGCAGAGCCAATAAGGAACCATTATGGGAGAAGAGAATACCGAAAACTAGTACTACAAAAGCACAACGCTTAAAGTCTTTATTTTTTAATGATACAGTTACTTAAACCTAATAAATTGTGAGATACTTATAACAACACATAGCAGCGTCTTTTCTTCTTCTTTAAAATAGGTATTTAAACTCATCCTTCCCAAAATTTCATGTTTTACTACACTATTTTACATATTGCATCATAGGGGTTTTACATGAAATAATACACTAACAGTAATAGCATTCATCATTTTTTCTCGGGGTCAGAATTGCACCCCTAGATGATAAGCCTATTGGAAAAGCTACCCTTTACCTCTAAAAGTAGGTGAAGGGATTTATAGAAACTACCTATCAGTACTACCTCAAAGTAGGTGATTAGCTTTTTTCTATAATATAAAACTACCTTCAGATTGTACCTGAACCTTCCCACGGATTTCTAACCCCTCATGACCAGATGTTTAGGTTTTGACCTAGTTCAGTTTAGCCTGTGTTGAGAAACAGCCATCGGTTTTGGGAAACGGTTATCTGTATTTGGAGAAACACCCTGGATGACTATTGTATGAGCCCACGCTTTTTATTACAATTTAGTCAATAACCATGATATTAGCCTATCATTCTTCATGTTTTCATGACTCGTTTAGAATTGGTCCTGCAGGTTTCGACTACATTTCGATCCGATGATGTCGGGAAAGATCGGCCTGTAGGATATATGGTCTTGAAAATTTCTTGGAGACCACACTCATTTTTTCCTATTCCGAAGATTCTAGTTAAATTATGTTTACATATGGCTGGGGACCGCTATTTGTTGTTTTTCCGACTGCATCCAGACTAGTCGTGAATACATCCTTTTCACATGCAAAAGAACACAACAACAATAATTAAGGTTTTCTTTTTTAATTATACATCTTTTTCTAATCGAGAAAATATAATTAGTAACTGACTACTATCCTTCATATTCCCCTTCTTCCCCCTTTTCACTGGTATCCCCATCTTCCCACTCCTTCAAATCTAGAGTGAACTCTTCTAGTTGTGCCGCACTTAACTTTTGTATTAAGCAAGTAAAACAATATCGACCCTTTAAATACGTTTCACATATTTTACACCGTTTTCATATTTCTTTGCAAGTGCATGACAGTCCTCTTCCGAATAAAAGCGTCCTAAACCATATACTGCCTCATGATTAGCATCAAATGCCAATGTTGTCAATTGTTGGAGTAAACGTTCCACGGCTGTATGTGCATCTACCGGTTTGGTCCATGATTCAGCAGCGTAGCACATCCACATATTGAATCAATTTTATTTGCACATTACTGCTTAGATACCTTAACCACTTCTACATCTACCCCTCCTGCTGATGACCTAATTTCTATTTCACTTGAAGAGCATTTAGCTAATATAAGACCAATTTAACCTTGACCTATTTTTAGCATAGATACCACTGCAGGAATTGTAATAACTTCTACGGCCTATACAAAGTCATTGATTAGAAACACCTTGACTCCATTTAGCCCATGAATCTACTTTACAATCTGTTTCAATTGTAATATGATACCTTGAAAATTGATTTCTAGGAATTGACAGATGGCTCTGACTCGACTAAATTCTAAGAATTGTTTGGTGACCTTGAAAATCTCTCGTCACACCTTCAAAGAACTTTACCCAACTTGGGAAGCATACATTACAGGTCATATATCAGGATACCCCTGTAGGTTGATTTGTAGGACCTGGAAAATTGATAGTAACCATTGACAATCTATTTGATAGTCGGGTAAGGTTGGATCACCTTGAAAATAGATTTCTCGGGATTAACTTTGAAATTTACGTAACTTCATAATTAAAAGATTTTAATTTGTATTTTTGCATATAAGTTTAAGAGACATAGGTTTGTAATAAGTCACGGACGTCTCAAAGTAAAAGGATCACAGATCCTGATATGAAGGCTTTAAGGAAAGCTGAATGTATGGCCAGTAACATTATAATGAAGCGACGACCTATTAGGAAAGATGATGATGTCTTGTGGACCACATTAAACGAGAATCAGTTGAAGGAAATTGAATGTGAAAAACAAATAATAAATAGATATGATCCAGCAAAGGTATTACAAAATGTTAAGTACATCAAATTTGCCATAATATGTATATTTACTTAAATCAATCTTTTATCTGTATATATAGATGAATATTGTGGTTAATAAAGTTTTATAAAAAAATATTTTACTTGTTAGATGACCTAATCAGTCTGAACAATGCATCGTCTGTGTTCTCAGAATTTCAGAAGCTATGACTCAACAATGAATCGCCTTTGTTATCAGAGGTGTGGCCTTATAAGCATAGACTTTGAAGCGTTTCTTGATTTCCCAAAATTGAGATGTATTTAGATAACAATCTATTTTTTAAAATAACGGAATAATGGATCGTTTTTGTTCTCTCTCATGTGACCTTGAAAATTATAAACATAGACTTTGAAGCGTTGGCTAAAATAATGGATCGCCTTTGTTCTTGATTTCTTAGAATCGAAGGGTATTTAGATAACAATCTATTTTTATAACTCGACCAGAACAATGAATCACTTGCATAGACTTTGAACAATGGACTCCCCTTTGTTCTTGATTTCCTAGAATTGAGGTGGGGTGGTAGCTGGATAACAATCTATTTTTAGGAATCAGAACGCTTATGTTCTCTCGTGTAACCTTGGGGGAAACGGTTACCTGTGTTGAGAAACAGCCATCTGTTTTGGAAAACGGACCCTCTGTTTTGGGAAACGGACCCCCTGTTTTGTAAAACGGGCCCCCTGTTTTAGGAAACGTCTACCTGTTTAGACCACTTGAGGGCGCTGGGGAGGCGTGACATTGCTTACCTTGAAGCATGCACCTCAGGGCTTGCGTAGGTTTGTAATAAGTCTCGAACAATGTCTCAAAGTAGATCCTGATATGAAGACTTTTAAGGGAAGCTGAATGTATGGCTAGTATACAATATAATGAACCTATTAGGAAAGATGATGTGGTCCGCATTAAACGAGAATCAGTTGAAGGAAATTGAATGTGAAAAACAAATAGTAAATAGATATGCTCCAGCAGAGGTATTACAAAAGTGACTATATCCCATAATACTTAAATCGATTTTTTATCTGTATATTGTGGAAGTCTTATAAAAAATATTTTACTTGTTAGATGACCTAATCAGTCTGAACAATGCATGGTCTTTGTTCTCGGAATTTTAGAAGCTACGACAGAGCCAAAACAATGAATCGTCTCTGTTCTTTTACCTTGCAAATTGTAAGCATAGACTTTGTACAATGGGCCCCCTTTACTCTTGATTTCCTAGAATTTCAGAAGCTATGACTCAACCAAAACAATGAATCGTCTTTGTTCTCTCATGTGGCCTTGCAAACATAGACTTTGAAGCGTTGACAATGCATCGTCTTTGTTATTGATTTCCTAGAATTGAGATAACAATCTATTTCTAACTGAACAATGAATCGTCTTTGTTATCAGAGGTGTGACCTTATAAGCATAAACTTTAAATCGTTGACAATGGTTCACCTTTATTCTTGAAAGAGATGTATTTAGATAACAATCTATTTTTATAAATCAACTAGAACAATAGATAGTCTTTGTTCTTTCATGTGGCCTTGAAAATTGTAAGCATAGACTTTGAACAATGCATCGACTTTGTTATTGATTTCCTAGAATTGAGATAACAATCTATTTTCATAACTCAACCTGTACAATGGAATGTCTTTGTTCTTTAACCTTGAAAATTGTAAGCATAGACTTTGAACAATGGGCCCCCTTTTTTGATTTCCTGGAATTGAGATGCGGAATCTATTTTCGACCTGAACATGGAGGAAACGGTTGCGAAACAGCTATCTGTTTTGGGAAACGGACCCCCTGTTTTAGGAAACGGCTACCTGTTTATAGGAAACGGCTACCTGTTTATAGGAAACGGCTACCTGTTTAGGGGAACGGTCACCTGTTTTGGGGGCGTGGCTTTGAAACATGCATAGACTTGCTTGAGACCGAGGGCAATGACTTTGAGGATACAGCTGATGTGTACGATAACCTACAAAACAATGGATCGTCTCTTATGTGGCCTTGTAAACATAGACTTTGAAGCGTTGACAATGGATTGCCTTTGTTCTTGAAAGAGATGTATTCAGATAACAATCTATTTTATAACTCATGCATAACAATATATCATCTTTGTTCATTTACCTTGAAAATTGTAAGCACAGACTTTGAACCGTTGAACAATGCATCGTCTTTGTTCTTGATTTCCCAGAATTTTAGAAGCTATGACTCATCCATAACAATAGATCGTCTGTGTTCTTTCATGTGACCTTGTAAGCATAGACTTTGAACAATGGGGCCCCTTTGATTTCTCAGAATTGAGATGTGGTCGTATGGAAACGGTTGCGAAACAGCTACCTGTTTTGGGAAACGGACCCCTGTTTAAGAAACGGCTACCTGTTTTAGGAAACGGCTACCTGGTTTTAGGAAACGGCTACCTGTTTTAGGAAACGGCTACCTGTTTTAGGAAACGGCTACCTGTTTAGAACGGCCACCTGTTTAGAGCATGAGGGGCATTGAAACATGCACCTCAGGGCTCTTGATTTCTAGAATTGAGATGAATGGATCGTCTTTGTTATCAGAGGTGTGACCTTATAAGCATAAACTTTAAATCGTTGACAATGGATTGCCTTTGTTCTTGAAAGAGATGTATTTAGATAACAATCTATTTCTAACTGAACAATGAATCGTCTTTGTTCATTTACCTTGAAAATTATAAGCATAGACTTTGTACAATACATCGTCTTTGTTCATGATTTCTCAGAATTGAGATAATAATAATTTATTTCTACCAGAAGAATGAATCGTCTTTATTCATTTCTCATGTGACCTTGAAAGCATAGACTTTGAACAATGGGCCCCCCCCTTTGTTATTGATTTCCTAGAATTGAGATAACAATTTATTTTTATAACTCGACCAGAAGAATCGCTTTTGTTCTTTCACCTTGAAAATTGTAAACATAGACTTTGAACAATGAATCGTCTTGAGGGGGCGTGGCATTGCTTGAAACATGCATAGACTTGCTTGAGACCGAGGGCAATGACCTTCAGGACTATAATGACCTTGAAGCGGGGACTTTGAAGAGGCAGGGCACATAACCTTGAAGAGAGTTACACACCTGTGGCCTTCAGCCTTGAAATAGGCAATGTTACCGACCTTGAAATCTAGTAACTTTTCTGGTGACTTTTTCCTAGATCTGGTGACAAATCTAGTGACAAAAGTGGGACAGGAGCCCTATAGCTATACTACTGACTTGCATCTTCAACATTGTTAAGGGGTATGTCAATAATTGTTTGGCCATTTTCAGAATTCGGAGCATCACCGGGACATTGGACTTCAGCACTTGAACAATAAGGTTGATCACTTGAACAATGGGGTTGATCACTTGAACAATGGGGTTGATCATTCAATAAATTATCAATATTGTCAGGCAACGTATTTGTCTTCTCACTTTCAGCTGTAACGTGAACTGGAGTTATATCAGACGGTGCAGACGTCATATAGTCACAATCCTTAAACACAAATTCATCAACGGGCCATATTCCGCATTTGTGAAAACCATTAATGGCAGTTTTCATGCTTGCTGCTTCTAGGTAGGCAGCTCCAAAAATTGTTGAAATCTGGTGTAACGTAATAACCTTAGAAGGATTAGTTCTCAACCATTTTCGTGTTTCGTGTTCATAGTATGTGCTTAGTGATTTCATGAAACTGACGTCTAGGGATTGTAATTTATGCGAACAGTGGGGAGGTAGGCATAAAAGTACTATACCATTTTCACGAGCCAGATTAATCAAAGCAAGACTCTTTGTGTGCGTCGAATGGCCCTCTAAAACGAGAAGAACCTGATGATTTTCCTTATTTGCATTTGAGAAGTGTATAAACTGCTTGAACCAAATTAAAAATAACTCTGTTGTGATCCAACCCCTAGTCACTTACTTCCACCATCGATCCAGGAGGTAATCCTATCTTAAATGAGGGCTGTCTTCTTTCTCTGGGAAATATTAACATAGGCGGCATGAATGACCCTGCCGCAGAGAAACACACTTATGCTGTTACTGTCTCCCCTCTCTCTGCAGAAGCAAGAGCCCCGACCTGACGTTTTCCTTTTAGAGCAAGAATTTTTGAATGACATTTTGGATTTAGTTGGATTCCAGTCTCAACACAACTGTAGATACGATCCCCTGTTAACTTGTATTTATCTACAGTTTCAGTTAGAAGTTTAAAAATAGGGCTACTGAAACGCAATTAAACCCCATGGCTCGAGCACCGGATGTAGCTTCTGGTTTTCGTAAGCTTAATGTTGGGTGTCTAGATAGAAATTTTTCCATCCAATCCGGTCCAGCCATTTGATTGATGACGTTGAACTTATGACAACACTTATTTTCCTCGGCTAGTTGAAACGCCAGTCGTCGAAAGTCAGTTAAAGTTAATCCAAATAATCTGGACTCCATAGTTTTAAGTAATTTACAAGTTCCAGCTCTGATCTACAGTAAAACTTTTGAAATTTTCCTTTGGTTTGTCAATTTTAAAGATTCTTTTCCATTTTTCTTTAGAACATATCTTTTTAGTGTAGAACGAGGAACCAAATATTGTAGAGATGTTTTTTTTAAACCCATCTCATTGTTAATAACGGCATTCTCCATGGTATTGATATCCCATGTTTGGCACTCGGTTTTTCTTACATATGTGCGAACCACCTGAAAAGAAATAATTGTCATGAGACATTTATACCTTTTCGAAAAAAAAAACCAATAAACGTTATTTATTATATTTTCCCAACCTAACAGAACATTACGGTTATTTTCCTAACTATTACTGGGGCGCAATGGCCTATTCTGGGGCGGAATGGTATTCTGGTCCATTCTGCCCCGATCCATTCCGCCCCAAACCTAACTTAAGAATTTTTTTCAAACTACACATTGTTATAATTTAAACAAAACGCAAAGAGGGCAACAAATTATTCCGTTACATCATGTACAAAACAAAAAATATAAAATAATACGTGTAATATGTGTTATTTGAGTACTTACGTTAGCATCAAATTTCGTAAAATATTACAAACACAGACACAAAATCAACATGCCTGGAACTATCACTTGACTGAAATGATTTACGCGCCAGTTTTTGTGATGACACGATAGAGTAGGATCGTATCGGTGTTGCCAGCTTTATTTTTATTTCTTATGACGGGTGTAAACGATTTTAGAGGGGATATGCCGTTGTGCCCCGGTATCTGCCCCGTGTTCCCCTACCTACTGTAAAGAAATGTCAAAAAATATTTTTATTGCCATATTGTTTATGTCAATTGGTTTAAATTGTTTTTCCAGCGTCTACCTGGACAATTCTGCAATATTAGTAAATAACTGATAATGAGAAAGAAACTAAATATGGCGTTTAATTTTTGTTCTAATCGAAGGAAAATGTAGTACATTATATTTTAATGTGTTTCCTACTATGTGTGATACATCATTGTAATTGCTATTAAAAATCATATACACTATAGAGGGTGTAATTTTTTTCGGTCTATATAAAAAATAAAGTTGATATCTCAGAAACAAAACGGATTTAAAATATTTATGCATCATGTTATAGAGCATAAAAAGTGAATTAGAAAGTGCTTTTTATTTTTTTTTTATATCTCTCAAAATAAAGCCTACAAAGAATAAAACGATTTTGCCAAATTTCAATTTTTTTCGGAAATCTCCGGAAGTATTCGGAATTTTTAAAATGCAGTTAATAAAGTACCAAATTGTGCAACTTTTCTCTAAGTTAATCGACCTCGTATCTCCTACCGTTTCCGAAATTCATGCTATTCATCCTTATCTTAGACACACTGTATATATATATATATATATATATATATATATATATATATACGACACGAAATTTGTAATCACTTGGACTAGTTATCCTATTCTATAAATAATGCGAAAATAAATATTCCTAATTCCATAAGAGCTAGCGCAGACAGAGGGCAGTCAGACGTTCCGCGTTCAGAGTTCTGCGGTCTTTGTTTTGGAGTTCTGAGAGCACACATGCGGCAGTCATTTACCACCGTTCGAGTTGTGTTCCAAATATTTTGCGTGAAACATGTCAGATAGTTTATCTTCTGAAGACGAAGCATTGCTATTGTGGAGTCTAAATGAGTTCAATAGAAAAAGGAAGCACTGGGTGCACCCAATTAATAGGAAGCGAGAAAACCAAGGAGAATTTAAACACCTTTGGCTGAATTGCTTAAAGATGAGGAACGATTTTTTTATTTATTTTCGTATGCCGATAAATAGCTTCAATGAATTTTATAGCTTAATACAACGTGCTATAGAAAAACAAGATACCAACTGGAGGAAGGCTATTCCGGCAAAAGAAAGGCTGCCACTATTTTTAAGGTAATATTTTATTATTTTTAGGTTGTACAAAAATAAATGTCATTCCATTATTAAAAAATATTTGCACTTATGACTATAAAGTAGGTGAATAAGTATTATCTTCCGAAAGTGTATTTGCCGCGGTTTCATAATAGTGAGTGAATTCCCGAGACGTGCTCGAAGATTGAAATTCTGTTTGAACATGTTATGGGCTCATTAGATAAGAAGTAGCATTTTCTCGAACCATGTTACTAGGTGGGATTCTTCCAGGAACACTTATAGAAGAAAAATTTGAAACAGTCGACTGTGGTCTTTCTCGTTCTGTTGATGATAGAGATATTGAACTGAACAATTCATCTTGAGATAATGTGCTGGTGGAACCATTGCGTGATGAAAATTGTTGTCTCATTTCAGGGATAATAACAGTAGTATCTCCTGCAGGTTGTAATTCGTACCGAGCAAATAAAGTGGCTATTTCGAGTTTTAGCATAGATTGCGTTCTCTGTGGAAACTTTTTAAAACTCTGTGCGTAACTTAGAAAGAAATGATCTACTTCATCCCTTGTTCTACTTTGCTTTTGTTCGTTTTTTATTTTTAGGTATTCCAGTACCTTATCAGTCGGTTCTACAGTATTTTTTGCCTTTCTTTTTTTGGTTACTGGTGGGATACCGCCAACTTCACACTCGCTACGTGTGGCATTTAAATCTTCTGTGATTGACAATTAAGATTCGTTACAGTTTGTTTCTTCAGTCTGACTAGAGGTATTGTGTTCGTTCTACTAAACCTAAAATTATAATGAAAGTGGTGTAAATGGTATAATAAATTTAATAATAAATAAATGTAAAAGTATTCTCCGAAACAAATCGTTAAACCATTCACCACTAATAATGCCTTCGTCCCAGTCAGTAGATTAACGTAGGGTGATTCATCTTTTGATTTGCTTAATTACCACAAATTCTGCTGTGTTATTTTCGCTTAACATGAATAATAAAAATGCAATGTAACACTAATAAAATGATCTCAGACGCCAAGTTATTTTTTAATTATGCTCGGAATAACTAAACCGAGTTTTACAATAAAATTGTATCAAAATGTAAAATAATAAAAAATATACTGACTATGTTTATTAACAGTTAAAATGATAGGGTTAAATAAAATATATCTTAAAATAGCCTTAAATTACTAATAAATCATTAAACATTAAATACCTGTTACAAAATATAATACATCTTCTTGAGAATCCTTGGTATTATAAAAAATAATGCAGAAATGCAGACCAAAGTGACGTAATCCTTGTGTCAATGTTGCGCAATATATTGCAATAACAATGCTTTTATGTTGTCAACCACACCCAAACTGGAATTTTATTTCTTATAAATTTATCTTCATGAAATGGAATAATCCGTTTAATGCATTTTCTTGAAATTTTCAAATAAAAATTGCAATCATAAAATGAAAGCGTACGCAACAGTAAAATTAAATGCGTACTTAAAATGTAATTAAAGTGTAAATCAAAGTGAAAATAAAGGAAAAGAAAGTGCCTGCAAAGAGCAAATGTTTTAATTTTTTGTATAATGCGTTAAAAGATCTTACCATCAAATCAATGGAACTTTCACAAAATTTAGGTGGAAAACCCAAAAAAGCTTTCTGCATCTCTCAACATTCATCAGGAAGTGAAAAAATGGACGCTATGGAATATCTGGTAATGACGCGTTGCGCGAATAAAATGATCAGAAGAAAATTTAAAGTGGGAGTATAAACCATTAAGAAGATATTTTAATACAACTCAAAATGGGTTGTTACAAAATCGTCTAGAAATCTCATTAGATCTGTCCGAGGCCAGTTTTTGTATTTTTTATACCCTTGACCTGATTGAGTTTCACTATTTTTCTTAAATTTATTATAATTGTCTTTGAGATTTTTCCATTTAATACTCCAGTATTTTCCTGCAAGAGGACATGTTATTATTAACCTATGATTGAGTGGATCACGTAGGTCTTACAAAATTGTACAACAGTAATAACATGTAAAGATCAATACAAATCAACAATACGGAAAAACCAACACTATAATATAAATATGTCTTGCTTTTTTCCATTCAGATACCTTGCTATAGGAGATTCCTATAAAACAATCGGTCATTCTTATCGTTTGGGATTTACAACGGTTGACATAATAGTCAATGAAGTAAGTAAAGCACTCGGGAAAGCATTACAACCAATATATTTGTCATTCCCTACTGAAACAATATGGAAACAGTCTGAGAGTGGATTTAGTGAAGGTGGGGATTTCCGAATTGTATGGGTAGTATTGACGGCAAACATGTTTGTATAAAATGCCCGCTCAACAGTGGAGCATTACATTTTTGTTATAAATAGAGATTTTCCATATTTCTGCTTGCCATAGCAGACCCAGATTATATACAGGGTGACATAGATAAAAGTGCCGTGCATAGTACCACGCGATAGAGGACACTAAAATAAGAAAAACAGTTCCTACGAATTTAGGTCCGCAACGCCTTCGTTTAAAAGTTTAAAAGGTGTTGAAGTTTAATTATTTCTTTGTTTTTTTTTTTTAATATCTTTTTACAATGATGTAATAAGCGGACGAAATTTTGTATACAGGGACTTTTTATCACGCAGAATTCAAATATGACCTTAGTTCTTTTATTACTGATAGAGGGCGCCACATACAGGTTTCCATCTTGTTTGAATCGGTCCTAACTTTTTTTCCTTACACTGTATGTCATTTTTGAAAAAAATTGTTTTCCCATCTTTTCTGCTTCAGAAAGGTATACCTTATTGAAGTCGCTAGGACCAACGGTTTACGAGAAAAATGCACCCGATGCATGCAAATTATCCAAAAGCGCCTAAGTAACTTATTTGCAAAAACAATGACATAACACTTTAACAATTAAATTTTAATAGCAACAATGAAGGGCAGTGATTAAAAAAAAACATTAAATTTTTTGAAGATGTTCAAATTGTTGTCCTTGTACTTGAATACATTTTTCAATTCTTCTTCCTAAGGATTGACGGCATCTTTGAAATATTCTTGGGTTATTATGGAATCTATCTGTGGATTCCATAATTCTTATCCATAGTTGCTCTTCATTATGTATTTCTACAGAATAAACATCATTTTTCATGAATTCCCAAGATGAAAAATCGAGGGGATTAAGGTCGGGACTACGAGCTGGCCAGGGTACAGGTCCCCCTTCGACCAATCCACGTATTTCAAAATCTCCTATCCAAAAATTCCCTTCCCAATCGATAAAAGTGAGCTGGCGCGCATGCATGTAACGCATTCTACCAATAATAGCCAAGGGAACATCCTCTAATGTATTTAGTTCGTTCTCCAAGAAATTTCGATACAGTTCGCCTGTCAATCGATTGGGCAATGGAAATGGGCCAATTAAGTAATTGTCAATTATACCTGCCCACACGTTAATAGAAAACCCATATTGGTGACTTCTAATTACGGTTTGATGAGGATTTTCATCACTCCAATGGTGCATATTATGTAGGTTCAGAACACCATCACGGCTAAAACCAGCTTCATCAGTAAACAAAATTGATTTTGCAACCATTCGCAAAATTGTACACGAGGAAGATAGTCATGTTCTAATAGTGAATGAACCTTTTGGAAATGATACGGGAAAAGAAGTTGCTCATTGTAAATTTGTCTAACTGATTCACTGTTAACATTTCGTACCGCTGAACTTGTTTTCCTGGTGCTTGTTCTCAGATTATTTTCTACCATTCAGTTTGTTCGTTTCGCGTAGTGACGAGTTCAGGAAATTCCACTATTAACTTTTGGTTTTTTAAAACAGCCATTTTCACCCAAACGCCTATGCACGTCAATAAATGTCCTATTATGAGGAATATGCCTAAATGGATATCTTTCTCGATAGATACGTTGAGCTTCGGAAGAATTTGATCTAGCTTCGCCGTAACACATAATTATGTCTCTGTATTCTTCAAAAGTATAGTGAACCATTTATGAAAGTAATTCTGAAAAATCAATAAGAGAATCAATGAAAAACTTAATCAAGAACACAAAATACCTCTAACAAGACAACAATATTTTGACAAGTATCACCGCCTGTTATTTTCATCACTCCAATAGTACATATTATTTTGTGTTCCTAAAATGGTTCACTATACTTTAGAAGAATACAGGGACATGATTATGTGTCACAGAGAAGCTCGGTCAAATTTCTCCAAAGCTCAACGTATCTATCGAGAATGATATCCTTTAGGACAGGTACCTAATGTTCGAACATTTATTGACGTGCATAGGCGTTTGGATGAAGATGGGTGGTGCAGATGTCTGTTTAAAAAAAGTTAATAGTGGGAGTTTCCGGAACTCGTCGCACTGTTGAAAATGAATAACCTGAACACATATTAGAAGATGTTTCATTGAACATTGTTGCAAGAGTGGACTTTATGCTTGATGGCACGCTAGCTCACTTTTCTTGACTGGTAAGGATATTTTTTGTAAGGAGGTTTGAATATAGGTGGATTTGTCGTGGGAGGCTTGTAATATGATCACTGCTCTTCAGTAATAAAAGAACTAAGGTAATATTTAAATTCTGCGTGAAAAAAAGCCCATGTATATAAAAGTTCGTCCGCTTATTACATCATTGTAAGAAGATATTAAGAAAAAAAACAAAAAAATAATTAAACTTCAACACTCTATATCTTTTAAACGAAGGCGTTGCGGACCTAAGTTCATAGGAACTTTTTTTCTTATTTTAGTGTCTTCTACAGCGTGGCACTATGCATGTCACTTTTTTCTATGTCACCCTGTATTTATAGTGACTGATGTTGGTAGCTATGGAAAAGATAGCGATAGCACAAATTTTCAAAGATCGTTCTATCAAAAACTTGTCCACAACCAATTGAACATTCCCGGAGCAAAGTCATTACCAGGGAGACAACAATCAACGCCCCAGGTTTTTATTGGAGACAGTGGTTTCAAATTGGAGCCATTCTTGATGAGACTCTTCTCAATTGATACAGCTACTCAAGGTGAAAGAAAACTAAAATACAATAAGAGACTCAGTAGCGCAAGACGTATTGTAGAAAGTTCTTTCGGAATTTTAGTCCAAAAATGGAGTTGTTTTTTAAAACCATTTGAACAAAATATTAATACTGTGGTTAACATTGTAAAGGCTGCTTGCTGTTTACATAACTTTCTTAGAGTGAAAGGAGAAGTCCACATAAATTAAGACGAAGGTATAATTGATTTACATCGTAACGCTCATGCCTTCAGAAGTTTTCGTCAAACAAATCACAGAAGCAATTTGACAGCGTACGCAGCTCGAGAACAGTTTATTTCTTATGTTAATGAATAATGTATACAACAATACTGATAAAATTAAACCAAAACAAAACATATTTTTTCACTTATCATCCTCAGAACCCATCTCTCTTGCGATTTCAAACCAAGCTTCTGCTTTCATTTCACAAACCGAGCTGGTAGCGTAGTGGTGACACAATCTGCTTAGCATTCGGAAGGTAATGGGTTCGATCCACACCATGTGCGGCTGCTTAGGCGAATGCTGGGGTAGTATTTCCACCTCAGAACCGTAACTCCGTTCCTTCCCATGCTATCCTGATCACACCCATCCTTAATCCCATCATGCATATATATGTAATGCAGGCCCCCCGTAACCGGGCGTGCAACGCACGCGGGCGCCAAACTGAAGGTTTGGCAAAAAAAAATTACAAATCCAGAAAAAAAATATAAAAAAAATTTTTTTTTAATAATAATGCGCAGGGTGAATAAGAATAGAGAGAGAATTAAAAAATTCAAATATTTAACTAGTTTGCTGTTTGTCGCCTTTTGGTTCTCAACTGCTTGCTCGGGTTTTAGTTCTCGGGAACTTAGGTCGCTTGATTTGCCGCTTGGAGGTGTGGTGTGTTTCCAGTGACAGTTCTACTGCTGCTCGTATTCGCTTCGCTATGGTTGTCGTCGAACTGTGGAATAAAAATAAGTAAATGCCTTTACTTGTAAAGTTTCAAGCAAATATATAATACTTAGTGGCCACTGGCCACATTTAGTTTGTTAAGGATTAACAAGTATTAACTTTCGGATTGACGGGTAAAAGCGTTCACTTGTTTTTATTCACCCGACCCAATGTAAGAAATATTTATTTTGGTGCTACGACATATTAAATTTTTATACAGTTTTAACTTAAGGTTTTATTAAACACTTTAGAGATGAAATTAATAATTTTATCAATATTTCTATATAATATACATAAATAATATTTTTAAGTTAAACTATTACTTTAAATAAAATTTGGTGCACTAAAAACGGGAAAATAATTATTAGGACACATTATGAAACTTTCCAAAGATTCTAACCTCTTTAAAAATTAACAATTAATTTAAAATGTGGGATATAGGTTAAAATATTTTTTTAGCGAACTTGCGTCCTCACGTTTTTATTTTTAATTGTTAAATGTTCCAGAGGTCAGGATATCTCAGAAATATTTTTACCTATACTTTCTATTTTTTGGTTCTTAGTTTTTCACTTGACTAGAATTACCTCTACTCTACGACTGCAACATTAAATTCAGGATAAAAGGAGGTATCACTTGATCTCCTTCTAATTTCAAATTTTTAAGGGCAGCTCTCACCCTCGCTCAGGGGTTGATACTGTGGTTAAACATAAATATGATAATATATATATTTTATTAAATAATAAATAAAAGTTTATGTAGATTTGAACTAAGATTTGCAGTATTAAAGTGCAGTTAAATCAAAACTATTATTTAATAAAATTAATAATAATTACAATTTAACTTTGAACAATCGTTCATAACAAAAACTTTTAATAATAAAATATGATAATATAATATTTTCACGAAACCTAAAATATGTGCGGAAAGTTTTGTAAGAATCGGTTGAGTAGAAGTAGTTCAAAAGCTATTGCAAGATTAAAACAAACAATAAACAACTATACAAGTCCGATATTAAATAAAATCGTTTATTAACAATTAAACTTATTTTAAATTTTGTTAATATTTAACATTTTTTTGTAAATAAAGAATTGCATTTTTTTAAACCAAATCCGAATATTATGCAGTATTCGTAAATCGCCAAGCTTGTCTATAAACGTGAAAACTTGTCCAGGCTTGCATTTTTCGAGTTCGGACACGAAAGGTTCACGGGGTATAAATTAAAACAACGAAAGGCGTTAGCTAATCAGTTCTTGATATTCACACAAGTAAACGGAAGATAAATTATAAATTAGACGTGTGTGTTTTAAAGTGGTAGAAAGAAAATATTCGATTCGATCAAGTGTTTTATATTTTGTGTTATTGTCTTTGGTGTGGAAATTAAATTAAGGGTGAAATGGTAAGTATTATATTATATCATACAAAAAATAATATAAATAATTGGACATATTCTAATAAAGTAATAAAATCCAAAATTAGTTTTTTTAAGGCATATCAAAGTTTATTTTAAAAATTTTTTTAATTTAAATAGTCACCCTTTATATTATTATACTATATTAGTTACATAGTTAGATTCTACGTAAAACTCGAGGATAATCTCTTAAGATTTAATGGCTTTTGCGATATTTCAAATAATATAGCTTTTAACTATTAAAATTTAAATCAAATATTATACAAATTTTGTTATGCCAAGTCATTGCCTATAAAAATTCAAATTAAGTAATAAATGTCTTGTTTATGGGGAAAAAATACAAATGTAATTTCTGAGATAAAAATTAAAATTTCTTGAAAACCATTTAAAATAGGTATAGGATATTAAATATACAAAAATCTAGGTAATTAGACTTTTACGTGTTACCTTAATAGGTAATAATATACAGGGTGTTTCATTCAAATTACCGGAAGTTGACATCTCTTTCCGGTATAGCCGGTAGTTCCAAAATTGTCAAAATATTTTATTCGTCTATCATCCAACGATCTCACCACGTTTCTTTTTAAATGTTTTCTGTGCCTAGTACATCTTAATACATTTTATATTGATCTAGCATATTAGCTTCATTTGCTTAATTCTAGGAACCACAGAAGAGAAAACGACCTTCTGGCGCAAAATTTCGAGAGCAAAAAAAAGTTAGAGCCCAAGAAAGGGAAAAGATGGCTGGCAAAATGAAAGATTTCTTGGCGAAAACTTCAGTTTCCAATGCAGAAACAGAAGCTTTAGAGAGTCAATGTTCTGAAGCGGTCGCTGCTTCACCTGTTCCTGCACTTGAACCATCTACGAGTACATCAACTCTCAGTGAAAACGTAGAATCGGTCGAATCCACCGGCTCAACAATAGAGGCTACAAATGAAGCTGAAACCGAAGACTTGACTGAAATGGGCCCTGAGATGACAAGTACCATTCTTCTATCATAGGATCCTGGTCTGTGGCCTAGAACCATTAACAACGAGGAAGTCAGAAGGTTGGTTGAGCGAGGACCTCCTTTGATAGGACGCAATTATCAATTTCTTACAAATCAAGACAAATATAAATTTTCAAGTACGTAATTTGTCAGAAAACTGGAGAATGGTGAAATAACAGAGAGAATTTGGCTTATTTATTCAGTTTTAAAAAACTCTATATTTTGCTTTTGGATTTTCATTAAAACTATCAATACTTTTTCTGATTCAAATGGTTTTTCTGATTGGCAACACTTATCGTTGGCTATAAAAAGACATGAAACATCAATTGTACATAATGTTCATATGAATACATGGATGAGTTTGAAAAAAATGTTAAAATTATCTACTACTGTAAACGATCATCATTTCCGGGTTTTAGAAACCGAAAAAATATATTGGCATGATGTTCTGGAAAGAATTGTTGCCGTCGTAAAATTTTTGTCCCGACAATGTCTAGCATTTCTGGGTTCTTCTAAAATACTTTTTCATCTTGATAACGGAAATTTTCTTAAGGCTGTTGAGATGTGTTCCTCATTTGACCCTGTGATGAGAGAATATCTTAGTAGAGTGCAAAACTCTCAGGAAAATTCTTTAAAAAAAACTCATTATTTAGGCTATCAAATTCAAAACGAAATTGTAGAATCAATGTCTTCTAAAGTAAAAAAGAATATTTTAAATATGGTACGCAGTTCAAAATATTATTCAATAATTATGGACTGTACGCCAGATACAAGCCACACAGAACAAATAAGCCTTGTTTTGCGTTATGTGGTGTTAAATCATGATTGAAAAAAGTTCAAATACAAGAGAGTTTTTTAGCTTTTAGCCCAATATTCGATTCTACAGGAGAAGGACTATTTAATTTTGTAGTTGAACTTTTACGAAATTTAAATTTAGATATTAAAGACACGAGAGGTCAAGGGTATGATAACGGTGCCAATATGCGTGGATAGCATATTGGCTTACAAAAACGTATACTGGGCGCTAATCCTCGAGCTTTTTTTGTGCCATGCGCTGCACATAGCTTAAATTTAGCAATAAATGATGCTGCTAAAGTATCAAATGTAACAGTAAACTTTTTTAATATAGTACAAGAACTCTACGTTTTTTTCTCTTCCTCCACAAAAAGATGGGATATTATTTAAAAAAATGTTCTTGAATTAAATCTAAAATCCCTAAGTGGATGGTCAAGTAGGGTAGATGCTATAAAGCCATTAACATTTCTTTTAATTAAAATCTGTGAGAGTCTTCTACAAATAGCGGATAACGATACTTTTAACATAGAAAGTAGGCATAAAGCAAGTTCTTTACTATTAAATATCCAATCATTTAAATTTATTTGTAGTGTAATTATTTGGTATGATGTTTTATTTCAGATTAATATTGTAAGCAAAATGATGCAAAGTGTAACAATTGACATTAAAGTATGTCAAAACTATTTAAAGAATTTAGTCGATCATTTAAAATTTTATAGAAATGATAATTTCTTTGAGGAAATAATTGCTCAAGCGGCAAAAACTAGCCGCCGATCTTGAGATAGAGCAAGATTTTGCCGCAATCAATACTACTAGACGAAAATATAAACCAAAGTTTTTTTATTATGAACATAGGGATGAAGCACCTCAAAATGCCAAAACCGCGTTTAAAGTTCATTTTTTTTTAAGAATAATTGATCAAGTACTAAGTTCTTTAAATAGTAGATTTGATATGATCTCTAATTATGACAATGTTTTTGGTTTTTTTAGTAATATTTTTACATTACGTGACGATGATCTCCTAAAGAACTGCCAAGCTCTACAACAGAAGCTTACTGATGCGGTAAAGATGGAGGCTGATATTGAGGCAGATGTTTTGTTTAATGGGATTAAAGCTTTAAAGTTACACTCAAACTTCTATATAACGAAGTGGCTAAATCCTGAAAAAAAATTCGCTATAGGGAAATTTCGTTATAGAGAAAAATTTTTTGGAAAAAAATTTAATATCCTATTTTATTACATACGATTTAAATACGCAGGTTTACATATGTATTACATATATACATGTACATACATATTTCACTCTTTTGTAAAAAAAGTCTGTAATTTTTTGTTGCACGGAACAGTTGAAGAATGTTCTTTGTTCAAAAAATACGTCACAATTATTAAGGGCACTAAAAATGTTTGCCGGCACGTTTTCCGAATACTGTAGCCCGTTACGGATGATCGCAAATGCATTAATCATTTCCGCAGTCGACGGTTTTTTTGCGGGTTCGTCAGCCTCATCCTCTTCGTCTTCGACTGTTTCGTTTCGTAAAGAGTCCAAAATGTCTTCGTCCGTAGGGTACTCGGTAGTAAGGAGATTTTCGTCAACGTTGAGGTAGTCCTGTAAGTTAATATCAGCACCGATTTTATCGAACTGTTCCAATGCCGCCCATGATTTCTGCAAATCTGCAATCGTCTTCACCCCATTCATCAGAATTTTCCGCTAATCCGGATTTGGAAAAACAATTCCTTATTGTGATTTCCGTAACTTCGTGAGTCAAACCTTTGCCAGTTCAGAAATGCATTTCTTAAATTGATCGTTTGTCAGCTGTCTTGTTATCAATTCCGTTGATGATTTTCATTAGAACTCTTTTACGATAGTGGAATTTAACATTTTTTATTATTCCTTGATCCATTGGCTGAAGTTTGGATGTTAAATTTGGAGGAAAGAAATACAGTTCCGTACTTTTAAGTTTTTTTGCTACAGCAGATGGGTGTGATGGACAATTGTCTATAACTAAGGCTATTTTCTATGTTCCTCGTCATTTGTGTGTCTAATTTTATTACCCATTCTTCAAAATCTGGCTAGTCATCCACGCCTTCTTATTAGATTGATAATTTACTTCCAGTGATTTTGTTCCCTGAAACATCGGGATTTTTACTTTTGCCGATTACAAAAGTTTCAGCTTTTCGGTCCCTGTCATGTTTGCACCAATTAACACAGTGATTCTTTCCTTGCTCTGTTTTCCACCAAAGCATTTATCATTTTTGAAGGTAAGGGTTCTATTGGGTGTACATTTGATAAATAAGCCAGTTTCGTCTGCGTTAAAAATGTCTTTTGGTTCGTACTTTTTTAAAATCATTTTTAGTTTTCCATTTTTCCAATGATCACAATTTTCTTCGTTAACAGCTGCACTTTCACCACAAATCACCTTTTCCACAATACGTGCCTTTTTAAATTTGTCCAAAGCCAATCGCCTGGAAGTCCGATAATCCAAATGTTTCGGCAATCTTTATAGCCTGTTGTTTAATTAATGGTCCCGATAATGGCACATTCTGGTCAGAATTAAATGCACCCACTTCAAAACTGCTTTATCAGCATCTTCGTACACACATGTTCTAGCACGTTTTGCCGCACTTAATCGGCTAATTTCAAAATTGAGTCGCGACTTTTATTATTGTTGATAAACTGCTAGTGGAATACCGAATTTTGCCGCAATGTTTTTTCTTAAACCTTGTCAACTTCTTCCAACACTTTAATTTTTCGGAAACATTTATGACTTTCGCTTCGACATTTTGCCTACTACGACAGAACTGAATGGTTTAAAACTGAAGTTTAACTGAGGACTTTCTATTGAAATTTGAAATGCTCATTAGGCAAAGACGCCATTAAAGGATTAAAGATTAAAGTTTCTAGCAACATTTTCAATAAGAATGTTTACGAGAGCTAACGTAAACTTGACAACTTTCTCTTTTCTATTGACAAATTCTTGCAACTTGACTAATCCTATACAAATTACATAATTAGTGGCAATTCAAATCCTTGAAAATTTTTCCCAGAATTTATGTATTTTTTGTCCTAAAATTCGTTAAATAGAAATTTAACTTCGCATTTGGAAACACTTTACATGAGTTTTGGTTAAAGTGCAGTGTACCGAGGAAATTTCGTTATATAGAAAATTCGCTATAGAAGTTTGTTATATGGAAGTTCGACTGTATTTTCAATTCCTCATTCTTCAAATCCTCAGGATATATTGCAATATATACAACGTGTCCAAGATAAGGAGGGCCAGTACAGGGATCTCGAGAACCGTAAAAGATACGAAGCCGGTTAAATAGGAAGAAAGTTGCGCATTTTGGTGCTTAACAAAATGCTTTTTTGAAATCTAAAAAATTTCTATTGGTTCCGGAGATATCCGCAAAAAACCGAAATTTTGCAAAATCGTTTTAATTTTTTACTGGGTTTGTTTCAAGAGGAATTTTAAAATAAGTGGTACTTTCTCGTAGCCACCTTTTCCCTTCTACAAGATGGCGTTATTGAATTTGAAATCCGACGTTTCGTCTCTGACCGACCATCATCAACTTCATTTTTTTAAATACGGCTCTGATTTTCTAATATCAAATTGTTGAAGCTCTTTCAATTCTTAATTCAACAATGTACCACCCTTCACGATTTAGGTATGTTTTAGACCTTATTTGAGTATTATTAAAAGTTTTACTCGAATCGAAGCTGCCTTGTAAAATCTCTCATAAATTTAAATATTTCAGTTATTTCAATTTATCGAAAAAACACTATAAATAAGTTATTAACAATACTTTTTACAATAGTAAGTATTAACAATAAAGAACGATAAAATTTACTATTTTTTTTTATTAAAGATTACAAATAAATAAGGCATATAATCAATAATTATTAATAAGTATTAAACACGTACAGGTATTAACGATAAAAGATATAAAAAGATAACAATAAATCTAACATCAAGGAGTCGAATTTTGCATCGATCTTAGTACATTTCAATGTCTCAGGTATCTATCACATTTCTACATCTATTCGAAAGAAAGTAGGCTTTGAAAAAAAAATGAACATCCCAGAGATGTATTAAATTTGACATTTACTGTGAAATTATTTTCTTTAAAAACGTTTTTCTTGCATTTTGTTTGAAATATGGAACTTTATTCAAATGAAGAGAAATTTGATATGATAACTTGTTTCATTTTAAGTAACCGAAACTGTTATGCAGCAGAACATATGTATTTAAATAAATATCCGGAAAGGAGGCAGCCAAGTAAAAGGACATTTAGTAAGTTAGTAGTTAATCTTAAAGAATACGGTGCATTTAAGAAACCTGTACTTTCTCGACAAAGTAATGAAGAAAAAGTAAACAACGTATTAGTATCAGTTATTGAGAACCGCGGAATATCAACTCGGAAAATTGAACAAAACGTTGGTGTGGCGAAATCGACAGCACAATTTATTTAAAAAAAAAAAAATTTCATCCATACAAATACAGAATTTATCAAGAACTTAGGCCTGGTGATGCAGAAAGGTGTCGAACATTCTGTGAATGGTACACACGAGAATGTCATGAAAATGAAGCTTTTCCTTATCAGATAATATGGTTTGATGAGAGCATGGTGACTAAAAATGGAATTTTTAATAGACGAAATATTCATTACTGGGCCACAGAAAATCCACATTTACTTAAAGAAACAAGATATCAACATCGTTTTGGATTCAATATGTGGGCCGGAATTGTGGGAACACGAATTATAGGACCATCATAATTTAAACTCTGAGCGTTACCTCAATTTACTACAAAATGACTTGGAAGAAGCCCTGGATAATTTACCTCTAGCAGAAATTCGCAACCATTGGTTCCAACAGGACAGTGCACCTGCACATAATTCAAGGGCTGTTAATGAGCACCTTTTAAATAAATTTCCAGGAAAACTTATAAGCACGTATTCTGAAACACCATGACCAGCACGTTCACCCGATACTCCATTAGATTTCTTTGTTTGGGGATATGTCGAAAATTATGTTTATAAGGAAAACTTTGAAACAGAACAAGAACTCAGAAGATTGGTGCTTTAAGCTTTTCAAAGTATAACACCAGTTATGCTGATTAATGTTTTAGAAGCTACAGTTATGAGATGCTATTTATGTTTAGAGAATGAGGGCAATCATTTCGAACACTTCCTATGAACTAAAATTTCCTCTTTAATACTAGTTTCGTTGTTATTTTTGTAATATCCTTTGTTGTAAATACTTATTATTGTAAAAACTATTGTTAATAACTAATTTATTTCTAAACCTCAAAAAAAAGTGATTTTTCGATAAATTGACATAGCTGAAATAATTAAATTTATGAGAGATTTTACAAGGCAGCTTCGATTCGAGTAAAACTTTTAATAATACTCAAATAAGATCTAAAACCGTGAAGTGTGGTACATTGTTGAATTCAGAATTGAAAGAGCTTCAACAATTTCAATTTCAAAATTTCGGTTTTTTTCGGATATCTCCGGAACCAATAGAAATTTTTTAGATTTCAAAAAAGCATTTTGTTAAGCACCAAAATGTGCAACTTTCTTCCCATTTAACCGACTTCGTATCTTTTACGGTTCTCGAGATCCCTGTACTGGCCCTCCTTATCTTGGACACGTTGTATATATTGCAATATATCCAGAGGATTTGAAGATTGAGGAATTGAAAATAACTTTAAAGCTTTAATCTTATTAAACAAAACATCTGCCTCAATATCAGCCTCCATCTTTACCGCATCAGTAAGCTTCTGTTGTAGAGCTTGGCAGTTCTTTAGGAGATCATCGTCACATAATGTAAAAATATTACGAAACAATTACAAAAGCATTTTGTTAAGCACCAAAATGCGCAACTTTCTTCCCATTTAACCGACTTCGTATCTTTTACGGTTCTCGAGATCCCTGTACTGGCCCTCCTTATCTTGGACACGCTGTATTTGAACACAATTTTACCTCATCTCTGCCAAATGTTACAATTTCCTTAAGAATACTCTTAACTTTACCAGTATCTGTGGCTTCTGGGGAGAGGTCATTTTCAAAATTAAAAATAATAAAAAATTTTCTTTGATCAACTATGCATCAAGAGAGACTATCTGGGCTAGCAATATTAGCTATAGAGCAGGAGGTAGTTGACAAAATCGATTTTGATGAAGTAATAAAAGAATTTGCTGCCGTTAAATCAAGAAAAACACCTATTTAACCTAATAACAGTTGTAGTTTTAAGTGACGGATTAAAGATGTTTTTTTTGTTATTAATTATTATTTCCAATAAAAATTAAATTAAAAAAAATTGTTTTATTATAAAATTTAAAAAAATGTTTTTTTTTATAACTGGATTTCGTACATTAATAAAAGGCGCTAAAATAATGTCCCGCACGCGGGCTCCGCTCGGCCTTGCGGTGGCCCTGACGTAATGTATGTATGTATGCTGGGAATCCATGATTGTGGCTGAAGGAGCTCGGTAAGCACAAGCAGCTCGCCCTCCCCCTTGGGGAGGGAATGAAGTACGTG
The DNA here is from genome assembly GCA_036346205.1 of Vesta saturnalis. Lineage (NCBI taxonomy): Eukaryota > Metazoa > Arthropoda > Insecta > Coleoptera > Lampyridae > Vesta > Vesta saturnalis. The sequence goes on from JARFJB010002092.1 coordinate 116,898, forward strand.
GTCTTTTCCTTTTGCATTTAACAATTTTTATAATTATCACTTAAATCATATAAGAAAATTCTTTCTCTATTAATTTGTTTTTTCCGTTTCCGGCATGGTGTTCATGCGTTCTTGGTCTTTCTGTGAATAGCACGCCTAAGTTTTCATTGACCACTGCGTTCTAAGTACCGGCAGTGTGTGTTGCTGCTATGAAGTCCATTCATCACAAAGAAAGCAGAACATAACTCTGAATGCCTGACCGCTCTCTGTCTGCGCGAGCTCTTAGTATTTTGTTTGTGATGGATATATTTATGACTTTTAAAATGAATAAAAACCAATGAAATAAATAATAACAATCGTAAGACACTAATGGGCTGAAATTGGATGTATTTATTTTTCAAATTTATTGTTTATTAATGTATGTACGCTTAGTATTTTAAAAAATTGTTTGTGTTATAGGTAGGTCACGGTGCAATTGTTCCACAATAATGCAAACACGAATTGATAACAATTAGCCTTGTCTGTAGACTTGAATGAGACACGAAAAATTACGCCAGTTACTACATGATAGCAAGTTATTTTTTGGACGTCGGCGTCTGTAGATAATAAATTACGTATACTTTTTGAAAAGAAAATATGGGCATATTAAAAATTGGTTTTAAATTTAATTTACAAAGTACAAATTAAAAAACCCTGAATTATGACGTGTACTTCGTATTTTTAAATTCAATACACTTGTACAGCGTGAACATCGCTAATCAACAGTTCCATTCGTATATTGGCTTCTCCCTGATCCCTGTATTGGGTATTAATACGAAAGCCACGCCTCTGTCTCTTCATGATCTTAAAGTTAGTTCATAGACTACACAAACTATGAGTATGAGTTAGTTGAAGTTCATAAATCAACGCTGCAAGTTGTACATCGACATTAGCGTACTATTTTTTGAAAAGTAACGCGTCTGTTGTAACGGTAGGAGTAGCAATTGTACATAATTATATTCTAATTTCTGCATTATACAAATGTCTCAAACCAATTCCACTGTGGCTGAATTTAATTTAGAAGACGTGCGTTGTTCTTCCTGCAAGAATTATTTATCATGTTCACCAATTTTCCATTTACCAGATGGGAAAGATGTCTGTGAAAATTGTTCACGGGCTTGTGGGAAAATCAAGCCCTACCGGCACTTCACTTTAGAAAAGTTGTTAATTAATGTAATTTTTCCATGTGAAAATAAAAGTAATGGTTGTCCCCATACACACAAATTTGGAATGGCAAAGGATCATAAAAGTGAATGTAAATATGTAAAGATGCTGTGTACATTTTCCAATATTTTTAATTGCATGTGGATGGGAGTACTCGTAAAATTTCCACAACATATAACTTCAAGTCATTCTTCCATCATTCGTTCAAATGCCAAATTTGAAGTTGACCGTAGTTGTGATGCAGAAGAAATTTTTATTGTATCAGGTGGTGCAAAATTTTTTGTTGTTAGATACAAATATGATTTCAAAACTACTACTTTGAGTTACACAGTGGCGTATTATGCAAATGTTGAAGCACAGTTTTGTCGAGTGAAATTCATAAATCCAAGTTCCAATTCAATGATCATGATTAAAGGGTGTGAATGCAGAAGTTACGACGGTTCACTGGTTGCTACCGTTAAATCAAGTGTTAATTTACTTCCACTTCTGGATTTGTTAGATAATCCTATGAAGATATTAGTGTGTTTGTTAGTAGATGGGCCACAGGTTAGAAATTCTAATCATGTAAATTATGATATTTTAAAATTGCACAAGTGTGTTCAATGTAAACATTATTTAATTTTACCTATATATGAGACATTCTTTGGTGCAATCTGCAATAATTGCCATTACACCGATCCTGAAAATTATGAATTATTACCTTTTGATTCACCTGAGGTAGATACATTACAAGCTCAAAACTACCCATGCCGATGGAATAACTGTGAGCAAATTATTAAAGGTGATTTAATTGGTGAACACGAGACTCAATGTGAATTAAGAACTTATTCCTGTTTAATTTGTTGCAACCATGATGCAGTCATGACCCTTTTAAAAAAACACACATCAACAACTCATAAATATGTACAGTATTTCGAAAACCAAATAAAAAGAGAAATATCCATTGGCCCAGAATACAACTTCTACACATTTATCAAAAACGAATTTGTTACAATTATACTACAATACAAGCAAGAATATAGGGATGGACGTATATTAAAGCCAGAAGGCTTTGTTATAACTTGCACAACCACTAGTTATAATAAAGATAAAATTAAATGTGCAGTAGCATTTCATCATTCACACTGTAAAGTATCGAGTGAATTTTGTGTGAGACAATCACTGCGTATAAATCGTAAAAGGGATTTGCCTATTTGTTTTGTGGGTAAACAGTTCATACTAGAAATAAGCGTATATTAAAATTACCTTTCTTAATTTTTTTACTGTAAACATTTTTTATTTTAATGTTTAATAAATATATAGTCATGTATTTTTTATTGTAATTTTTAACCTATTGCTCAGTTGCAATATAGAAGGATATAATATTTTACAGTAAAATGTTTTGGAATATAATAGGAAAATATCTGGTATGAGTAATGAGTTAAACAAACTTTTAAGTACTGTTTTAATCTTTGTAAACTTGGACTATGATTTATGTGTATAAATACATTTACATGGTTCCTATTTCTAGTTATAGCTAATCTGAGGTGTCACCTAGTTATCGTTAAATATATTATGTTTACATTGATCTACAGCGATATCTTATCACTTCTCCCAATAATCACTCTACTGCTTTATTTTGCACAACACAATAATGATTTATTTCCAACAGCTAAAGCTATGACTCTAATGTAATAAAATAATGATAATTTAAATTAATGTTACTTTAAGAATAAAGAAAATATAGGTATGTAACTAGCAGAAATTATAATATATGCATGTTAAATTAAAAGTAGTTGTACATAAACATAGAAACTAAATAAATAATAAGGTATAAACTATTGACAAAATGCAATAGAAATTAAATTGAACAAAAAAAAGTATCATATCACAAACTGTACGTACCTATAATAAAATACTTATCTTTTTTGAGGTTTTTTAATGGTGTACTTTAAATTATACAATCTAAACGTTTCGATAACACTTACAGTTATCTTCGTTTTAATTTTTCAAATTTGACAAAATTGTTTACTACATCTTTAACAATTTTTAACAAACATTACTACTGACTAAGATAACTGTAAGTGTTATCGAAACGGTTAGATTGTATAATTTAAAGTACACCATTAAAAAACCCCAAAAAAGATAAGTATTTTATTATGAGTGTTAATGGTGAAAGTTTACATTTTCATATGTAGGTACCTAGTATAAATTAACAAATTGAAATTGATATATTTGGTACAAAGGAATAAAACTAAATTTGTCTAATAATAATTGATAACTGTAACCTATTACAGGATACATACCATTCTTTTAAGAGGTAAAGATATTTTAAAAATCGTTTTTGGACTCCTTCAATGATATTTATGTACCTAGCTGATAAGACGAACAAATAATGAATGCATAACTTAATCTACTAATAATATAAGCATGGTATAAAGTGGATAGTTTTCAGTGATTTAAAAAACTTACTGTTTCTTTTACAATAAAACTTGGTAATTGATTATAATCCCTGACAAATAACATGCAACTTGAATGCCAGATTACTATCAAACATTACACCTACATCTATGTATTTGTTCACTAGAAAATTTCTTATTACTGTAATCAAAAACTGCATTGTTGGTTTTTCTAGTGTATGATATTACACAGCGTTTAGTGTTACACTTTGGCACCAATTGAGCAATAACTCCGCAGATTATTCTATAGACTATTTTCAACAATTTTAGGTCATCCGCATACAATAGATATTTATTATTGAAACTATCATACATAGAATTGAAAGACAATAGAAACAGAAGTGGACTCAAATTTGATCCTTGTGGATCCCCGCTTGTAGACGCGCTAGGGTAAAGTCAACATCGGAAGACACCAAGCTGCACAAAAAAGTGACGTCAGAGTGTAAAGCTCAACAAAAAAAATGTACGTTTGAAAAAATAAAAGTACAGGTTATGTTACTTCGCGTTTGTTGTCCAAGAATACAATTTTAGTAAAAATTTTTGAAATAAAGTAAAATATTTTATTGTCATAGTTACAAAATCTAGTTTTTTTAAAATAACAATTTACAATAACAATTAATCTCCTGATTTTTGGCCAGATTTAAATATTAGCTGAGCATTATTTATAAAGCCCATTTGACTACCTAAAATAATGATAAATAGCAACATATTTACATTATAAAATTAAATAAACATACCAGCATGTACGATTATAAGGCGATTTCCTTTTCCAATAGGAGATTTAAGACCTGCGTCCCATCTGTCCACGAATATGGTGTCGTATGAGACGAATGTTCAACACTAACCTGTGTATATAATTGGTCGTCCTGCTTTCCGATAATTAGTAATCGAACGTATATATGCACAACGCAAAGAACGTATTTCATGTCGTTCTAGTATAATCTTACGATGATTAGATGTTTTTTTCACCTACGTAAAACCCAAGATAAGATATGATTCAAAATTAATCAATAAACTTACCTGAAGCCCATTTTTAAAAGTAAACTTCTAAATGATGTTTTCTTTCCCGAAGATCCAATTGTTTCGTCATCTTTAATGAGGTTATAAATTCTTTCGAATATTACAAAATAAAACGTTATCCAACTGCTTTTTACCTGAATTGATACTTTTAGAGTATTTGTAATTGTTCCACACAATCTTGCGAGCATCTTCAGATAGCACATGGCGTTTTCTTGCTCGAGGTGCTTGAGCGTTATGAGATGTACTTGCGTCGCACATTATATAAAGAACTAGATTTGATTACATTAATATAACATGAAATTAATAATTAAAGTAACTTACTTATAAATTCAATACAGGCAGCGGATAGTTTAAAAAAAACTGTTTTGTAGAATAAGTAATAAACAAATTTGATACACCGGAAAAACAAATTGGTTATAAACAAAAGTTGGCAAACGGTCAGCTGGAAAGTAACGTTTTTAGAGCGCACAGTACTAATATCTGTGTCATTTTCCAACATTACTGAATCTTTATCTAGTTTAAAAATGCGTTTCTGCGCTGGTGTCTTCCAATGTTGACTTTACCGAAGAAAGAGAATCCTGACCGCGCGCTGCCGGTCTTAGTCTCGTTACTTTGTTCCGCCGACCTGTCGATCTCTGCGTTTGTCATAATTTTCATCTTTTACCGTCGTGCATCATTTGTCGAGATACCTCGACAACGCCACCTGAAAATCATCTCCATATAACCGGGCTGCTGGTCGATGTAATGTGAGATTAAAGGTACGTAAGTTTTTATTGCACAACACTACACATTACGCAGATTGAACGATGCCACGCCGTGCTGAACACCCGTAGTCATCTTTCATTTACTCCGTTGGAAAGGAAGGTTCTCGTCTTAATTCTACTAACTGGAGGTCTCATTTACACAGCGCAACGGGTTAGTCCCAGATTCTTGTAAATGATCCTTTACCCAACATCTATTACACTACCTAACACCAATACGCCACCCACAAGGCAATATAAGCATAAAAAACCGGAAGCACCAGAAACCCGAGGACAACGTTACTACCAGGCGCCGCTTGTAGATCACATCATGTTTAATCTCGCCAAATGTGAGTAACCGCTTCAATATCTGATCACAATACGCGATAAATCCGTCTTAATTTAAGAAAACCTAATCCGTAATATACAACCTGTCACGTTTCCTGAAGGTTTAAAGATCTTAGGTAAAGAATGATCTAGTCATTCGAATGTAAAAATCGCATGCGCATAAACTATATTTTAAAGTATTGATTTTTCTGGTTGACCTTCTAGCGAGCATTACCCCCATTACCATTCTAAGCCACCTTGCGATACCGTTAGGATAACTGTGCGTAGCCCGTGCAGTCCCAAATAGGTTAATTAAAGGTAGTATAATTCTATTTTCACAGAAACGTCCCAGAATTGAGTGGCAGGAGGACTGAAGCACAGAACAAACTAACCCAGACCAGGCTTCCCTCTGAAGAGTTTTTGGTACATAACTGTTCAGTATTTTAAAATTGTTTTTCGTAGGTTAAGTGTGAAATTATTAGTATGTAAAAAGGAATAGGTTCAATATAAATATAAAACCCTTATATGACTATAATTCAATGTGTACAGTGATCAATCTCAGCGGAAGTAAGCGAACCACGCCCCTTTTTATTAATTTAAAATCCGATTGAGCTAGCCTGAGGCAACTTATAGTAAAATAAAGTCCTTTTAATTTAAAGAAAAGAGGGTCACAACATACCTTTCAAATTTCACTAGGATTGCTTAGCATTGACATGGTGTAAAAATTCAAGTCTGTAGTTGGCATAGTTTTTTAAAAAATTGTACTTAAAGTTATAAAAATACAACTTTCGGGAAAACGCGTTTAATATTTATCCTTACCGTATACAACACTTAAGTCTTCCTAGAAGTCAGCATGGCAGTAAGATTCACTTTCATTGTCTTCTGTTTTTCTTTTTAGTAACCTTCTTTTGGCTCTTTTTCTTGTTTTCCTCTTTTGGTTCCTTGTCAGCTTTTCTGACACGTTCATTGTCAATTGGGGTCAGGCCTAAAACAGAAAATTTCCCAGGACGAATACTAAACCTCTTTAACACATTTAGTTTTTCTACTACTCTATCATTGAAATAGATTACTGAATCATCTGTCCCCAGCTTCAATATGTTTAGGCCTACAAAACCCATCTTAAGGATTTTTTGCCATATTGAAGCTCTCGTTGGGGTTTTGCGTCTTGTGAAGACGGCGTTTCAGCAAATCTTTCTTGGTCAGATCCCTGTAAATAGGCTTTATTACCTCACATATAGGCTGGCTATGCTTGTACTATTTTCCTTCATTTTTAGCTGCATTAAATTTGGACCAAGTGTTGTCATCAGACGGACAAAGAGCGTGTATCAGTGTCTCGTTCATTGACATTCGGTGGAACAAGGTTGCCCATTTAGCTTTCTCATGTCTTTTACATTTTCTAGGTTACTTCTCACTGCTTTCCCATAGTAAGTCTGTAGCTGGTTAATTTCTGCATCCATAAGCTGGTCTTTACCACTCAACCTCTGCCATCACTAAGAGGTTTCAACTTCCTAAGGCGAGACCCGACTCTCTTTTGAGCATCTCCAACACATTCAAGTTTTGTTATGGCAATTCTATCGGCATAAAGTTTGTTTTCTAGCACAGCAGAAAATCCCTTGGAATCACCATTTCCTAAATAGTCCTTGTACCTTAGGCTTAGTTTGTTGTTGGATCGATTGCACAGAGCAGTTGCGCCGGCAACTTCCATTCCTACGCTTAATTTGAAGTAATATGCATTGCACACTTTGTTATGTTAACCATTTTCGCAGGGTTTTTCATGTTTATTTCACTCCCAGGAGCATGACAGAATTTTGAAAAGCACTAAATGTCAAGAACACGTATCAAAGGAGGTAACTGTAACTACGCTGTTCATTGAAGTGTAGCATATGTGTCTCATGATCTTAGATATGTTGCATTTCATGTTCTATTGCCTTTAATAGCTCCGTATTGCGATTTATATAACCTACAAGTAGTAACTAATTCAAGTAAGAGCGATGTATGACATCCTTACATGCCTCTGACTCATTTGAGTTCTTTGAAGTACCAATTCTTTTGTTTTTGTTTAGAATTTAATAAAAAAGCATTTTTACAGTTTCTTAACCCATCAACGCGTAGCGTTGCTATATAGCAACATCAAACACTATACCATAGATTAAATCATAAACAGGAGAATCTGTTCAAGTAGAGGCGGGGGCTCTTTCGCAAATCGAGAGTTGAGAGTTACTAGAAATTGTAAAGTGCACGCGGTACTGTAAATATGGCAAGTAATTATAACCTAGGACATACTTATGAGATGTTTAAAGTACTCTGCAGTACATAATTCAATAGAGTTGTGCATATAAGAATTTTAATAAAGTTTTGTGTTTTGTAATTACCACGTGCTTAATAATAGTAATGGT
>JARFJB010002092.1:127500-197500 GCA_036346205.1 Vesta saturnalis
GGGCTCCTTAATATTGGGTCTCCGATTTTCTAAGCTCGGTAAGGGCTGCCGGTTACCTTTTCCATCATCCTTAATCTATTCTCATCCTTATTCTTCCTTCTCGCCCTCACTGTCTTCCTATCGAATTAAAAGTCCCAAATTAAAAAATAAGATGGCTGTGGTTTCTAGGGTTATAAATTCCGGACGTAAAATCCTGCCCCATTCGGATGTCCCGGAGGGCAGGGCACAAGCGACCTCGGTCATCGAAAGTATCAACTTTCTGATTCACTACTGCAACATCCGCGGTATCAGGTCTAATCTTAATGCTATTCACCAACATCTTGAACAATTACAACCTGATATTTTGTTTCTATCTGAAACACAAGTCTCCTCTGAAAGCTCCCAGTCACCCGACTTACAATTTCCACCTTCACTCTAACTTTCGATATAAAAGAGGCGTATGTGCCTACATCAAAGGCAGAATTGCTTGCAAGAGGGCTTTCTTCCTTAGAAAATAAAAATTTTGACGTGATTTGGTTTAAACATTCTGGTCCTAATTTTGTGAAATTCTACTGTTGCATTTATAGGTCTCCTAATGACAGTAACTTTCAAGATTACCTTAGAATGAAAGTTTACTCTCCTGTCTCAGTTTTCATCTTGCGATATCTCAATTGTAGGCGATTTCAATGTTCATAGCTCTAATTGGTTTCAGTTTTCATCTACTACTAATCCCGCTGGTCATAGTGCATAAACATTTGCTATTTCATGTGATCTCACACAAATGATTTCTGAACCCACAAGAATCCCTGATAACCCTAATCATACCCCACATCTTCTAGATCTCTTTCTTACGTCAAACCCTCTTGTTTATAAAACTTCCGTTCTTTCGCCTTTAGGTCTTTCCGACCATTGTCTAATAGAAATCATTTCTACTGTACCTAATTCCACTGTTGTTCGCAAAACCGATAGAACCTTGTGATGTTTTAAGTCAGCTCGATGGAGTGATTTACGGGATTTCTTTACAACCTTTCCATGGCGTGAATATTGTTTTAAGTCGTCCTCTTCTTTGGGCATCGCTTTTTCAGTATCTGGAGTCATCCTCATGGGAATGGAGTTATACATTCCCAAAAAACAATACCGTATAGGTCAATCACGTTCCCAACCCTGATTCAATAAGGCTTGTGCTGATGCAATATCTTCAAAAAATAAATGTTACATTAAATGGAAATCTAATAAATCGGTCTACAGTCATGTAGAAATATCTGCAAAAGTGTCATCACTAAAACTAAAAAGTTGTTCGAACAACGAAAATGCAATGAACTAGCTAGGTACATCTCCTTTAGGCAGTCGTAAATTTTGGTCTTTAGCTAAAGCCCTTAGTAAAAACTTTGGAACATCTTCATTTCCCCCCCTGGCGTCTATTGACGGATCGGTAGTTGCTGATTCTGTAGACAAAGCCAACGTTTTTGTGGATTTGTTTGCATCAAACTCATGTCTCAATGATTCTGGAAAAGATGTGCCCCTAGTCAACTCTTCTTCATACGCTATGAAACCAATTCATTTTCGGTATTAGCTCTTGGAATCGATCATCAGTAGGCTTGATCTCAATAAGGCGACTGGCCCAGACGGTATCCCAGCTATTGTCTTAAAAAAATGTTCCCCCGAACTAGTACCAGTCCTATCTAAGCTCTATACGATCTCTATGTCTTCTGGGGAATTCCCTTCATCGTGGAACTTAGCAAATGTACAACCTATTCCCAAAAAAGACGATAAGACCGATCCCTCAAATTACCGACCAATTGCCATCACTTCCATTTTGTCTAAAATCATGGAAAAAGCAATCAATCAGCAACTGCTCACGTTCCTTGAAACTAACAAACTCCTTAGTGACCACCAATATGGGTTTAGGCAAAGTCGTTCAACAGGCGATCTTCTTTCATATGTGACCCAAGTTTGGAACAATACAATAGAGCAGTGCGGTGAAACAGTTGTAGTCGCTTTAGATATCTCAAAGGCATTTGACCAAGTTTGGCATAAGTGTTTACTTGCCAAACTCACCTCGTTTGGGTTAAATGATACGCTCATCAACTGGGTTTCTAGTTACCTTTATAAATACGTGTCGTAGTTGATGGCTTTTTTTCAAAAGAAGTTAGCATTAACGCGGACGTACCACTACTGTACATAAATGACCTTATTTCTTCAACAACTAACCCCATCCATTGCTTTGCTGACGGTAGCACTCTTCACTGTAGTTCATCTCAATCTACTCATAGTGATAATCCACCTTCTATTTCAAATCAAGAAATTAAAGCTGAAATGGCAAATTCAATCAACAAAGACATTCAACGTATTCTCGAATGGGGAAGCAATAATCTAGTTAAATTTAATGCTGACAAAACTCAGTGTTGCCTTATGTCCACCAAAAAGATCGATTATTTCCTATTGTAAGTATCAATGACTCAGTTCTTAAGTTTTCAGACAGGATTACTCTGTTGGGTATGACTGTATCTTCAAATCTCTCATGGGTTGACCATCTTCTGTCAGCTACCAAAACAGCTGCTCGTAAAATAGGCTTTTTGTACAGATCTAAGCAGTACTTTACCTCTCGGACAACACCTTCTGCTGTATAAGGCCCAAATTCGGCCTCATATGGAATATAATTCTCACGTCTGGGTTAGTGCTCCCCAATACGCTCTCGATATCGTTGATCGTATTCAAAAGAGAGCGATTAGACTTATAAATGGCCCGTCCTTAACTTCTCACAAACACTCCCTTGAACGTAGAAGGATGGTTTCACTTATTTCTTTGTATTATCGTTATTACACCGGCTATTGTGCTGCTGATACCATATCGGGCTATCTTTGCGAGAAACACTCGGTTCGCTCATTCTCATCATCAGTACGCAGTACAAATCTCCACTTGTCGTAACAAACGGGCGCAATCCACATTTTTCTACACGGCTTCTAAACTCTGGAATGATCTCCCTAGTTCCTGTTTTCCTCTCACTTATGATATGAGAAAATTTAAGGTAGCTGTTCATAGGCATCTATTGGCAATTCATTATCCCTCTATCCATCCATTTACGACTGCCAGACCATTAAATATCTTGATATTATTAATCATAAATGACATTCCTGCATGCTTGTTGAGCTTTTTCACTAATTACAACAATTAGGAGGAAAGCAAGCTCATAAAATAATGCGGTGAACATTTAACACGTTTTTCCCGTTGCATGATGAAATGGGAAGACGTTTATACTCATTCCAGATTGTGGAGAACCACGATAAACTATCATAAATTGACATAGTTTGTCATAGTTCATTGTAGTCTGCCATAATTTGTTATGGTTTTCAAAATTTTCTCAGAATTCTTCACTTTATCAGTATCACTACAGTTTACCATGGTTATGTGTGATATACTGATCATAAACTATCAATTTGTACTGGATACAATTATAGATTGTAATAGTTTCCCATGGTATTCAATAGTGTCTACAGTTATTTTCCATGGTTTTCCACAATTTACTCATGTTTACTCAGTTGTCAGCTGTCATTTGACATAGTTTTCTCCGACGCCCACAATGTTTTGTTAAGCTTCCTTTCTCTTGTTAGACAGTAATTATCAAGAAGACAGGTTATTTATGTGAAAGGTATAAATAATAACAAATTATTCGAAATTATATTTTATCGACGATGGATCATGGTATTTATTAAAAAGGTATGTATGTATGAATGTAGTCCCGCAAAATGTCACAAACATAGTATAAAATAAACAAAAATTGAGAAAACATTAACTAAACGAATATCTGGAATAGCATAACTAAGGAATAGGAGTTTGATACAATGGAATCATATTAAATAGTAATACAATAACATTTTTTTGAACATAATAAATACAAATTACCAAATTTAAGAGCGGTTGGTTAGAGGCTATAAAACCATGATCAAATGGTTTAATAGAACCGCTGGTATTATAATTTATTAATTATAATCAGTATCTGGTTCATCTTCATCAGAGTCGTCAATACACGCAACTATATTATCTTCCAGAAAAGTTTTGTAAAATCTCAGCTGGTCTTAAAATCTTGTCTTGATATGTGCCATTTGAAATTATAGCTGCAACGTGCGTACAGCATCCTACTGTTAATTTCCGCTCGGGCAAAACACCAATATCTCGGAATGCTTCCGTGTCCAACTGCATTTGGCGTATATTATATGAAACAGTAGTAATACTTTTTATATTTATGCCGAGATGGTACGGAAACTTTTATTATATTGTTTGTCTGCAAATTGTAACCAACCTTCAGGTTGTTATGCTCATCCAAGATCTCAGCAAGGTACGATAAGGTTTGTTTTAATCGGCAGGTCCCCGTGAAAAGTATCACTAAAACTTTTCGTGTTAATTCTGGAAAGTGTAGAATATCCTGTGACGTCATTTCTCGAAACTCCCGTTTCCGCCGGTTCCAATTATTCTTCTCCACTTCTTACTTTAATGTATTTTCACATGTGTACGTAGACTCCATTGCAGCAACTATCTCGTCGATTATTTCAATATCAGAGTCAAGACGTTTCCCGAATTCATTATTGATAAATGAAGCTATATTACAATAAGTCCCTGTTTTAGGCACCATTTAATTATCGAGTTTTTGATCTAGTAGGTGGAATTTCTCTTTTATGATTCCGTGGGCCGCTTCTACAACCCATCTCATTTCTGTTATGAACCGGGAATTATTTGAGTCTTCGGTTGCCAATTGGAGTTGCTCACCCTTAAATGCGGGCATTAAAACGGTCAAACCAAGCTCTTCCAAGTATGGAACGACATCTCGGAACCCTCTATCCAAAATCAGAATACCGCCCTTTTGTAGAAAAGTCTTCATGGGATGTGATGATCTTAAGATATCTTTGAGTATTGTTGCATCATTTTTGTTCGCTGTATAAGGCCCCGGCATATCCAACACGTATCCATTACTCGTACACATTGTAAATGGTTTACAAAGCGAAACTTTTTTTTGCATTGAGAACGATTTTCTTTGATATGCATTGTTAGAACTTTTTTCATGGCGAATGTAGGTCCCATTATAAATAAGCATTAATTTGTTAGATTGCTGCAACTTTTTGGCCATGAGAAATATTTGATTTTGGATAATATTTTCTGGAGAATTATTTTCAAAACCGATTCTTTTTGGCAGAATATCTGTCTCAAAAGATTTCATTACCAATTTCTTTATATACGAGATTTGTTGCGTCCAAGTATGGAGGCAAGTAGTCGATTAGAATTACGAGTCCGAAGTTTGAAGAGAAAAACTATTAGGGCTTATGTAACTGTTCTAACATCGATATTTCTTATAGATGTTAACATATTCCGTAACTGTGTCACATGTTCCCATGGCAAACCCGTGAAAACTTGAAGACGTTCCTCTGAAAAATTAAAAACACCAAGTTGGCACATTAAAGTCCGGTCAGCTAAATTAGCCATTTTGACGGATTTTGGATACGCGAAACAAACTACTTGTATTCTGGATTCGAAAAACCGTAATCTAATTATTATAAAAACTATTTTTCAGTAAATGTTCTTGGCAGTGTACATTTTTGAATGGAACGATCAGATCTGTAAGTACTTGCAACCTGGCTACCAACCAACGGTAATGAGATTTTTAGTAGCTTTATAACCACAAATGAAATAGGACTTGTGGGTTGATATTATGCGAAGAAAACTCAACTCTAAAAGCCCATTTTGATCGTTTGCATTATTTGAGTCTTTATATTGCAGAGTGAATGTTGGATCTTCTGTTGAGGAATCAGTCTTTAAGTCGGATGATTGTAGAGTTAATGATCCAGAATTACTGGATTGCTGAGAACAAGATGGAGTACCATGACATTCTGGTATTGACTGTCTCTGGGATATAAATTTTTTTGATCTTTTTCCTGCAAAAACCGCATACATCTCCAAGGGATATACTGGGATACAAAATTTGAGCTCTCAATAAATCTTCACGCTTCTCGATGACCCATGTACTTTTCACAATCAACTTATGAAAGTACTTTGGACAGGCAGCACACTTCTTGTTATTTTGCTGAATCGGCTGACATGGCGAAAGAATACCGAAATCAGTGCAAACCGAAATATCAACAGATTCATAATTACATATAATCCATTTATTGTCACATGTTATTATTTCAAATTTTTACTTCTACAAACGTGCAATATGATAATTAAATGTTCATATTATGCATGTATCGTTTATATTATATTACGATTGTTCATCAAATAAAACATTCAATTTGAGAAAGGGAAAGTCCATAAGACATTTTGGGCGTTGATAGCCGCATGCCTCTTAGTGGAGTTGATCGGCCTATTTGAGTTTATGATTTTTTAGCGCGTCGTTTCGGAAGCGGACTCTGCTTACGTCATCAGGCTTAGTCCTGAGAAGGACTGTTTTCGCACTTGAGTCGAATTCATATGTTATATATAATTTTTTCCCAAGCACTTGACTACTCTCAGGTTCGAACTTGGTACCTTTCACTTACTAGTCTGACACTTTTACCGCTGAGCCACTGAGTAATCCAAATATATATATATATATATATATATATATATATATATATATATATATATATATATATATATATATATATTTATATATATATTTAACTTTTTGTGGTTGCGCAGATGTATTGCGCTTAAGCTCTTCGCGCATTATTGGAATCCATATGGGTTTCATTTCTACACTAGCTTGGCTTATTGGATTTTCTGCTAGTGCGATGTATGTGGCTTCTTTGAGTTTTCGACGAGTTGTGTTCTCGTCCTTTGCCACTATCTGTATGTTATCCCATTGGATGCGGTGGTCTTCGTTCCAGACATGTTCGGCGATTCTTGATCTTTCTATTTCGCCCATGCGGACGATGTTCTTATGTTCCTGCGTTCTCACTTTGAGTGGTCTACTGCTCTCTCCTATGTATGCTCTTCCGCATTCGCATGGTAGGTTGTATACACAATTCTTGGAATTCTGATCTTCATTGTATGGTTTGGTTTTGGTTAGTATTCCCCTGAGCGTTCTGGTCGATTTGAAGGTAGTGTGTATCTTGTATTTGCTGCCTATCCTTCGTATTTTGTCTGAGGTACCTTGTATATATGGTATTATCGCTGTATATTTAGGTTCTTCTTTTTCGGTTACCCTTTCCCTGTTTAGGTTAGGTGTTAGATTGGGGTAGCCATTTTCTTTGAGTGTTCTAGGGATATTTTCCTTTTCTCTGTTCAGGTCCTCTTGTTTTGAGCATATTGTTTTTTCTCTATCGTACAAGCACTTCGCCACGCCTAACTTCACGTTTTTGTGGTGATTGGAGTTGTAGTGTAGGTACCTCCCCGTGTGGGTAGGTTTACTGCGTACACTTGTCGTGAAGGTGTTGTCATTCCTGTGTACAAGTAGATCCAGGAATGGCAGTTTTTCTTTGTTCCGACTCCAATTCTATAGTGAATTTTATGGAGGGTGCGCGGCTGTTCAGATGATGTAGGAATTCATCTAGCTTATGCTTGCCGTGTTGCCAAACTACGAAGGTATCGTCCACGTATCTAAGCCACATCCTTGGTTTCTCTGTGAATTCGGATATCGCTTGGTCTTCAAAGTCTTCCATATATATTGCTCACTATGGGTGATAGTGGGGAATCCATCGCCTTCCCAAACTCTTGTTGGTAGAACTTGTCTTCTACCTGGAAATATATAGTTCTAATGCATATTGTCAGAGGTTCCATTATTGTGTTTACCCAGAGTTGCGTGCGTTTGTCTAACGTTTCATCCTTTTCCAGCTTGTCCCTTATGATAGTGCCTTATCGGTAGGCACATTTGTGAATAGACTCACAATGTCGAAGCTTACCAGTATTTCTTCGTGGTTTTGTTGGAAGTTTCTGATGGTTTCCACTAAGTGCTGCGTATTCTTCACCATAGACTCGGTTTTTCCCGATAAGGGTGTGATGATACCTAACAGATAGTGGGCTAATGGTTGACAAGGTGAATTTCACGTGCTCACAATTGGTCTCAGAGGAATTCCTTCCTTGTGAATCTTTGGTAGGCCGTACAGATGCGGAGGATTGCTGTAGTGTCGGGTAAGTCTAGTTCTCTGGTAATCGGAGAAATCCCCCTTATGTTTTGCCAGTGTCAGGTATATCCGTCTTTCAATTGATGGTGTGGGATCTGTTGGTATTTGTTTGTACTCGCCCCCGTCTAGTAGTTCTTGGCTCTTACTGTTGTGAGTGTCCATATCCATTACCACAGTCGCGTTTCCTTTGTTTGCCGGGAGAATTTTGATCGTTGGGTCATTCTTGAGGGAAATGACCGCTCTCCTTTCTAGGTTAGAGAGGTTAGGTTTAGTTCGCCTAGATGAATCTAGGACTGATCGAACCTTACTTCTGTATTCTTTATTTTATTACGGCGCCTTTTGGTCTCAGCGCTCTTCTGATGCTTTTTTTGAGTACAGCGCCGGTGGGCACAGACCCTCCTTGCCACATAGGACGGTGCCGGCCTGCAGTAGATACATAGGATTCAGGCTAACAAAGTGCAATCAATAGCACATTTTTACCCACCCTTAACAAACACAAGAATTTCAGATGAGATAATGCAAAACGTAGGCGTCGTATCAATTGTAGCTAGATTAATCCTATAAGCTATAGATAGATACACCTAACAGAATATGGTCCTCGGTAGTAATGCTGAATAAGTAATAACTCCTCCTAAGTCACTGCCAAATCTTGCTCCTGGCTAGGTTCAGTGTGCCTTACAAGCCAGCATCTAATTTTGAGAGTTAATGGAGTGTACTATTACTATCCCACACAAAAAAAGATCTAGAACTAACACGTTAAAATGTAATGGTAAATAGAGGTCCTCATTCCATATTATTATTGCCAGGTGAACTCCCAAGGCCCCCCAAAACGCGTATGTGAGTGCGTGCGCGCGTGTGTGTGTGAGTGTGTGTGTGTGTGTGTGTGTGTGTGTGTGTGTGTGGTGAGTGAGTGTGTGCGTGTGTGTATCTGTGGGCGCGCGCGCGTCTTAGTTTTAACACTGGCAAATTTATCGATTTATCAATTTATTTAAAGAAGAGTTATGTAAAATTAAATTTTCTTTAAAAAATATGATCATATCAAAAAATTGGATAGAACATAATTAATCGATATGTTTAAGGTCTATTTCCGTCAGCACTGCGTTGGTGTTCCGCAGCGTGGCCCGGAGTCTTAGTCCCATTGTGGTGTCCCCTTGTTCGTGTTGCCATCTTATTTACTTGCAAGTTTCCTCTACTTGATTTATCACTATCATTTAATGGTATATAGTTAATTAAAGAATTACTTTTGATAGTTGTGACTCAGCCCTGGCACTTTTTCTAACGGATGGGGCTCAGCTGCACTAACGTGCCCGGCTCCGATTTTTAGCGCTGGGGCCTCTTTGACTTGTTTCCTTCAGAATTTTTGACTTTCCTTCACCTTATCTCCATGAACCTATTTGGTTTTCCACTATCTTGCCTCCGTATACCATTTTAACGCTCAACCATCATTAAAATATATTGCGTCAGATGTTAATTAAAAGAATTATTTTCGGTTGTCTATCAAATTTTTTACGTGACCTGCCAGCACAAAAGTGGTTGTTAAGTGCGTGTACTTTTTTATTTTCAATTTAAAATAGTAATTAATGTTTTAACCTTAAAACAATTTTTTCATTTAGCACTGGGCATTACTCTTAAAAGTAGTGATCGAGTTAACGCTCAAACTCAAAACATAAGTCTGCAAAGATTAATGGTTCAAAGGTTTTCCGGAGGTAAAAAACATGACGTGGGTTGTGGTTTAAACGGCATACACTTAAAATGCGAAAAGCCATGTCTAAAACAGTTGCTACTCAAATAGACTAACTATAGTTAAATCCAAATGGGATCTGGAAATTTACGGTGTTCAAAGATGTTTGCAAAAATTGAACCTGAATAATCACATTAGGCGAATGAAGAGATTGATATAAAACCGAAATAAACAATAGGTTCGCATACCCAAATCAAAAGAAACTAGCCAACAAGCCACTGCAAACAACACAAACAAGCAAGGAAACAGCGGTGTCTCACATAGTGGAGTATTTTAGAAACTAGTTTATGTGTCCATCCGCAGAAAAATCCCGTGAACTGTTAACACTTATTTATTTTCAATTTAAATTAACAATGGAATACATTGGTACAAAAAGGAGATGTCAACATTTTACCAAAATTGCCGATTGATAACGGAGTTAACACTACTTTTGACTTATTCCAAAGTCGTCTTTGATGAAAGAAGGGGATAACTCGAAACGACTTATCCCGTTCTTGCACCAATCCATGTAGCCTTGTAACCACGAGAGCGTCAACTAGTCGCAGCTTGCTGCCGTGAACAGCTCAACGTTTGGTAAGTCAGTTTTACAGTCAGTTTGTTGTTTGCGTACGAGTAGGTTGCTTCGCGGTTTGGGTTTATTTCGTTTTCTCATTAGTGTGTGTAATGTCGGGGCAAGAATCTGAAGAATCTGTGCCGTTTCAGGAAGTGATATTTCAGTGAATCCAAATTCAGAAAGTAATGCAGAAGTAGAAGCGGGTCCCAGCAGTGGAAAAAAGAAAACAAGAAAAGTTGATAAGTGGAAAAGAAACAAAATGCAAAAGATAAACGTGCAAGAGGTGAAGGTTAGTTAGGATCTAGAGGGCAGAAAGTTCCTCCTAGAAAACAGAAGAATCGCTGTGGGTACAAGAAAAACTGTATTTTAAGCATAACATCAGATGGTAGGAATATATTTTCGTCAGTTAATAAAATAGGCGAGAAGGAAAAGCAAGACTCATATTTAGCCGGATTAGTGATGGTTTCAGCTAAACGAACGTTTCGACCCCGTCCTAAGTTACGCCAGTTTGCATTTAAATATAAGGTAGGTAACGCAAATTATTCGTTGTACAATGACATTTCTAATAAAACTCCACCTTGTTCCAGATCAAACTACCCAAGTCTGAGCAAAGAATATGTAAAATGGCTGTATGCAACTTGCATGGAATTGGAAAGAGGCGGCTGGAGCGTATTTGTACGCACTTAATTACAAATATTACACCCCCAAGAGATTTGCGCGGAAAACATTCCACTAGACCAAATAAAATTCCAGAAGGTATAGTTCAGCAAGTGCGTGATCACACCATGAGCCTCATTATAGCCGCGAAAAATCCAAGACGTGTTATTTATCGCGGTTTTGAATATTAAGTTGATGCATTCACTGTACCTTAAAAAGTATGAAGACCAATGCTTTGAGCGTATTCAAAGAGGTGAAAAAATTAAGCCTCTTGTATTCTACGACTATTACTTCAGATTTCCTGGAAAACAAGACAAAATCTACTTTAGACGAAAAAGAAAAAAGTGATAAAAGCACAGAAGGAGTTGCATATAAAAAAATCAGAGTGGTTTTGTAAAGATTTAAAGGAGCGTTCTAAGGAACCAAATGAAAATGGAGAAGTTAAAGTACTGTGTATAGATTTGAGACAGTTGTGGATGTACAATTTTTGTGTTTATTCAGCGAAAGTCTCGCATCTTTATATGTATACTGAAACTATAGCAAAACAGGGAGCTAACGAAGTCATAAGTTTTGTGCAGCATTATTAACGAACATATGGGATAAGAACATAAAGTTGTATTTATTCTCAGATTACTGTTGCGCAGAAAATAAGAACAATACCATTGTCCGGTATCTTGCTGCGTTATGTAAAACAGGAATATTTGAACCCATAGTGCATCGTTTCCCAGAACCCGGCCACAGCTTCTTACCGTGCGATAGGTCATTTGGAGTAATCGAAAAGAAAAACCGAGTTGTTGAACGGATTTATTTGCCACAAGAGTATAAAAACTTAAAAACTTAAAATCTTGTTCAAGAAAATTTTCAGTAGTAAATATTTCTCAGGAAACATCTACATTCTACTTATATTATATATTACTTTTGATGGTATTGAAATCTGTTATGTTGGTCCATTCCCACTGAAAGATATTAAATACAAAAATGTTATGCAACTGGCGTCAGAGTACGTCGCAAAAGTAGACATGCTTTTTTAGCATGGTCTTAAGAGTAAAAATCAACCATTGGAAGCTTCACCGACGACCACAGGAGAAAGTGACATTACTTCCGAATGACTTAAAAGTTTCAGTATTTATGAGGTTTGCGTTAATAATGTTTGAATTTATTATTATGATCTATCCTGTTTTTGAAAAGTACACGTTTTACTTTTGAAAGACAAAGGCGTGTTGGACGCTGTTCTTGAGTGATATCCTATACGGATACGTGTACGTGCAAAACGCGAAGCGCGATAAGGATAAAGATTCCTGCTGAGAAAGTGCAACGCATGATGATGTGACTAACAATTTAATCATTTTGCAGCAGTGCAATATGCACACAGCAGCATAATGGATAACAATATTGTCTTAAACCAACGACCTTCAACACCAGCTGAGTTTATATTTTCTCAGCAAAATTAGGCTCTTTTACAAGAGAATCAACTAAAAACTCAAAATGAGATTAATATATGGAACGCTTGGCAGCAATCCCTCGCAACCATTGAAACCCTAAAAGGTGATATTAACCAGCTAATGCAAAAGGTAAAAAGCCTCTAGAATCCAGTGGCGGAACTTAATGCAAAGCAGGAAGCAGAAAATAAAACTGAATACTGCACCGACGAAGAAGAGTTAACGAAAGAAAGTGGATTGTCAAGAAAACAAAGAAAACTAATAGTAAAAAACGAAAAGCATTGCGAGTCACCCGAGACTTCTCCACAACAACCAACAACTTCAAAACAAGCAGGGAACAAACCGAAAGGAAAGAAAATACCCCTACCGCCACCAGTTAATTTAGTGAATGTAAAAGATTATAAAACCGTGCATGAATTAATGGAGAGAGCGGAAATTGCATATAATGTAACCGTTATGAATAAAAATGTATTTAAGATTAATGTGCCAGACGATTTGAATTATCGAAGGCTGATAAACACCTTACGTACTCATAATGTTGAATATTACACCTATGAGGACAAACAAAATAGACCCATAAAGGTTATAGCTAGGGGCATACATCCAACCTGCCCAATAGACCTGATAGTCGATGACCTGAAAGAAAAAAAAAAGTGCTACCAACATCATTAAGAAAAGTAAAACAGAGAATGGCTCCATAACAAAGCCATTGCCCCTACATATGTTAGCTTTAAACAAATCAGAAGTTATCAAGGATATTTACGCAATTAGTATTATTGCAGGATTGAAGGTAAAGATTGAACCTCTACGTAAGAAAACAACCCTTATCCCGCAATGCAAAAAGTGTCAGGCTTATGGCCACACCCAAACCTTCTGCTATAAAGAAGCGAGGTGCATAAAGTGTGCAGGACAGCATGCTACTAAGGATTGCAAGTCAATCAAACTTGCAAAAGCTAAATGCGCCAACTGTGGAAAAGCTCACCCGGCAAACTACAAAGGCTGTCTAGTTGCGAAAAAACTCCAAAAGCAGAGAGAAAAGATACAGCAAGACAGGAAAAGGAACACCCCGAGAACAGCTAATGCTCAAAAAACAACGACAGTATAGAAGACTCAACAGAACTTTCCTACCCTACCTAAGGCTGCTCCAACCAAGCAAAGTAATGTCACAGGAGCAAGCAGCTATGCACAAATGGTTAAAAACAAGCCGCAAGAAAACTCGACAAAAAAGACTAAACTAGGCGCAATAAATAACACGTTGCAAGCAATTCTAGGTAAAATCGATAAACAAGAAGACTATCAAAACTATTCTAAACAGAGTTGAAAAACTTGAAACCAGTAATAACGCAGCAGCCAAAAGCAAGAAATAAGAATGGCGCCTATTAGAATAACAGCCCGGAACGCAAATGGGCTTCTCCAGCATGCTCATGAGCTAGAACTCTTCCTCTGGGATCAAAAAATAGACATCTGTCTAATGTCGGAAACACACTTTACTATAAAAAACTGCCTGAAAATAAAAGGGTACAAATTATATCACACTATTCACCCAAACAACACAGCCAGGGGTGGATCAGCGGTAATAATAAAGAAGAACATTAAACATTACGAAAATGTCAGTTATGAAACATGCGAAATACAAGCAACAGCTGTAAAAATCAATGCAAAATCTAAAGAGTATACAGTTGTCGCAATATATTGTCCTCCAAGGTACGCGCTAGAAAAAGAGGATTATCTTAGACTTTTCCAAACACTAGGAGATCGCTTCATAATTGGAGGTGATTTCAATGCTAAACATACCTACTGGGGATTAAGGCTGATCACCCCCAAAGGCAAGCAGCTGCACGAAGCAATCAAGCAAGCCAAATGCATATGCCAGTCAACTGGTAAGCCAACATATTGGCCATCAGACAACAAGAAAATACCAGATCTTGTTGACTTCTTCATACTAAAAAACATATCATCCAACTACATCAGCATTGAAGGCAATTATGACCTGTCATCAGACCACTCTCCGATTATCCTAACGATAAGCGAGACTACTAATAATTCGAAACTACCGACACTAACAAACAAACGGACAGATTGGGATGGATTTAGAGCAGAAGTGGAAGAACGTGTCAGATTGAACGTTCCACTAAAACCAATCGAACAACTAGACACAAAAGCAGAATTGCTCGTTGTCAACCTACAACAAGCGGCATGGAACAACACCCCATTGCTAAAAAACAAAACACCAGGGATAAACTACCCAAGAGAAATTAGAGAGCTAGTCTCGACGAAACGCAAAGCACGAAAGAAATGGCAACAGACCAGATCACGTGCAGACAAGACACTGCTTAACCGATTAAATCAACAACTTAAACAGGAGATTCAAGCTGTTTAAAATGAAACATTCTCTTAATTTCTAAGGGGTCTAACAGACGATAAAGACACTGATTACTCTCTCTGGAAGGCCACAAAGAGATTAAAACGTCCACAAAACCAAAACCCGCCTATTCGTAAAGAAAACGGTGGCTGGGCAAAGAAACATAGCGAAAAAGCAGAGCTATTTGCTGAGCACTTAGCAAATACATTCCAACCACATCCAGCTGATGACAACGAACTCTTACCTGAGGTAAATAGTCAGGAAGATACACCTTTAGAACCTATGACACCAAACGAAATTGCAAAGGAGATTCGAACAAACCTAAGTGCCAAAAAAGCACCTGGTTACAATCTTATAAGTGGCCAAGTCCTTAAAGAACTGCCAAAAAAGGGCATAATGAAACTTACACACCTATTCAATGCTGCACTACGACTACAGTACGTACCGATGCAGTGGAAGGTTTCTGAAGTTATTATGATCCCCAAACCGGGCAAAGCACCCAGCGAGAAGTCGTCGTATCGACCAATTTCACTACTTCCAATCATATCCAAACTGTTTGAGAAACTTCTCTTAAAACGCCTCAAACCAATTATAGAGGAAAAGCAACTTATCCCGACTCACCAATTTGGTTTTCGGAATAAGCATTCAACCATCGATCAAGTGCATCGCATCACTGATGCAATTGAAAGAACTCTGGAACGAAAAGAAACATGCTCAGCTATATTTCTGGACGTGGCCCAAGCTTTCGATAAAGTATGGCACGAGGGTCTCGAATACAAGCTAGCTAAGAATCTGCCTAAAAGGATAAGTCAAATCCTTATATCATATATCTCTGACCGCCAATTCAGAGTGAAATATGGTGAAGAATATTCAGAACTAACAGATATTGCTGCAGGTGTACCACAAGGAAGCGTCCTTGGTCCAGTATTGTACCTGCTCTATACCAGCGACATCCCTAAATGTGTTGAAGTAACAACTGCTACATTCGCTGATGACGCTGCATTACTAGCTACAAGCAACGAAATCGAAACAGCTACAAACAAACTGCAAGCAGCTGTCAACAACATCACCAATTGCACCAATAAATGGCGAATTAAGCTAAATGAGACCAAGTCTACGCATATAAACTTCACGAACAAAAGAATAGATTATTTACCAGTAATAAATAATCCAAGTAATCCCTCATGCTAACACAGCGAAATACCTAGGCATGACATTAGATGCCAAGCTCAAGTAGAAAGAACATGTCAAGAAAAAACGCGAAGAACTTTGCATTAGATTCAGAAAAAATGTGGTGGCTACTTGGACGACATTCCGAGCTGTCTCTACATAATAAGCTGTTGCTGTACAAGCAGGTTATAAAACCTGTTTCGACCTACGGAGTGCAACTGTGAGGATGCACCAAGAAATCTAATGTCAAAATGATACAAACCTTTCAGAATAAAGTACTAAGGAGCATTGTCAACGCGCCATGGTACATCAAAAATGATGACATCCACAAAGACCTGAAAGTGCCTCTGGTCAGCGAGGAGATTAAACGGTTCGCGAGAAAACATGAAACGAGGTTACATGAACATGAAAATGTCGAAGTACTACAATTACTCGACAACAGTGGACTTATTCGTAGGGTAAAAAGGCAAAAACCTTTTGAACTAGTGTAAGTTAAGTTAGTGATAGTGAAGCTAAGGGCAATTAAAACATGTAAAAGAAGTGTTTTAAAACATATGTGGAGTGCGCCAATGGGAACACATCCATCAACCGCTAAGACTTGCGTAGATTTAAGACCTTAGACTTAGATTTAAACAAAATTGCTAGATAGTGAAAACTAGTTGCAATGTATAAGTGCGTGCTAATAAACAAAAATCCTGTTTTTGTACCAAAATCTATTTTTTTAATGTTATTGCCTCATTCTGGGTTATTTAAGTTTAAGTATGATTTTTCTAATGTATGTGACTACTTAACTATTATCAAATAAAAAAAATATCGAAAACAAATTTTTGTTCGCGTTTCCTGAAGAATTTATATATTGTGACTTATCCCCTTCGTGCATCAACGTCCTAAATTAAGACTGTAAGAGTTTATAGTCATCTCATAAAGCAATTGCTGTATTTACACATAGGACATTACATGTTTAGAATTAAAGAGTGTTCAGCACGCTAAATGGTAGTACACCACTCATCAAAATAAGGTGTTTTCTCTAAGGCATTTGCTTATATATATATATATATATATATATATATATATATATATATATATATATATATATACATATATATTATGTCTCATCTTAAAACACCGTACCCAGTATATAAAAAGGTTACAAATGATAATTTTGTGAATGAAAAAATCATTTAAAAAGATCATCAAAATAACGTAAATGTATACCTAATTAAGAAAATACGGCAAATAAACATATTTTATTCCTAACATATAGAATTAAGACTACTTTGTTCAACAACTTTTACTTATCCGTCATTATTGCAAGTGTAATATCTAATGTGTGTGAAGTTAGGATCGACATTTTGTAATTGCACAGTGTAATACATTTTGTTCGATGCATGGGTGCATTCACGACACGATATCAAAGGCCAAATTTTATTGTGGGGGTGTTACGTCAAATAAATGGTACTATATTACAGCACTTAACCCTTAACCACCGTCGTGCGGTGACAGTGACCGCTTCCGATTTCATTGTTTAATATTTTCCCCTCCTTTTACCATAGAGACTTTAGCGGCACAGTACCTTCAATCCACATTCTTCTCAGTGTGCTTCTAGACGTAAAAGGCGGTAAGTCCGTTTATAATCGGGCTAAGTGAATTTGAATTTCGCTGCCGGTCACAGTGACCGCACGACGGCGTTATCGTAACTCTTTTAACATTTAGTTTTCATGATGGATAATCAACCTGGACCATCAAAAAGGGTAAAAATTGGATACAAATTTTGAGGAAACATGTTTACAATGGCATGAAGAAAATTATAGTGAATGCAGTGATACGGAAAATCTTGACGAAGACATTTATGAATTTAGTGAGCATGAAAGTGATTCAGAGGTTGAAGGAGAATATGATGAAGCAGAAGGTGGGGGTGAAGTAGAGGAAAAACACTCAAGTGATAAATCTGAAGGTGAAATTGAAGTACAAAACAGGAAAAGTTATTATGGTAAAAACAGATTCAAATGGTGTTCTGAACCATTTCAGTCTCGCACCAGAACTTTACAGCACAATATTATAATGCAATTGCCAGGTTTGCGTCCAAATGCTAGGTTTGGAGATAAAGCAGAACCTCTTGAAACGTGGAGTCTGTTGTTTAATGAAGAAATGTTATTTACAATACTACAATGGACAAACTTAAAAATTGAAAAAGAAAGAAGTAAATTTTCACGAACTTCAAGACCAGAACTAAAAGATTTAGACTTAACTAAACTAAAAGCATTTATCGATCTACTATACAGCAGCATTTGTTTCGAATCATGAAAAAATCGAAAGAATGTTTGCAACTGATGGATCTGGTAGGGACATTTTTCGTTCGGTTATGTCTAAAAACATGACACTGATAGTAGAGAGGAGAGAAAACAAAGTGATCCTGTGTGTCCCGTCTCAGAAATTTTTAATCAATTCATTACAAATTCTCAGGCTGCTTATTCTTTGAGTGCCAATACTTGTATTGACGAAATGCAAGTTTAAAATGTACATGCCAGCAAAGCCATGCAAATACGGTCTGAAAATAATGTGCTTGACCGACGCCAGAAATGGTTATTTTTATAATGGCTACATCTACAGTGGCAAAGATACTGACGGGATTGGTCTGGCAGAAAAGTTAAAAAAATTCAGTAAGCCTACACAAGCGGTTCTAAGACTAGCACAGCCGATTTTTAATACAAATAGAAACGTGACAGCCGATAATTGGTTTATGTCGATTGAAATGTCAGAACAGTTAAAAACAATGGCCTGACGTGTGTGGGCACACTCAAGAAAAACAAAAAGGAAATTCCACTCCAATTTCTTCCTACTCTAAGAAAAGAAAGGGTTCATCAATTTTCGGATTTAAAAAAAATATTACATTAGTTTCCTACGTCTCGAAAAAAAACAAAGCAGTACTTCTGCTTTCATCAATGCATCATACAAAATCGATTGATAGGGATAATAATAAACCAGAAATTATTTCCCTATACAACAGCACTAAAGGTAGAGTAGACTCCCTCGACGAAAAGTGTGCTAAGGATTCCACGAGCCGTCGTACTCAACGATGGCCAATGGGCATCTTTTTCCGATTACTTGATATAAGTGGGGTCAATTCTTTCCTACTTCATCAATCTCACAAAGACAGAGTCGAGTTAGAAAAAGCCGATTTTATCAAATTACTAGCTGACCAATTAGTACGACCTCATTTGGAAAGAAGAATGGTTCAACATCGTATACCATGTGAACTAAGATTAAATATCAGAAGAATATTAGGAAATCCTGAAAATTTAATTCCAGCTAATGAAGAAAAATTAGAAAAGCGTAAGACATGTTATATAGTATGTCCTCCTAAAATCAAAAGAAAAACTTTTCATCTGTGTTATGTGTGCCATAAAGCCGTATGCTTGCAGTGTAGTACGCAACTATGTAATAATTGCAAATATAAATTGTAAATTTTATGGCTTTGCAGTTTTTACATTTTACTTTTTTTTTTTAATTTTACTATTTTTAATAAGTTGTTACATCTTTCAACTTCAAGAAAGCACTTTTAGTTTGTTCGATTCTTTTTTGGTTTTTTCATATTTTTTTATTTGACTGTAGTATAAATGACTACCTTACGTATATACAGTTTTCTTTTTCAATAAAAATTTATATTCGGTGATGTATATTTATTTTTATATTTTTTTTTTACTTAACACACATCTACAGCAAACATCGCTTTCTTATAAAAAATGAAAAACATTGTCGATAAACAAAAAAAAAGTATCGGCCACTGTGACCGCATGACAGTGACTTGAGTTCCAAATATTTGACGACGGTGGTTAAGGGTTAATCTTTGCGGAGTTTGAATTTCATAAATTGCTTTACACGTATAAAATTTGTATGATTTATAGTGAAATATATCATTTAAAAACCAAAACATATGTGTTTATTACTATAAGTTTTAATTATTGACCTTGTTATAAGTAATGCGTAATTCATGTGTGTATCGCAAAAGTAATCGTTTGAGATCCTTAATGAATAAAATTCGTCATCATTTTGTTAAAAATACACATTGCACGAAGTAGCGATTGTTTATGTGCGTTTATCTTTTGGATACTCAACGAAATGTTTTCTTAATAACTATAGGTATAATAGTATCAATAACACAGTGCTTGATTGTGTACAGCTACATGATAATAACAAACGTTTATTTAATACAGCCCTGAATTTTGATACTTTTAAATAACAAGATCGTATATAAACTAGATAATATACAAATTAGTCATAATGCACTGAAATAAAAATTGATGAATATGATGATGTATTATATCAACACACTTATCATATTGATCCAAACATTTACCTTATGACTTCACAGAACAACATTAAATATTTATAATTTATAATTTTGTAAATTAGACGTTTTAGAACTATTCCAAATTTATAAACAAAAAAATAAGAGAAGTTTAATACACGAAAAGGTACTTAGATCACTTTTATGATGCTCTTCTAGTAAATAATCTGACGCGGCCAAACTGCATAAATAAGTGTTATACGTAATTAGCTGCCAATAATGTATAGTTTAAAATTTTGAACCCCTATTACAGCGTCGCTACAGTGTAAATAACTTTTTTAAACTAATAAACACTGTTTCTGTTGTAACCATACAGGGTGTTCCAGTTTTTTGTAGCAGGACTTTAATAGTCGATAGAGCTTTCAAAATTATGACAAAAAGTTCATATGAACATAGGTTGCCCAACGCTTAATTTTGGAAATACAGGGTTTTAAAGTTTTAATTTTTTTTAGTTCTTTTAATTTATCTTCAAAACTATTTAAAATAATAAATCCAAATTTAGTACACATATTACACTCCTTAAACTCAATATTAAGAGTATTTTAACGTTTGTCAATATCTACAGGGTAGTACATTTTCTGGGGTGGTACACCCTTTATCCCCCCCAAACTTTTTCATGCGTCGGCTCTAACTCTTAAAAACCATTTGGTTTAGGAACTTTTTTGTTTTCTGCTTTTTTTTCGAAAAATGCATAGTTTTTGAGATAAATTAGCTGTAATTCATGAACAGCTTCCAAATGGTAAGTAAAGAACGTTTGATGCTCACGCAAAAAATAGTGTACCATGAAAAGAACAATAAAAAAAAGAATCAAATTATGTCAAATCTCACGTTTTATTTTAAATACGACTTGTGCATAAGAAAGAATGTAGTTTATTTACATATTTTATTGTGTTCATTTTTAGTGCAAAAGTGATCTTTTAAAATACCATTTTTGTTTTCTAATCAAGAAGTAGCGGATATCCATTTTATTTGTGACTTTGCAAATATAAGTTGAGCAGCAGCAGCCCGTGAATATAGGCGAAGATTTCCTTTTAGAAGAGCTCCGCATCCTTTAGTATTTGTAAGAGTTCACCAACAAATTATAAGTCAGGGGTTAAATAATGTGCATGGTCGTCAAAATAATAATCATAGGCAGCAAAGAAATATTGCACGACGAATTTTGCGTGAATTCGACAGAGATCCCACAACTTGCATTAGAAGAGTACCCAAAGCTTTAGTCTAAAATACTACTATTTACCGAACATTAAGACGAGATCACCGATATCCTTACCATCTACAACCTGTTCAAGAACTACAACCAGGGGATGCAGAACGTAGAGTTGCGTACTGTCGATGGATTCTTGCTGAAAATAATAACAATCCAGGTTTTTTAAATAATGTTTTATGGACCGATGAATCCTGGGCCCAGTTACCTGGCCACCAAGGTCTTCAGACCTAAATCCCTTAGATTTTTTTGTGTGGGGGTATTTAAAAGAAAGAGTGTATGCAACTCCTGTGACAGCAAGAGATGAACTCATTAATAGGATTAGGGATGCGTGTAATGAAATAAGACAATTTTTAGTTAATATTCCACGTGCAATTATTCGTCGGTGTGAATTATGTATTCAACAAAATGGTTCACATTTTGAACAGTTTCTTTAAATGTATTTATTATTACGATAGCGTTTTTGTTTTGTTGTTATAGGTTAAATTTATTTCTGTATTATAAGTGTTTTGTAACTGTGGTTTCCTATTAGTGGAGTTGATCGGCCTATTTCCACAGTTTATGCTTTTTGAGCGCGACGTTTCGGAAGCGGACTCTGCTTTCGTCATCAGGCTTATTGTAAGTGTTTTGTAACTGTGGTTTCCTATTAGTGGAGTTGATGGGCCTATTTCCACAGTTTAAGCTTTTTGAGCGCGACGTTTCGGAAGCGGACTCTGCTTCCGTCATCAGGCTTATTGTAAGTGTTTTGTAACTGTGGTTTCCTATTAGTGGAGTTGATGGGCCTATTTCCACAGTTTAAGCTTTTTGAGCGCGACGTTTCGGAAGCGGACTCTGCTTCCGTCATCAGGCTTATTGTAAGTGTTTTGTAACTGTGGTTTCCTATGGAGTTGATCGGCCTATTTCCACAGTTTATGCTTTTTGAGCGCGACGTTTCGGAAGCGGACTCTGCTTCCGTAATCAGTTTATTTGTTTAATTTATTTGTTTCGTTCTTGTTAAAATCTTAAATAGAAATTCTTTACAATTTTTTCCAATAAATACGTATTTTTTTTAACCCGTACTATCGTTGTTTTCATGCACGTAATTACTATGGTGGGGTGTCTGGACACCCCATTGTTTATATATGTGCATAAACAATATGCTTTATAATGTTGCATGTTTTATGATATAGGTGCTTACATTGGACATGCATAGAGACGCAGTAAACAAAATAACATTTATTGTTTTTCTAAAAACTACAATAAATAAACATTAGCAATTCTATACATATATAACCAAAAAGAAAACAGTATCCTCTTTATTACAAAATTTCCCAAAATCAACTTTAGCTATCGTTCACTTATCCATTACATATGGCTCCAGGAACATGCTCCTTAAGTCCTGTAACAGAAAAGTGAAATCAGAGTTGAAAACACAAAAAACAACAAACATGTTTGAAAGGAAAAATATATTATTGAAAAATGGGCAAAAATTATTTCTTCTTACCTATCTTCGCTGCAGTTACTGCAACTTACAAAACTTTCGGAATGCTCTTTGCAAATGTGCTTTTTGCATTGTTGACAGGTTGATTTCACCTTTCGGTCTTCTTTCCTGTGACATATAACACAACGACCGTAGGAGCTGGGACAGGGCCGCTTTGATGGCCCGCGTTCGTTTGGATGTTCCTGCTGATCAGGCGCAGATTCGTCCAGTATATTTCTAACTATACCTAGTAGATCTCTAAACAAGTTTTTTGATTCCAGTCTACGTTTTACGTGATCATGAATCAGCGACATGGCAAGATCAATAGTAAATTTACGACGTGATATTTTGATGTATTCCGGTGAAACTGCTACGTAAATTATGAAACTGTTGGATCCTGCAATGTCGAGCATGGCACCAAATACAGTCATAGGTCATCTTTTGGTTCGCCTTTGACAGGAATAAGTAGCGCACCTTTGATCCAATGCGTCCACAGCACCCTTTGTAGAATTGTAGAAGTTAATTATTTCGAGTTTCCCATTCTCCTCTACAATTGGCGCATGGTGCATAGTTGAAACTAGTATAACCGATCTATTTTTTTTTTGAACATATGACACTATTGTGTCATTACTTGTAAATCCGAAAATAGAAGATGCTTCTTCACGCTCTCTGTTTGGTAGAAATTGTGGAGGAACCTCGCGTTTAATCTTACATAAGGTTCCAACGTAAGTTAAGCATATATCACGTAGTTCCTTCATTAGCTCAACAGAACTAAACCAATTGTCCCCCGTCACATTGCGGTTAGTGTTTTTGATCGGCTCTACTAATTTTAGGGTACTTTGAGTGGGAACTGATAATTTCTTTGGATTCGGCTCTTTGGTTTTTCCGCAGTATATATAGGAATTTATCAGATAATGCGTTTTGGCATCGCATAAGCACATTATTTTTAATCCATATTTTCGTGGCTTGCTCTTCATAAACTGGCGGAATGAACGCTTTCCCTAAAACCATTTCATCTACTACCGCATATTCACTGCACGAATAATTAAAGTGACAATTTCTGTTGAATACCTCATATATTTTAGAAATCGCAGCTAGCCGGTCTCCACTTTCAATTCTTTCCTGACGAGTAGTCCAGTCATCAAACCTCAAAGCAGTTAACAGAAATAGAAACCTTTCTTTAGACATAGTACCTCGAAATATATTTCTTCCTATGCTATCAATACCAAAAAGAGATTTTACATCTTCGTGATTAGATTTGCATACTCCAGCTAGAAGCATTACACCCAAAAATGCTTTCAATTCTAACTCGTCTATATGTCCTACGAATGTAGCAGTCGAACCGTAATTTACACTGAGGTCTGTAATTTTAGCGTTGGTATGCTCTAAAATTTCAGATAAAATTTGATCGGTAATCAAATGTGACCAACTTTTATAATGGAGAATGGAAAAATTTCAGCTGCATTTTCTTTTAGACTTGGAAGATGGATTACTATGTTTTCTTGTCGAGTTCGCGAAGAAGCTGGTGGGTTTTTACACCACTTAAATCTATTTTTTCCATAGTAATATCTACCAGTATCTGGTAGATCGTCAGTCTCATATTCTTCGTCGTCCGTATTGGTGTTATGATCACTATGTTCACTCACAGCATCACTTAGGTCACTATCACCTTCATTATCCAATTTACTCTCCACATCGTCACAAAAGTTTTCTGCCAACTTTTGAAGTTTTGTTTTTGATAAGGACCGATCATTATTGTACACTACTCAAGTATTCACTACACGTATTTACTACGCTGGGGTGTTCTGGAACCACACCTGTCACTTATACAACAATCCACAAACAGTTAGAAAATTTTAATGCCACTATTATCTTCGTAATGGTGATGTAGGAGAATACCTGAAACAAGAAAAATGTACTTTCAAAATTCTATACCTAACGAACAAAAAACCATGAACTGGGGTGTCGGAACACCCCACGGTAGTAGTTAAGGGTTAATAATTATTTTGTTGTTTTACCTTTATTTTCCTTTATTTAATTCAACTAAAAAGTTAGGAAAAAATCAGTGGAGTACTACTTTTTATTAAAAGGGCAATCTAAATTTTTGGTTTTTATGAGAGAAAATGTACTACCCTGTAGATATTGATAAACGTTAAACTACTCTTAATGTTGAGTTTAAGGATGTAATACGTGTACTAAATTTGGATTTATTATTTTAAACAGTTTTGAAGATAAATTAAAATTAAAATTTTGAAACCCTGTATCTCAAACTAAGCGTTTGGCAACCTATGTTTATATGAACTTTTGTCTTAATTTTGAAAGCTCTATCGACTATTAAAGTCCTGCTGCAAAAACTGGAACACTCTGTATATTACATCATTTTACCCATTAAAATTAAATTTTGAGTCTGTAAAAACAAGCTATCTCAAAATTATCTCAACACGTGTCCCTTAGGTCTGCCTCCAACGGTATCTCAGCACCCTTTCATCGCAGAGCATTCGGAAAAAAACATTTATTATAAAAGTGGCGAAGAGAAACTACTGGAAATTATTTTATAGTTCGTGTCGCTAGGCCTCACAATAAGAGTGGGTGAGAAGGGGGATAGTCATCTGATTAATTAGACTATAATTCTAGTTTCATTAAATTGAAATTTATAAAATTGTTCTCATTTGACAAAATAAAGTTTTTAAGCATAATGTAAAAATTTATAATATTCTTCTTTTAAAGCCACCGCTAGAGGGCGTTTTTCAAATACATAGTAGTTTTTCGATTTTTTCGAAATTTTTAAATTCTAACCACACCATTATTTTAGCATAGCCAGAAAATATCTTAAATTTGTGAAACTCTGGTAAAAAAGTAGTTCGATATCTTTGTTAGTTAAAAAGTTATAGCAAAATGAAAATACTATAACTCTAATTTTAATCATTATTTTATTACCTACGCACATTTAATTTCTGACGAATAAAAAAATCGGGTTCATGTACAAATGAATATAAAAATTAATAAAATCCTTAATTTTTAACTTTATTGATTTTAAATTTAACCGTCTTTGACGTGACAAATATTTTTTAAATAAAAAAAAGCAACCGCGGTAGTGCAATGTTTTCATCTTGAATGCTTTGCAAAAATATTGAATTCTGTAATATGATAGACGTATTTAATTATTGTTGTTGATTATTGAAATCTACTTTTAAAATGTTTAGTTTAAAAATCTTTTGAAGTTGT
The DNA here is from genome assembly GCA_036346205.1 of Vesta saturnalis. Taxonomy (NCBI): domain Eukaryota; kingdom Metazoa; phylum Arthropoda; class Insecta; order Coleoptera; family Lampyridae; genus Vesta; species Vesta saturnalis. The sequence goes on from JARFJB010002092.1 coordinate 153,731, forward strand.
TTCTTTTTTTTTGGTTATTAGAAATTTATTTTGAATTGTTTTGTTGTTTTTAAAAATGTCATATTCTACCTCAAATGGATACGATATGCTCGTCGTTCATTTTAAACGTTTTGAAAACGCCTGCATTGCTGCCAGGCAATACAAGTAAAAATAGCCTGAAACGTAATATTATACAAAAAGTCTTTAAGTGTTTGGCAAGTGGTCTTAGACAAACTGGAAATGTTCATCCCAAACGCTCAAATAGGGGACAATGACCAGTCCGAAGTGAAGATTTAATTATAAGTGTCCTAGCGTATATTGAAGCGGATCCACATTTAAGTGTAAGTACAATACGAAGGTCCATACAATTTTAAATGATTTTAACTTCCGTACCATATTGCTTTACACTACGCTCTGGTGAAAGCTGATTTTGACCGCAGATTAGATTTTTGGTCTAATAATATGATGGAAGAAGAACTGCAATTTAGTTGTCGAATCTTGTGGAAAGACGAAGCAACTTTTACGAACACTGAATGAGTAAATCTGCACAATATGCACGATTGGTAAGAAAATAATCCTCATTGGCTAGGAGAAGTGGACTACCAAAACCAGTGGAGTATAAATGTGTGATGCGGTATATTTCTGTTCCGCATATTTTTAATGGTCATTTAAACGGTGAACTATACCTCCGTTTTGACCAATGATCTACCAGGGTTATTAGAAAACGTTCCGTTAAATATTAGAAGAGCAATGCGGTACCAACATCACGGATGTTCCGCGCATTTTTCCCGCGACGTTAGAAATTTTTTAGATACCACTTATTCGAATAGGTGGATTGGACGAGGAAACCTATTTCCTTGACCAGCCAGATCCCCGAATCTTACACTTTTAGATTTTTATTAATGGCGTACTCTAAAGGATTTAGTCCACAAAACTCGTCCTACCTCGCGAGAAGGTATGATTGGCCTAATCCATCAGGCTGTTGGGAGTATACACCGTCGAATAAATAAATGTATTTTATATAACGAAAAACATTTTGAAAGAGTGAATACATATAAACAATTAATTTTTCTTTGATACCTAAATTTTTGCATTGTTCGTTCATGGGAATTCAACGCGATATTCTTCATAAAGTGAAGTATTCCTTTTGCTATACCGTCAGTTGGGGTAACTTTGGCCCAAATTTTAGTGTTTTGTGTTAAAATTGTGACTCATACCACCTAAATTGGTAACAAAATTAAAATTCAAAAGACAAACATTTTCAATTAGAAAAAACACTTCAATTAATGTTAACTGTAATTAGAACAGTACAATAGCATGAAACAATGCTATTCAAACATGTTTATACAGAAACTACAGCTGAATATAAAAATAAAAATAGAAAATTATAAAACTACAAGAACATTAGATTTGTATATTAAACGATGTTACAAATGCATCCAGCTCAGGGACCGAGAACTGGTTCCTTTTGAACCATTTTAGGAGGACCGATTTTCTCCATACTTCATCCCAGTCATCGGTGAAACAGCCTGGTTTTGCAGCCCATCCCAAAACTTTAGTCCCTCTCCATGCATTCAACAGTCGGTCCTTTTCAGTGATGCTCACAATTTTACCTGGATATTTTGTCCATTGTAGTCACAACTAAAAAGTATTCAACAGCAAAATCTTCAGGTTTAAACTCTTGTTTTCTTGATCTTGATGAGTAATACCAGAACATGTTTTCCCAGAGTTTTCCACTTCTTCAAGATCTGAAAAGGTTTCGCTCACTCCATCTGACTCCAAAATCATTTCAACGTCATCCTCATCTGAAGAAGAGTAATAACATTTTTAGCCTTTTATTCACAGATTTGGATTGTTTTGAAGATAAAGACGCCTGTTTGGATGAAGTGGCCAGACAGTCTGTAAGTGCTGCTTCAACATCTTTTACAGTAACACTCTTTCCAACAGGCACATTGCAGCTTCTTCTTCCTTTCTTGGGGCCAGCTGTAGTCAGATACTCTGCTCTTTTCTTTTCTACCTGTTGCAGAAAATAATCACCGATGTCATCTTTATCAATAGGCTGGGTTTCTGGCAGGTGGTCCAACAGTTTTTGTTTGCTGTAGGGATGTATCACACATTTTTCAAACCCAGCCATCAAGTTTTCTTTTTGTTTTTCCGCTAAACTTGCCATTAGCTCTTTCAACAAAATTGGAAAGGTATCTTTAGGGATAGTTGTAAATTTAGAGCCTGAAGCAGACTCTTCCCACTTACACAGGATTTCTCACCATGCCCTTTCATAGGTGAAAAAATGCCACATCGAGAGGTTGTGTAGGGTGTGTCGAGTTTGGTGGTAAGCAAGCGAACCTCACATTATGCTCTTCACATATCCTACGTACACTCAAACTGACGTGGGAAGATAAGTTGTCCCCAGTGATAACTTTAGGCCCATTTAGATCCCTAACATTGGGTAAAAATGATGACTCAAACCAATCTTCAAAACATAAAGCATTGAACCAGCTAGTCTAGAGCGATTATAACGAGCTCCTTCTGGCCCGTTTTCCGTCCAAGTGGTCCACATGTTCTCTGACTTGTACACAACATAAGGGGGAAGGAAAACGCCAGCTGCATTTCCAGAGAACATGAGGGATATTGCACTTTTGCTATGGTTGCAGATATTTTCTACATATTTGGCCCCTCTTTTGCAAATTACTTTTTCCATGCCAGGGTCATCTGCCAGATTTGTCTCATCACAGTTCCAAATATGAGTAGCCGGAGTATCTTTCACCACATCACGTAAGTTTTCCATGTAACTTTCAACATCTTTAGCGCTTACCTGAGCTCTAACTTTTTTTATGATTGAGCTTAAGCGAGTTGTTAACTCGAATGCCTTTTAAAAAGACTTTGTCCACTCATATCCAGGAAGATTTTGGCAAAATGCATCAATTTTGACACCTTTCTTATCTAAATAAGCTTTCACTGCGTATCTAAAATCAGTCTCAACAATTGGAAATCCATAATCAGACATTTTTATCAGATGCTGCTTGAAAGCTAACTCCTCACCTTCACTGAAGGTTTTGACACGCCCAACTTTACTAGTGTGTCTGCCTTTCAGTTTGTTCTTAATGGTTGACCTAGGGATGCCATACCTGTTTCACTGATCGTTGCGTCAGTTCACTGACCTAATGGCCTCGAGGCACTCCTCTAATATTTGTGGACTGTAGTTTGCATATTTTCTTGTTCCGAAAGGTTTTATTCTATTTCTGGGCATTTTTCTAAAACATAACAAACAAATTGTAAATATTTTAGGTTTATTAACAGCATTCTGAGATGTAATTAGACATTTTAGCTTTGTAAATAATTACTGGAAAAGAAATTGCAGTATAGAAAAGAAATATTGTAGCTTGGGGTAACTTTGGCCCAGCCACCATGTTGGGGCAAAGTTACCCCAAGTCTGGGACAAAGTTGTACTAAACAAGAAAAACTATCTCAGCTCTAAAAATTCAAATAAAAAAGAGTAGTTATGATAATAACTTGTTAAACAAATGAATAAAGTAAAAGAAACATCACTTACCAGGTATCAAAAGCTTTGGAATAAGTCTGCACTATCAAACGTTGGAAGGGCTCCAAAACAGTTAACTATGAAGTAACAAAGAAGAAGCAGCACTGCGTTGGTGGTGAGAAGTGGAACTAAACCAAAAGTGGCTTATAGTCAAGCCAGTACTGCTACTTATTGAGTGATGCACGACTTAAGTCAGTAGCTCTATCCTAAGGGCAATATAGAGAACAATAAATCTTTTTCAGTTTTTGGGACAAAGTTATCCGTAAAGTGCCAAAGTTACCACAGCTGACGGTACCTATTTACCCCTTTTTTCAAATTATAGGATAATTTTTACTGTTACATGAGAGAAAAATTGAAAAAACTATAAAAAAAAATAAAAAAAGGCCTCTAGTGGTGACTTTAAAAGAAATAAGATATAGATCTTATTATTATTATACTAAAAATACAATCTTTTTTTTACCAGAAGAATTATTTTATATATTTCAATTTGGTAGAACCGAAATTATAGCGTAGTTATTCAGATGCGTTTCTCTTCTTCTCCCAGCTTTGTTTGCGGCTGTTTGACATCTGTCAAAATTTCTAACGGATGTCACACCGCCATTTTTTGCAAGGCATTCTCGATAAAAATGAAAACGTTGCACTTGGGCCACCGTGGTACGTATCTTTATCTAAACGTTTATTATGTCAGACAGTACCAAATTCAGAATATTTGGTTTTGCATTTTCATTTAGCTATAACTATAGCTAATAAAGATATCGAACTGTTTTTTCACCAATATTTTATAAATTTAAAAAATAAATATAAAATAAAAAATTGAAAAAGCTATAAAGTACCTAACATATGCTTTCATTTTTGATCACTCTACAACTGTGTTTCAGGGCAACAATAACTTAGGTGCATTATTTTTAGGAAAAATCTTTCCAAAAACCAACCCGTTTTAAACAATATTCATTCTTTTGGAAAATATTAACCTTTAAGAGGTATTCTGTTTGTATTTTTATTTTGTTTTGAGATATAACCACTCCAGCCTGCCTTTTTCCTTGATTATACCAATAACAATGTATGTTGTAATATATTTCCATTTAATTGACAGCGTTTCCAGATTCGTATTTAAAAATCTGACCACCTTATGGGCGTGTCAGTTAGCACACCGAGCAGTTCTAATTAGAGTTCTAGCACAGAATAAAAATTTATTCTGTGGTTCTAGCTTTCTTTCCAATTTGAATTTGAGATCTAATAGTTTTGACAGTTAATTATAAATTTCCACGCATAATTAAGAGTTCCGGACAGTAAAAAACATTTTGTTTAATGCTAGATTGGAAAAGATATTTTGAAAAAAGTGCGGATATCTCCGCTAAAATATAACTTTCGAGAGTTCCATCAGTTTTGATACGAGGTCTAGTATAATTCGTCAAGTTCCAATCATTAAGGACAAAAGCGATTCGATCGCATATTAAAAAGTTACAGGACAAACATTATTTTTTGACAATTGGTGTAATTCTCCTACGAGTTCTGGATAGTATTCCTCTAGTTCTAAAGAAAACTATTATAGACGAAAGCGATCTGCATTAAAAAACTATTCAACCTAAAGATATATTGACTTCGAAGTTTTGCAAATACGAACGAAAATTATTTTTTTTAAGTTCCAGTAGTTCTAGCGCTTGAGTTTTAAAGAATTAAAAAGTTATAGGACTTTAATGAATGTTCATTTGAAATTTTTCGAATCAAATTATTTTTTTCAGAATTCCAATAGTCCTGTCATCAGTTCTAACTAGTATTCTTAAGGTTCCAAAGAAAACTATTAGGGACGAATCTTTCTTTTTATATATCAGGAACTCTAACCTTCACAACTACAAAGCAAATGAACCCTTCGAAACTATTACATCTTACGATCGTGTGTGAAATTAGTATCCATTCTTTAGACTCAAATTTGGGACCGTTAATCGCCGTAACGCTTTAAGCCTTTAATAGAGAACTGCAAAACTCTTCAAAAAAACGCTAGAACTCTAATCACAACTCCGCACTGTTTATGACGGGATGCCAACTTCACACGCCCGATACATGTTGTATTGAAACGGGTTAAGTAACAAATATTTACAATCAAAAAATTGTTAATTTATATAGTTTCTGAAACATTTGTGTTATTAATATATGGCCAGCGTAAATTACAAAAGTACGATCAAATGACTTTTTTTTTTTAAATACTTAATGTTAAGAGAACCTGTTTAACCGACACAAATGTTATGCTAACTGATTATTATGATCAGGTGAGCAGAATTTAGTTTTCGTTTTTTTTTTTTTAAAGACAGAAGGTAAATGTCACGACGCTATGATTAAGTGTAATCGTTTTGACTACTTGTATCCCTGTATTTTTCTCAAAATAAACGGTTAAAAACAATATTTAACTTACTAACCTTACAGGAAAATTAGGAACACTTTTTCAATTTTGTTATTTGTATGCATACATTTATGAAAAAAAACATCAGGAGTTGTAATAAACGTAAGCCATACAAATGTACGTATAAAATAAGGGAAACACAAAGCGTATTTGCAGCAGTACTAAAAAATGGTGATATACAGGGTGTCCGCGAGGGAACTACGAAGAATTCGTATACGAGGGGTCGTTTTCATATTCTCGGACTAGGTATGATAAGAGTAGATTAGAACAACAACCGAAATTTATTTTTCAATATAGGCCCTTTGCTTTTCAATTCCTGCAAAGCCACATTTAGCAACGGCAGCTTTTGAAAGTCTTGACTTATAAGCTGGTGCATTATCATGAAGCAGTACGACACTTCGCGTTAGTTTTCCGCGTCTTTTCACTTTAATAACACCTCTGGGGCCTTGCATTAAGCTTGACTAATACTCTCCTGTTATTGTACCACTCTTCTTTAAATAATCAATAATTACAATTCCTTGGCAATACCAAACAGTTGCCATTATTTTTCCTGCAGAAGGGGTGACTAAACTTTTTGGGAGGACTGGAACCCCTAATATGCGACTGAATCGACTCTTGTTTCGACTCAGGATCAAAATGATGGACCCAGGTTTCATCTCCGGTGATAAGTCGATTGATAATTAAATCTGGTTCGTCCCCACAAAGCGCCAAAAATTCTTCACACTTTCCTTGAGTAAGCATTTGAAAAGGGTAAGAGTTCGTGGGGCCCATCTCCTTGACCTTTGTCATGCCAAGGTAATTTCTTGGTTTCTGAAACTCCTAATAAAGACGCTAATTGTCGCTTCTTTAATCTTGCATTTTCCAATACCAAACACTTGGTTTTTCAATAAGATCTGAAGTGATCATGTCAACAGGCTAACCTGGACGGGGATCATCATCTAGTGATTTCGTCCATGTTTAAACAATTTTGACCATTCACAAATAGTCGACTTGGAAGGGAATTATCCCCGTATAAATCAACATTTCTTCAAGAATAACTTTTGGAGATTTTCCTTGTTTTTAAGAAACTTTATAACAGCTCGATATTCAAGTTTGTCCATTTTGAGACGTTACAACACAAACTGGCAGATATTAGAACTAATAATGCTGCAATTGTTTTGTAAATTGTCAAACACGTTACCATGACATATGTGATTTAAAATAAATAAAATGAAAAAATTAACATTGTAAATTCCTAGTCCGGAATATAAAACGAACCCCTCGTATTCTTTGCACAATTTTAAGACTTAAGGTATTCTCTTTACTTACTTTTACATTTTCTTCCCACCCATATATGTTAGGGGTTAAATTGGTAAAATTGCATATAATCATATTTGCTTAGAATCGTTCAAAAACGTTACGAATTCTTCGTAATTCCCGGACACCCTGTATACACTTGCGATGTTGTCAGATTCTTTAAAACACTCGCACCACCAATATATATATATATATATATATATATATATATATATATATATATTATTTCCCTTTAAAATGTAAAAATTCAATATAACAATCATAACAAAAACAACCTGCGTGAAGTTGGCAGCCAAAATATAGGAGCCAAAATTGAAAAACCGAACGACCAGTTTATTACTAGAAAAAGTATGCGCATGGCACACGTCTAAGTTGCCATTATCCAGCAGCCAAACAAAATTTTGGATCCCACCCTTAATACCAAATTCAAACTAGCCCTTGAGATTCAAAAGCACAACAACAAAATACTTTTCCGTCACTCTCAGACAACAGCTTTTATATTTTGACAATTACAAGCTAATTTGGATATACCGTTAGTGTACTCAAAAAATTGGCAAGAAAAAATTTTAACACTGGTATTATTCCATTTATTCTTTATAAAAAATTGGTAATCATTACTGCCCGTCTAAGGGGTTGAAATCCACCAAAATATAGAAAAATTCATGTAACACCCATAGAAAAAGGTTACACAATCTAAACAATGTAATTTGCGTTTACCACTATTATCCCCAAAAAATTTGACAATAATTTACTGCTCGTCTAAGGGGTCGAAACCCACCCCTAAAGTATTAAAAACACCCTTAGAAAAAAGGTTTCACATTCTAACCACTGAGTTATTTTAATTTGCTACTAATATCCCCAAAAAATTGTCAATCATTCACTGCCCGTCTGGTGGTTGAAATCCACCCCAAAGTATTAAAAATTTATATAACACCCTTAGAAAAAGGTTTCACATTCTAACTCCTACAGTGTAATTTGCATTTCCACTATTATTCCCAAAAATGAACAATCATTTACTACCCGTCTGAGGGCTTGAAATCCACCTCAAAATATAGAAAAATTCATATAACACCCAAAAAACGGTTTCACATTCTAACCCATACAATTAATTTCCATTTACCATTATTATTCCCAAAAAAATTGTCAGTCATTTACTGCCCGTTTGAGGGGTTGAAATCCACTCCCAAAGTTTTAAAAAATTCATATAACACCCTTAGAAAAAAATTCTCGTTTTGCTTCCTTGGATACTCAGTCAAGATAGACTATCCCTATGCTATGACTTACCACCTACATACTAAAATTACCTAAAGCAAACATTTTCTACCTATCATTTATTACAAATAACTATTTAAAACCTACCTACGACTAATCTCATTATGCCATATCTATTATGCTGGTACAACTAATAGCATTACATAAAATGCGCAAGCCGTTTTTATTGTAGGTGGTTTATCACAATATTTGCCCGATAAATGTAATTTTATTGAAGCTGTACGAATAATATGAATTTTTTATGCTTTGGGGGTGGAATTCAACCCCTTAGGCGGGTATTAAATTATTGCCAATTTTGTTGGGGATAATAGTGTTAAATGCGAATTACACGTTAAGGGTTAGATTGTGAAACCTTTTTTTAAGGGTATTATATACATTTTTTAATACTTTGGGGGTTTATTTCAACCCCTCAGACGTGCAGTAAATGATTGCCAATCATTTTGGGGATAATATTGGTAAATGAGAATTACACTGTAAGGGTTAGAATGTATAACCTTTTTTCTAATGGTGATATATGAATTTTTTAATAGTTTGGGAGTGGATTTCAACCCCTCAGACGGGCAGTAAATGATTGCCAATTTTTTTGGGGATAATAGTGGCAAATTAAAATTACACTGTAGTGGTTAGATTGTGTAACCTTTTTCTATGGGCGTTACATGAATTTTTCTATATTTTGGTGGTGGATTTCAACCCTTAGACGGGAGTAAATGATTGCCAATTGCTTTGGGTATAATTGGAATGAATGCGAATAATACTATTAGTGTTACAATGTGAAAACTTTATCTTGCCAATTTTGTTGAGTACACTAACGGTATATCCAAATTAGCTTGTAATTGTCAAAATATAAAAGCTGTTGTCTGAGAGTGATGGAAAGTATTTATTATTTTAAGTTGTTGTGCTTTTGGAATCTCAAGGAAGTAGATGTACTAGGCCGATTCTGACTCACCCTGTACGTACGCGTCCCCCGTTTCAAGGTCACAGGTTGTCTACATCAAGGTCAATGATTTTCATGGTCATCGTAACCATTGCATACATCGGAGTATATTCCTCAAGGTCATCCCATACGTACATAATTTTCAAGGTGATACACATCAAGACTTTTGGTGGGAAATTTCAAGGTCACCGCTTCAAGGCCACGTTTGTAGGAAAGGTCGGTAACCCTGCTAAGTCTCTTCAAGGTCACCGCAGACCACGTGGTAGGGAAGGTTGGTAACACTGCTTATTCAAGGTCATCGATTCAAGGCCATGCTGTAGGAAAGGTTTGTAACCCTGCTAAGTCTCTTCAAGGTCATCGATTCAAGGCCACGTAGTTTCCAAGCTAATCACCCTAGTCTTCAAGGTCAGGATCACCAATCAATTCTCTGGCTGAGTGTTAATTGCTCACGCCTCCAGGAAGTTCATTGAGCTCTGTCTTAAGGTCACACGAGAGAACAAAAGCGATTCATTGTTTCGTTATAATTTCTAAAAATAGATTGTTATCTAAATATCTCAATTCTGAAATCAACTTTCAAGAACAAAGGCGATCCATTGTTCAAACTGATGCTTCAAGGTCATCTAACAAGTAAAATATTTTTTATAAAACTTATAATTTATTAACCACAATATTCATCTATATACAGATAAGAAATCGATTTAAATTATACATATTATTATGGAAAGTTTGATGCACTTAACATTTTGTAATACCTTTGCTGGATCATGTCTATTTTATTTATTATTTGTTTTCACATTCATTTTCATTCAACTGATTTTCGTTTAATGTGGTCCACAACACATCATCATCTTTCCTAATAGGTATTTTCATCGCTTCATTATTTTGTATACTAGCCATACATTCAGCTTCCTTAAAGTTTTCATATCAGGATATGTGATCCTTTTACTTTGAGACATTGTTCGAGACTTATTACAAACCTACGCAAGCCCTGAGGTGTTGCATATGCATGTTTCAAGGTCATCAAGCAATGTTTACTATGGTCACGCCCCCAGCAAGGTGCCCTCAAGTGGTTCCGTTCCCCAAAACAGGTAGCCGTTTCTTAAAACAGGGGTTCGTTTCCCAAAACAGGGTCCGTTTTCCAAAACAGATGGCAGTTTCGAAACACAGGTAGCCGTTTCCTCCCATTTCAAGGTCACACGAGAGAACAAAAGCGATTCATTGTTCTGGTCGAGTTATAAAAATAGATTGTTATCCAGCTATCCCAACCATTTCAGGCTCAGTTCTAGGAAATCAATTTTCAAGAACAAAGGGGTCCATTGTTCAGGCCGACGCTTCAAAGTCTATGCTTACAATTTTCAAGATCACATGAGAAAGAACAAAGGCGATTCATTGTTCTGGTCGAGTTATAAAAATAGATTGTTATCTAAATACATCTCAATTCTACGAAATCAACTTTCAAGTACAAAGGCGATTCATTATTCTAGCCAACGCTTCAAAGTCTATGCTTACAATTTTCAAGGTCACACCTCTGAATTGAGGAATTTAAAACGATTCTAAACACAAAGGATGTATTCATGAGTAGTCTGGGTGCAGTCGGAAAAACGATAAACATAACATTTAGTGCATCCAACCATATGTAAACATGCTCATTTCGAAATTAGTGTTTAGTCGTGGTGAAGTTGTGGAAAAGTCATGCAAGCATCAATAAAATTACTCCTGGAACGATGTTTACTGCCGGTTACTTCATACCGCTGTAGTAACAATATGATGATTAAAAATAAAGACTGTTGTGAATATGGTATTCTTTTTAAGAGACATAGATTTCGCCAGCTACCTCCACCATTTGCTTTAAATTTCAAGGTCACGCCATATTACAATTCAGAGAAATAATTTTCAAGGTCCCAATCCTGTCCGATCTTATCCATATTTTAACCCCGAATGCAACTGATGCATCTATATAAAGAGAGTGCATGAATAATTTTACGGTAAACCTAAAGTGCTGTGAAGAGCAATTAGATATTAGTTAAAGTTATAAATAGATGTCTGACACTTGCATAAAAGGGAAACTTATGCGTCGAATTGTGCGATTTAATTAAACTACACATGCGTTCTTGTGCATTTCAAATTCTGTAATTGTGTTTTCAAAATTGTGAATATGTTTTGCAGTACTCATAAGTAGTTACGGGTCACGCTACAGAGACGATGATTATAATAGTTGATGTACAGGGATTCAAAACGGCAAAACATGTATTTACACCCAAAGAGCTAGCAATATACAATGGAAATCAAGCTGCCCATTTTGTGTTCAAACCACCATTTCCTTGGCACGTCTTAGATGTAGAATTTCAACGACAAGCCATCTGGTTAATCAATAATCATCACTGCATCAAATGGGGATCTGGATATACCTCTACACATCTCTTTCCACGTATACTTCGTGAACTAATATCGGTAACAGATGATGTGTACGTTAAAGGGCGAGAAAAAGCCGATTACATTCGAAAAATATTGAGACAGTCAGTTATAGAAATTGAAGAGCAACCAGCTTTACCCAAAATGAAAACAACTTGTTTCTTTCATACACAAACTACTTGTAATTGTGCTTTGACGAATGTACACTTTTATATAATAACTATGTAAGACAATATCACTAAAGGTTTATGAAATTGTGTGCTGATAGGGGTTACAACTTGTAACCCCTATCAGCACATAAATCTTCTTTTATACGTTGTATACAGGCCAATTTCACCTCTTTAAAGCCCGTTCAACGTACGCCAGGTTCCATTTCCTTATGGAGATTTCGATAAAGCACATAATATGTATCACATTTGTTTTCTGTACTTTCTACCTTACGTACTACTACTTTCGTCATTGCTGCTAATCAAGGGTATACTGATTCTTGCACACACAATGAGGACTTTTAAACCTAACACTCAATCATGGTTTCCAACACTACTTTTTATTCCAGCTTTTTAAACATAAAAGTCATTCTTTTCTCAAAAGCGGCAGAAGTCTAAGTCCATCAAAACATCTTTATTAGGAAAGATGATGAAGTGTTGTGGACCACATTAAACGAAAATCAGTTGAATGAAATTGAATGTGAAAAACAAATAATAAATAAAATAGACATGATCCAGCAAAGGTATTACAAAATGTTAAGTACATCAAACTTTCCATAATAATATGTATATTTACTTAAATCGATTTCTTATCTGTATATAAATGAAAATTGTGGTTAATAAATTATAAGTTTTATAAAAAATATTTTACTTGATAGATGACCTTGAAGCATCAGTTTGAACAATGGATCGCCTTTGTTCTTGAAAGTTGATTTCTCAGAATCGAAATGTATTTAGATAACAATCTATTTTAGAAATTATAACGGAACAATGAATCGCTTTTGTTCTCTCGTGTGACCTCGAGACAGAGCTCAATGAACTTCCTGGGGCGTGAGCAATTAACACTCAGCCAGAAATTGATTGGTGATCCTGACCTTGAAGACTAGGGTGATGAGCTTGAAAACCACGTGGCCTTGAATCGATGACCTTGATGAGACTTAGCAGGTTACAAACCTTTCCTACAACGTGGTCTGCGGTGACCTTGAAGAGCTTAGAGGGTTACCAACCTTTTCTACAAACGTGGCCTTGAAGCGGGGACCTTGAAATTTCCCAAAAGTCTTGATGTGTATCACCTTGAAAATTATGTACGTATGGGATGACCTTGAGGAATATACTCCGATGTATGCAATGGTTACGATGACCATGAAAATCATTGACCTTGATGTAGACAACCTGTGACCTTGAAACGGGGGACGCGTACGTACAGGGTGAGTCAGAATCGGCCTAGTACATCTACTTCCTTGAGATTCCAAAAGCACAACAACTTAAAATAATAAATACTTTCCATCACTCTCAGACAACAGCTTTTATATTTTGACAATTACAAGCTAATTTGGATATACCGTTAGTGTACTCAAAAAAATTGGCAAGAAAAAGGTTTCACATTTTAACACTAACAGTATTATTCGCATTCATTCGATCATACCCAAAAATTGGCAATCATTTACTCCCGTCTAAGGGTTGAAATCCACCACCAAAATATAGATTCATATAACACCCATACAAAAGGTTTCACATTCTAACTACCACAATGTGATTTGAATTTACCACTATTATCCCCAAAAATTGGCAATCATTTACTGCCCGTCTGAGGGTTGAAATACACTACAACTATTAAAAATTCATATATCACCCTTAGAAAAAGTTTATACATTTTAACCCCTACAGTGTAATTCGCATTTACCAATATTATCCCCAAAATGATTGACAATCATTTACTGCACGTCTGAGGGTTGAAATAAACCCCAAAGTATTAAAAATGTATATAATACCCTTAAAAAAGGTTTCACAATCTAACCCTTAACGTGTAATTCGCATTTAACACTATTATCCCCAACAAAATTGGCAATAATTTACTACCCACCTAAGGGTTGAATTCCACCCCAAAGCATAAAAATTCATGTTATTCTACGGCTTCAATAGAATTATATTTATCGGGCAAATATTGTGATAAACCACCTACAATAAAAAACGTTGCGCATTTTATGTAATGCTATTAGTTGTACCAGCATAATAGATATGGCATAATGAGATTAGTCGTAGGTAGGTTTTAAATAGTTATTTGTAATAAATGATAGGTAGAAAATGTTTGCTTTAGGTAATTTTAGTATGTAGGTGGTAAGTCATAGCATAGGGATAGTCTATCTTGACTGAGTATCCAAGGAAACAAAACGAGAATTTTTTTCTAAGGGTGTTATATGAATTTTTTAAAACTTTGGGAGTGGATTTCAACCCCTCAAACGGGCAGTAAATGACTGACAATTTTTTTGGGAATAATAATGGTAAATGAAAAATTACACTGTAGGAGTTAGAATGTGAAACCTGTTTTCTAAGGGTGTTATATGAATTTTCTATATTTTGAGGTGGTTTCAACCCTCAGACGAGTAAATGATTGTTCAATTTTGGGAATAATAGTGGTAAATGCAAATTACACTGTGGAGTTAGAATTGAAACCTTTTTCTAAGGGTGTTTTTAATACTTTAGGGGTGGGTTTCGACCCCTTAGACGAGCAGTAAATTATTGTCAATTTTTTTGGGGATAATAGTGGTAAATGCAAATTACATTGTGGGGGTTAGATTGTGTAACCTTTTTTCTATGGGTGTTACATGAATTTTTCTGTATTTTGGTGGTGGATTTCAACCCCTTAGACGGGCAGTAAATGATTGCCAATTTTTTGGGTATGCTAAGAATAAATGCGAATAATACTGTTAGTGTTAAAATGTGAAACCTTTTTCTTGCCAATTTTTTTGAGTACACTAACGGTGTATCCAAATTAGCTTGTAATTGTCAAAATATAAAATCTGTTGTCTGATAGGGTGACGGAAAATTTGTATTATTTTAAGTTGTTATGCTGTTTGAATCTCAGAATTTGAATTTATATATATATATATATATATATATATATATATATATATATATATATATATATGCGCGTGCACGTACGCGTGCATGTGCGCATACGTGTGCGTGTGTGTGCGTACGTGTTTGTAATAGAATCTGACATCGTCGCAAGTGTATACAGGGTGTCCGCAGGGGAACTACGAAGAATTCGTATACATATTCTTTGAATGATTTTAAGCAAAAATGATTATGTGCAATTTTTCCTAATTCCTAATCCCTAAGGAGATATGGGCGGTAGAAGAAAAATGTAAAAGTGAGTAAAGAGAATACTCTTAACATCTGCTTAAGTCTTAAAATTGTGCAAAGAATACGTACGAGTGGTCGTTTTTATATTCCCGGACTAGACAATTTACAATGTTAATATAATTTTTCATTTCATTTATTTTAGATCACATATGTCATGGTAACGTGATTGACAATTTACAAAACAATTGCAGTATATTAGTTCTAATATCTGTCAGTTTGTGTTGTAACGTCTCAAAATGGACAAACTTGAATATCGAGCTGTTATAAAGTTTCTTACAAAGCAAGGAAAATCTCCAAAAGTTATTCGTGGAAAAATTTTGATTGTATACTGGGATAATTGCCCTTGTTGTTGTTTAAACATGGCCGAGAATCACTAGATGATGATCCCCGTCCAGGTCGGCCTGTTGACATGATCACTTCGGATGTTATTGAAAAAACTAAGTGTGAAGAATTTTTGGAGCTTTGTGGGGACGAACCAGATTTAATTATCAATCGGCTTATCACCGGAGATGAAACCTGGGTCCATCATTTTGATCCTGAGTCGAAACAAGAGTCGATGCAGTGGCATATTAGGGTTCCAGTCCTCCCAAAAGTTTAAAGTCATCCGTTCTGCAGGAAAAATAATGGCAACTGTTTGGTATTGCCAAGGAATTGTAATTATTGATTATCTGAAGAAGGGTGGTACAATCACAGGAGAGTATTAGTCAAGCTTAATGCATCGCCTCAGAGATGTTATTAAAGTGAAAAGATGCGGAAAACTAACGCGAACTGTCGTGCTGCTTCATGATAATGCACCAGCTTATAAGTCAAGACTTTCAAAAGCTACCGTTGCTAAATGTGGCTTTGCAGGAATTGAAAACAAGGGCCTATATTAAAAATAAATTTCTGTTGTTTTCTATTCTACTCTTATCATGCCTAGTCCGAGAAAAAAAACGACTCCTCGTATACGAATTCTTCGTAGTTCCCTCGCGGATATCCTGTATATCGCCATTTTTTAATACTGCTGCAAATACGCTTTGTGTTACCCTTATTTTATACGTACATTTGTATTGCTTACGTTTATTGCAACTCCTGATGTTTTTCCATAAATGTATGCATACAAATAACAAAATTGAAAAAGTGTTCCTAATTTTCCTGTAAGATTAGCAAGGATACAAGTATACAAAACGATTACACTTAATTATCGCGTCGTGACATTTACCTTCCGTCTTTAAAAAAAAACGAAAACTAAACTATGCTCACCTGATCATAATAATCAGTTAGCGTAACATTTGTGTCGATTAAACAGGTTCTCTTTACATTAAGTATTTAAAGAAAAAGTCATTTGATCGTACTTTTGTAATTTACGCTGGCCATATATTAATAACACAAATGTTTCAGAAACTATATAAATTAACAATTTTTTGATTGTAAATATTTGTTACTTAACCCGTTTTAATACAACATGTATCGGGCGTGTGAAGTTGGCATCCCGACATAAACAGTGCGGAGTTGTGATTAGAGTTCCAGCGTTTTTTTGAAGAGTTTGACAGTTCTCTATTAAAGGCTTAAAGAGTTACAGCGATTAACGGTCCCAAATTTGAGTCTAAAGAATGGATGCTAATTTCACACACGATCGTAAGATGTAATAGTTTTGAAGAGTTCATTTGCTTTGTAGTTGTGAAGGTTAGAGTTCCTGATATATAAAAAGAAAGATTCGTCCCTAATAGTTTTCTTTGGAACCTTAAGAATACTAGTTAGAACTGATGACAGGACTATTGGAATTCTGAAAAAAATAATTTGATTAGAAAAATTTCAAATGAACATTGATTAAAGTCCTATGACTTTTTAATAACTTTTTAATTCTTTACAACTCAAGCGCTAGAACTACTGGAACTTAAAAAAAATTAATTTTCGTTCGTATTTGCAAAACTTCGAAGTCAATATACCTTTAGGTTGAATAGTTTTTTAATGCAGATCGCTTTCGTCTATAATAGTTTACTTTAGAACTAGAGGAATACTATCCAGAACTCGTAAGAGAACTACACCAATGTTTAGTATGCGATCAAATCGCTTGTGTCCTTAATGATTTTCTTTAGAACTTGACGAATTATACTACCTAGCACTCGTATCAAAACTGATGGAACTCTCAAAAGTTATACTTTTTTCAAAATATCTTTTCCAATCTAGCATTAAACAAAATATTTTTTACTGTCCGGAACTCTTAATTATGTGTGGAAATTTACAATTAACTGTCAGAACTATTGGATCTCAAAACCTCAAAACCGAATTTTCAAAATATGTTTCAAATGAATCTTAAGATCGAGTGTGAAGTTAGTATCCTTTCTTGAAATTCAAATTGGAAAGAAAGCTAGAACTCTAATTAGAACTGTTCGGTGTGCTAACTGACACGCCCACATGTTTAAGGTGGTCAGATTTTTAAATACGAATCTGGAGACGCATTCAATTAAACGGGTTGCTTTTTGGCAAGATTTTTCCTAAAAATAATCCACCTAAGTTATTGTTACCCTGAAACACAGTTGTAGAGTGATCAAAAATGAAAGCATATGTTAGGTACTTTACAGCTTTTCAATTTTTCTTGAAATTTTTAAATGTAATCATGCCATTATTTTATCATAGTCAGAAAATACCTTAAATTTGTAAAATATTGGTGAAAAAACAGTTCGATATCTTTATTAGCTATAGTTATAGCAAAATGCAAAACCGAATATTTTGTTACCTGCGCATGTCTTGGTTCAATTCCTTTCACAAATCTTAAAAAAATTGCATTTATGTACTAAAATATAAAAAATACGTATTTCAAATCTACACCACTGGTAATATTTTTACTAGTTTTCAGTTGATTAATTTTGAATTTGGTACTGTCTGACATAATAAACGTTTAGATAAAGATACGTACCACGGTGCCCCAAGTGCAACGTTTTCATATTAATCGAGAATGCCTTGCAAAAAATGGCGGTGTGACATCCGTTAGAAATTTTGACAGATGTCAAACAGCCGCAAACAAAGCTGGTAGAAGAAGAGAAACGCATCTGAATAACTACGTTATAATTTCGGTTCTACCAAATTGAAATATATAAAATAATTCTTCTGGTAAAAAAAGATTTTATTTTTAGTATAATAATAATAAGATTTATATATTATTGCTTTTAAAGTCACCACTAGAGGCCTTTTTTTATTTTTTTTTTTTTAAGTTTTTTTCAATTTTTCTCTCATGTAACAGCAAAAGTTATTGAAAAAGGGGGTAAAAAGGTATAGCAAAAGAAATATTTCACTTTATGAAGACTATCGCGTTGAATTCCCATGCACGAACATTTGAAAAATTTAGATATCAAAGAAAAATTAATTGTTTAGATGTATTCACTCTTTGTAAATGTTCAAAATGTTTTCCGTTACATAAAATACATTTATTTATTCGACGGTGTGTACTCCCAACAGCCTGATGGATTAGGCCAATCACACCTTCTCGGCGAGGTAGGACGAGTTTTGTGGGCTAAATCCTTTAGTCTACGCCGTGAATCAAAATCTAAAAGTGTAAGATCCGGAGATCTGGCTGGCCAAGGAAATAGGCTTCTCATCCAATCCACCTATTCGGATAAGTGGTATCGAAAAAATTTCTCACGTCGCGAGAAAAATGCGCGGAATATCCGTGATGTTGGTACCGCATTACACTTCTAATATTTCTAATAACCATGGTAGATCATTGGTCAAAACGGACTTCACCGTCTAAATGACCATTAAAAATATGCGGGACAAAAATTGTATTTTCCAATATACCGCATCAAACATTTATACTCCACTGGTTTTGGTAGTCCACTTCTCCCAGCCAATGAGGATTATTTTCTTACCAATCATTCATATTGTGTACATTTACTCATTCAGTGTTCGTCAAAGTTGCTTCGTCTGTCCACAAGATTCGACAACTAAATTGCAGTTCTTCTTCCATAATATTATTAGACCAAAAATCTACTCTGCGGTCATTGTCCTCTATTTGAGGGTTTGGGATGAACATTTCTAGGTTGTCTAAGACCACTTGCCAAACGCTTAAAGACTTTTTGCTATAATGTTGCGTTTCAGGCTATTTTTACTTATATTGCCTGGCAGCAATGCAGGCGTTTTCAAAACATTTAAAATAAACGGCGCGCATATCGTACCCATTTGAGGTAGAATATGACATTTTTAAAAACAACTCAAAATAAATTTCTAATAATCAAAAAAACAACAACAAACAACTTCAAAAGATTTTTAAACTAAACATTTTAAAAGTAGATTTCAATAATCAACAACAATAATTAAATACGTTCATATTACAGAATTCAATCTTTTTGCAAAGCATTCAAGATGAAAACGTTGCACTACCGCGGTTGCTTTTTTTATTTAAAAAACATTTGGCACATCAAAGACGGTTAAATTTAAAATCAATAAATTGAAAAATTAAGGATTTTATTAATTTTTATATACCTTTGTACATGAACCCGATTTTTTTATTTGTCATAAGAAATTAGAATGTGCTTAGGTAATAAAATAATTATTAAAATTAGAGTTATAATATTTTCATTTTGCTATAACTTTTCAACTAACAAAGATATCGAACTACTTTTTTTACCAATGTTTCACAAATTTAAGATATTTTCTGGCTATGCTAAAATAATGGTGTGGTTAGATTTAAAAATTTCGAAAAAAATCGAAAAACTACTATGTATTTGAAAAACGCCCTCTAGCGGTGGTTTTAAAAGAAGAATATTATAAATTTTTACATTATGCTTAAAAACTTTTGTTTTGCCAAATGAGAATAATATTATAAATTTCAATTTAATGAAACTAGAATTATAGTCTAAATAATCAGATGACTATCCCCCTCCCCACCCACTGTTATTGTGCGGTCTAGAGAAACGAACTCTAAAATAATTTCCAGTAGTTTCCCTTCGCCACTTTATAATAAATGTTTTTTCCGAATGCTCTGCGATGAAAGGGTGCTGAGATACCGTCGGAGGTAGACCTAAGCGGAACACCCTGTATAAGTAAAATAACGAGGAGTTATCGTAATAATGCTTCAAAAACATCTAATTTGCCTTTTTTATTGAAAAATGTAAAAATTTTATGTGAATTATCCATGCATAAGTGAACTTTGTGAACTTAGGCGCTTTGAGATAATTTTTTGAGATTACTTGTTTTTTACGGACTCAAAATTTAATTTCAATGGGTAAAAATGATGTAATATATAGTGTTCCAGTTTTTTGTAGCAGGACTTTAATAGTCGACAGAGCTTTTAAAATTAAGACAAAAAGTTCATATAAACATAGGTTGCCAAACGCTTAGTTTTGGAGATACAGGGTTTCAAAGTTTTAATTTATTTTCAAAACTATTTAAAATAACAAATCCAAATTTAGTACACTTATTACACTCCTTAAAATCAACATTAATAGTAGTTTAACGTTTATCAATATCTACATTTTCTCTCATAAAAACCAAAAATTTAGATTGCCCATTTGATTTAGGAACTCTTGTCTTCTGCTTTTTTTTTCGAAAAATGCATAGTTTTTGAGATAAATTAGCTGTAATCCATGAACAGCTTCCAAATGGTAAGTAAAGAACGTCTGATGCTCCCGCAAAAAATAGTGTGCCATGAAAAAAACAATTAAAAAAAAAGAATCAAATTATGTCAATTCTCACGTTTTTTTTGTCTCTTAATAAAAAATAGTATTCCACTGATTTTTTCAACTTTTCAGTTGAATCAAATGAAGGAAAATAAAAGTAAAACAACAAAATAAATATTAAAAAAATACGTATTTATTGGAAAAAATTGGAAAGAATTTCTATTTAAGATTTTAACAAGAACGAAACGAACGAAATAAATAAATTAAACAAATAAACTGATTACGGAAGCAGAGTCCGCTTCCGAAACGTCGCGCTCAAAAAGCATAAACTATGGAAATAGGCCGATCAACTCCACTAATAGGAAACCACAGTTACAAAACACTTATAATACGCCTGATGATGAAAGCAGAGTCCGCTTCCGAAACGTCGCGCTCAAAAAGCATAAACTGTGGAAATAGGCCAATGAACTCCACCAATAGGAAACCACAGTTACAAAGCACTTATAATACAGAAATATACTTAACCTATAACAACACAACAAAAACGCTATTATAATAATACACAAATTTAAAGAAACTGTTCAAAATGTAAACCATTTTGTTGAATACATAATTCACACCGACGAATATTAACTAAAAATTGTCTTATTTCATTACACGCATCCCTAATCCTATTAATGAGTTCATCCCTTGTTGTCACAGGAGTTGCATACACCCTTTCTTTTAAATACCCCCACACAAAAAATCTAAGGGATTTAGGTCTGGAGACCTTGGCGGCCAGGGAACTGGGCCTGAACGATCGATCCATCTTTCTGGGTAATGGTTGTCCATCCAGTTTCTAACGATTCTGCTATAATGAGCTGGACAACCATCAAGCTGGAACCAAGCCGTTCTTCGTAAATTTAAGGGAATATGTTCCCACATATTCCCATATTCATTCTCTGAGAATTCCAAGAAATCCGCAGCATTCATTCGAGGTGGTAAAAAGTAGGGCCCAAAAAGGTTATTATTGTAAATACCTATCCAGACGTTCCCACTAAATTCTAGTTGGAAAAGTCTCGGGCGAACTACATGTGGATTTTCATGTGCCCAAACGTGCTGGTTGTGAAAATTTACCACACCACGGCGAGTGAAGCAGGATTCATCGGTCCATAAAACATTATTTAAAAAACCTGGATTGTTAATATTTTCAGCAAGAATCCATCGACAATACGCAACTTTACGTTCTGCATCCCCTCGTTTCCTTGAACAGGTTGTAGATGGTAAGGATATCGGTGATCTCGTCTTAATGTTCAGTGAATAGTAGTAGTTGAGACTCCACCTAAAGCTACGGATACTCTTCTAATGCTAGTTGTGGGATCTCTGTCGAATTTACGCAAAATTCGTCGTGCAATATTTCTTTGCTGCCTATGATTATTATTTTGACGACCATGCACATTATTTAACCCCTGACTTATAATTTGTTGGTGAACTCTTACAAATATTGAAGGATGCGTAGCTCTTCTAAAAGGAAATCTTCGCTTATATTCACGGGCTGCTGCTGCTGCTGAACTTCCATTTACAAAGCCATAAATAAAATGGATATCCGCTATTTCTTGATTAGAAAACAAAAATGGCATTTTAAAAGATCACTTTTGCAATAAAAATTAACACAATAAAATATGTAAATTGTAAATAGCATACAAAATTATTTCTTTTCTTCATTAAGTAATCGTTAGTTTTAATAAAATTAGGGGTTATTCGACACATGTGTTCCTTTTTTTTTTGTTGAGTTCGTTGTATAGTAATTAAAATAAGGGCCCATAAATATGTCACTATATTAAACTTAGGGGAAATGCCGGTCTATGAACTAATAAAGACGGTCGTTAACAAAATCGATATACAAATCACTAATATTGACTTAAAGGAATGTTCAGTACGTAATTGAGTTTTCTTGTGAATAGTGCTGTTCTATTTTTGTGCGTTGAAGGTGAGCATATCTAACTTACATTATTATTGTACAAATAGAGTAATCAATTTTCTTTGGATTATTATTGACACCTACATATAGTGTCATTATGGTAATTAATTTGCATGTGAGTAAAACAATAATTGCTGTTCTTAAGGATATGGTGTATGATTATATGACATGTTAAAGGTACCTTAAGTAGTGTTATGTCAATGTTTACTATGAAGTGTGCGAATGATAGATGTGACGGTTTGTATCTATAATTGCTTGATGCGCGCGATGTGATGATGAGTGGTAATTAATGTGCGTTCGTACGGGCAGTTCAAATACTGCCGGTCCCGTAACTATTAGGGATGATTAGAACCAGATCGACGTTAGAAGGCCTCCTGTATCTCGTGGGGGTTACGTTCAGGCACATGGTCACTATCCATGTCACGTAGCATGTGGCCTTGGTCTGACGTTGGAAGACCTCTGTATTGCATGGGGGGATACGTATTTGGTCTGGCTTCCTAATCTTGTTAAGTGCTTGCTGGGCGTCTCGAGCGACGTCAGAAGGCCTCCTTTATCTCATTGGGGTTACGTTCAGGCACAGGGTCAGTATCCATGCCATGTAGCATGTGGCCCTTGTCTGACGTTGGAAGACCCTTGTGTACCCTTATCTTTGAGGAGGGTGGTTTATTGCACAGGAGGATACGTAGACGGTCTTATAGGAGAGCCTTGGGTACCCATCATCTTATGCACGAGGATTACGTAATCTGGGCCTTCCCCAACGTTGGAAGTCCCCCATTAATTCATTGGAGTTACGTATTCGGACTTAAAGCTTATTGCTTCTGTCTGACGTTAGAAGACTCCTGCAGACTCTCTTCCTATGAGGGTGGTTTATTCATTGGGAGATACGTGTTTGGGGGTAGAAGGACCTGGCGTAGGAAGATCCTCAGATTCATTAGACAATGTTTTCCCGACAGAGAAAATACAGCTATTGCGTTCAATAGCTGGTTGGCTTTAGAATTGTACAATAACTGTAAAAGTATGAGATGAGATTCGCACAGTCAGAGATGCTCCTTGTGTTTTCTTTATAATTGCAGTAGCCAAGCCAAGGGCAGTAATGGCACAATCCTGATAGAAGCCCTATCAAACCGGACTGAGTTTGGTGAGTGATAATAAAGTCATGCGATTATAGACCGATTTATTGAATTGTGTATATATTAGGTAAGACTCTCCTTCCTCTTACATATAGAAACAAAAGGAGGCTCTTACAAAATAAATTACATTCAAGTCGTATTTAAAATAAAACGTGAGATTTGATATAATTTGATTCTTTTTTTTTTATTGTTCTTTTTAAGGCACACTATTTTTTTGCGGGAGCATCAGACGTTCTTTACTTACCATTTGGAAGCTGTTCATGGATTACAACCAATTTATCTCAAAAACTATGCATTTTTCGAAAAAAAAGCAGAAGACAAGAAAGTTCCTAAATCAAATGGATAATCTAAATTTTTGGTTTTTAAGAGTGAGAGGCGTCGCATGAAAAAATTCGGGGGGATAAAGAGTGTACCACCCCAGAAAATGTACTACCTTGTAGATATTGATTAACATTAACTACTCTTAATATTGAGTAAAAGAAGTGTAATATGTGTACTAAATTTGGATTTATTATTTTAAATAGTTTTGAAGATAAATTAAAAGAACTGACAAAAAATTAATACTTTGAAACCCTGTATCTCCAAAACTAAGCGTTTGGCAACCTGTGTTTATATGAACTTTTTGTCTTAATTTTGATAGCTCTACCGACTATTAAATTTTTGCTACAAAGAAACTAGAACACCCTGTATAGTTACAACAAAAAGTGTTTATTAGTTTAAAGAAGTTATTTTCACTGTAGCGACGCTGTAATAGGGGCGCAAAATTTTAAACCATACATTTTTGGCAGCTACTTACGTATAACATTTATTTATGTACTCTAGCAAAGTACAGGTCGTAGGTTCAAATCCTACTCGAGGTAGACTTTTTATTTATGTATTTAATAAAATTAATAATAATTTTTAATTTATTTATGCAGTTTGGCCGCGTCAGATTATTTACTAGAAGAGCATTATAAAAGTGATCTATCTAAGTACATGTTTGTGCATTAAAGTTCTCGTACCTTCTTTTTTGTTTATAAATTTGGAATGGTTGGTTCTAAGCCGTCTAATTTACAAAATTATAAATATTTAATATTGTTCTGTGAAGTCATAAGGTGATCATTTACTAGTAAATGTTTGGATCAATATGATATGTGTGTTGATATAATACATCATCATATTCATCAATTTTTATTTCAGTGCATTATGACTAATTTGTATATTATTTAGTTTATATACGATCTTGTTATTTAAAAGTATCAAAATTCAGGGCCGTGTTAAATAAACGTTTGTTATTATCATGTAGCTCTGCACAATCAAGCAAGAATTGCTAAAATTGTGTTATTGATACCATTATTATACCAACAGTTATTAAGTAAAACGTTTCGTCGAGTATCCAAATGATAAACGCACATAAACAATCTCTACTTCGTGCAATGCGTATTTGTAACAAAATGATGACGAATGTTTATTCAAAAGTATCTCAAACGATTACTTTTGCGATACACACATGAATTACACATTACTTATAACAAGGTCAATAATTAAAAGTAATAGTAATAACCACTTATGTTTTTGGTTTTTAAATGATATATTTCACTATAAATTGGGTGACCATATTTATTTTCAGAAAAATAAGTACAGAAATAAAAAGTAACAAAAAGTTGTATTAGGAATAGATAAAAACGGACAAATCAAAGAACTAAATGTAGAGTGACATAGCCAAGCATCAAAATGAGAATAAAAAATAAAATAATTTTTAATGACACATGCATGTACATAATATATGTACCTATATTCCTATATTAGAAAAAATACAAACACATAAAATACTCTGGCAGAAATGTGTAATGTTATTAATTATTTTGACGTGCCTGCAATGCCATCAGTGGGGTCACCTTTGTGCCAATCGTATTTTTGAGAGCTTAGGATAGATTCCAAAATTTGCTTTCTGGTCTTCAAAAACTGGAACATTTCACTGCAAGTCTCATCGAAGTTTGTGTACACTTGCATCACAGCTTCTAGTGTCGATATTTTCATTTGCGATTTTTCTGCACTCCAGTAGTTATTAATATTAGAGAATAGTCGCTCAATTGACGCACTGACATAAAATCTCACAATTTTTGAAATCTTCACTTGATCCAGACTCTTGATTCCATTTAAATACTTCAACCCATCGATCTTCGGTAGCTATATTTTTCGAGTTCCACTCGGCAATTTTATCTTCTGACAGTTTAGCTTGTAATAGACTAACTTCATCGAAGAGTTCGTCCTCATTCAGTGTCGAACCCAAGTAGTCTTTAAAAGCAGCACATGAACACAAAATTTGATTCCATGAAACTTGGTTTCTCAAATTTATCCATTCAAAGAGCCTTAATTCATTTAAATGTACTCCAATTCTTCAAGTAACTCACACAATTTGAATAAAATAATCTAACCTGTGAGATGAAGTCATCTCGATAGTTTAAACTACCTTCCCAATTGTCAAGTTGTAAAGGATTCTCTTACTTTAAGCGGCAAAATAATTCATTCAAACGATTTTCAAGCTTATTTTGAAGATCGAAATACTCTAGAGCGGCCTCTGTTGCGCATATTTTGTCACCCTCTACCTTTAATATGACTTTGTGAAACATAGAAACAATGTTGTGTACAAACCACATCCAAATTTCGCTGGTGCGACACTCAAAAAATTGCTTCAAAATCATTGGACAATTTTCAATAGACAAAAAGTATGCTTTCAACGGTTCGTACATTTGTAGAATTCGTTCAATTGCGGGCATCAGACTTAAAAATCTTGTTTTAGAAAATGATAACATCTTTTGTATTCAACATTAACAAAGTCGCAGAATTGTTTACGTTGATTTACTCTCACTGTATAAATATAGAAATGCTTAAATAACTTAACAACAATAACCTCAACGTCAATTGGTAAGACGTCCGTAGCATTTTGTACGCAATTGTTCAAAATGTGTGCAACACAACCAATGCCAACCAGAGGTTTGCCACGAGAAGCATTCAATTTTGCAAATAGGTTGTTCACTCCCTTTCTTTTCATTCCGCCAAAATTTGTATTGGTATTATCAGCAGCTAATCCAATACACTTGTCCACTAAATTGTGGGTTTTCAAAGTATTAATCACATAACTATCTAACTGTTCTGATGTTTCACCAGGTAAGTCTTGCAACTGAAGTAATTTCACTTGAATACCTTTTTCACAATTAAAGTATCTCACCAACAAAGGTACTATTTTAATTTCTTTGTGGTTGGACGAATCGATCATGATGCTAACAAAATGTGCTTTGTGTAGATCAAGTTCCAATCGCAACTGGGATTCTTTAGCAAAACATTTTTACAATGGCTTCAGTTTTGGTTCGAGCTGCCATAAATTTGGGCTCAAACATGTTCGCTATTAGCTTTGATGTGCAATCCAAAGATCTAAAACTCTGCTGATGCTTGATCGTATGATACGCGAAAGTACCTTCCTTGGCTGCAATTAACATATTTTCAGAGCTGAAGTTTTCACTTTTGAAAAAGGGTTTAGTGTAGCGCTTTTAGACTTCGTATTTGCAGCTAATGTATGCTTTTTCTTGGTTAGATGAGCCTTAATATTGCTGCGACCACTGTTGGAAATATCAACATCACTTCTACAAATTTCACAGTACACAATATGCGGACTCAATTTATTTTTATTTTCATAAACGGATATTCTTTCTGTAACTCCAAATTAAAATGACACTTTCTTCGAGGCGGTGCCATGTTTACGCAAATAATGCACAAGTAGGCAACTGAAATCAAACGACGTTGCTTTTTAGTAAGCGAAACCAGCACAGAAAACCAGACTGCATTCAACAAAAACAATTAACAAATAATATGTTCGCTTGCTGTCTAACGGTAGAACTCGTGTAGAATTGAACTTGTTTAGTCTTAGTCCGAGCGCTGTCGCTATTTATATGCGGCTCGCTAAACTTCGCTTCGATTCTCGCACGTTCCAGTCGCGGAGCATTCTGGGCTGTGCGTCTAGGATAATCGAGGGCGGACTGGAACGTTCGGGAAACAAACTACGCGAACATTCTCAACAACTTCTTAACGTCGTTATTGCATCATGATCAGTGAATCAGCGATAAGCATTCTTTTTAAATAAAAATAAATATTTTGGTATACCTATTTGCGATATTTGCATCTTCAAGAAAAAGAAAGTACATTTTAGTGTACTTCATGCTTCTATTAAGGACCTTAGGACACTGGCAGAAAAGAAAGTACTGTCCTACTAAAATAAGTACGTATGGTCACCGTAACTATAAATCATACAAATTTTATACGTGTAGAGCAATTTATGAAATTCAAACTCCGCAAAGAATAAGTGCTTTAATATAGTATCATGTATTCGACGTAACACCCCCTCAATAAAATTTGGCCTTTGAAATCCTGTCGTTGAATGCACCCCTGATGCACCCATGCATCGAAAAATGTAATACACAGCAACACAGCGCAATTACAAAATATCAATCCTAACTTCACACACATTAGATATTACACTTGCAAAAATGATGGATAAGCAAAAGTTGTTGAACAAGGTAGTCTTAATTCTATATGTTGGGAATAAAATATGTTTATTTGCCATATCTTCTTAACCCTTAACTGCTGACATCTCATTTTATGATTAACACCGACATGGAGTCTGGAAGACTTCACAAAGAGAAAAGCCATTTTTTCCTTAATTTTATAAAAATTAAGAGTTCACATATAAAAACAACAAAGTTTATTGCTTAAGAAGAAATTTGTTTACAACAAAAATTCAAATAGTATAATTTTTTTGAATCATTTGAGCAAAAACGGAAGGTATCTACAATAAAACATTTAAAAAAAGGTATTTCTTATACAATTAAAATTAAGCAAAAATGTATCTCTAATTAAAAATTATTATTAATTTTATTAAATACATAAATAAAAAGTTTACCTTGAGTAGGATTTGAACCTACAACCTGTACTTTGCTAGAGTACCGCGCTAACCAACTGCGCTACCAAGGTTCAAGCCCAAATTGATGTAAATTTTGTCTTTATGTATGTAGAATTGATGTAAATTCTAAATATAATTTTTAATTACATATTTACCTTTGAACTTATTCGTTCATAACAAAAAATTTGTAATATCTCTAATTAGTTTCTGTTGTGCAAAAATGTAATAAACAAAGTTGAAGCTAATTCAAAAAAACAAAAATATAGTTCTAGTATTATAAAATAAAATTCGTGCAGTATATAAAGATGAGTAACCATATTGACGTATTTATCATAATAGACAACATTTTCTAGAGCATTGCAGGCATATTGGTTTTTTACACCTAAATCACATGTAAGCAGTTTTTCTTTTTAATTTATCAGGACATATGTAACAAAATTTAGGAATTTCCAACTTATCTTCTATTTGCTCAGGTACGGGGATATCTTGAATCCGATGGATGATATTTCGTACATCTTTGTTTAGGTTTGGAACATTAAGCCGTCTAATCATATGAGATTCTACTAACTCATCGGCAACCAGTGGCGAAACTACAAAATTTGGGGGGGGGGGGGCAAGCCCCACGGGCTCTTTTTGGGGAGGGGTGCTTATAAAAATTTTGTTGAGGCGTACACACCACTTTTTTATAGATGCATGCGCATGAAAACTACATTAATCTTGTTTTCACTCTCAATTTTAAACAGTTTTGGTTTCCATCATCATGGTTTGTAATATACCTACTTTAAGTAAAAGACTTTCTTGTTTTCACATTTTATTTAGGAAATATAACATATAAGTATGAATAAAAAAAACTTCAAACTAATTTTAGTTTTCTATCTGTTTTTATAAAAACAGAGAGAACTTGTTCAGCCGACAATTTCTGCTTAACTAAAGCATTTTCGATACAGAGAAGTGATAAATTTGAAAACCTATATTGTACCATTGTGCACAGTATAAACACGAACAGTAATTTCACTAGAGGAAATTTATCAATTCACACTTATTTCGCGCCAAATGCGCGTGGCACCCTACGCTTTGAACTGTGACAAAAAAAAAGGCTAATTTTACGTGAATGTTTTATTTACTTATAGGGCTTTGATTGTTAGTACATACAATTGTACTAAATTTATTACACTTTGTAGATTTAGTACGCAGTACTATTTTCACAAGCCTAGTACGCATTTGGCATAAAACATTTGTATAAGTACGCCTATGAGCAGTAAAATATACGCCGCCACTGTTACATACAAACCACAATTTATCATGACACTGGCACCCTACGCAATAGATTTTAAAAAAATATTCGTCACAGCAATATCAAAGACGCCGACAAGGAGTGAAATTACTGTTCGTGGTTTTATACTGTGCATTGTGGTTCTCAGCCATGTTTTTATCCGCCTCATAGCGGAGAAACTTCTTTCGCAACCAGCTGAACTGATTGGAAGGCCTACAGCAATTTGTAGTGATTTGTAAAGATTTGGAGTCAGATCCCCCTTCACTTGAACTTTTAGATTTTCCAACGTGATTTCAAGATTCTTATTTTTGAATAAATTTCGTATCACTAAAACTTCAGCTTGAAGTGTTGAGATTTCGATATTGAAGGCCCTCTGATAATTGGCGACGAACTCAAATGCTTGATCCAAATCTAGCTTCATAAAGGAATCAATCGATCTTGCAAGGGGAAGATTTTCAAATCGTTTTTTCATATTGCCAATCACGTTGTCGATGACTTGGTAGTAAATGTTGACTTTCCAGTATTCGGGAGCTGTATGTAGTTCCTGCAGGTATGTCGATCAGAGTTGATTTACCCAGGGTTGAATCAGATAGATATTCATTAAGCCTTTGTGGTTGCTTCCTTTTTTTTTGAAATCCTTAAAGGCTCCAAACAAATGTCTTGTTCTCCTGAGAATTTTTCTATTTCACTCCACAGGTCCTCATTTGTTCCTCTTCTCTTCAAAGCTACTTATAGTGCTATCTATGATATCACTAGCCTGACCTAGTGTGGCATCTTTTCTCTGAAAATATTTACTCAGTACATTTGCGACCATTAACACTGAATGGAAGACGAACAAACGAACGATAAATTGTGGCTTTATCATTGATGCCTGTATTCCAAGTGCTTCTACAGAATTTTTGTCTCGCCCTTGTTCAATTTCCTCATCCAGAGCATTTCGAATTGCTTGGAAATTTTCAAAAGGATTTGCAATTTTCATATCGACAACTCCACCTAGTACTGCTAAGACTTCCATTTCGCCCCCGACTTTATACCTAGAGCATCACGGGCGTTTATGAGATGAGTGATGACTGGGTTGAGAAAAGTGGACGTATATTGCCTCCAGAGTGTTGAAAAATGCAGCTGCAGTAGACACCTTAGCACAACTGTCGACATTTACCAAGTTCATCCTGTGTGCCAAGCAATGAAAGTAAATGGCTTGTGGATGATCCTCCCTTATTTTGGCTTGCAGTCCTTGGTGTTTCCCAGACATAACACTGGCTCCATCATAAGATTGGCCAATTAATATGGCGTTATTCAACAAACTGCATTTACTTAAATACTTTTTAATAAGTATTTTTAAACTCTCTGCATCTCTAGAAGAAGAACAATGTACGAAACCAAGAAAACGTTCCTCAACTTCCAAGTCTACGGTATATCTGATTGCCACGGACAATTGTTCTTGTTTGTAGCACCTAGCTTCATCAACCATTATCGAAAAAAAACCACATTGCCGCACTTCTTCTACAATCTGTTCAATAACAAGTTGAGATGCGATGCTTATTATTTCATTTTGTATTTTGGAACTGCAATAACTGATATGTCTGTCTAGATGCATCGAAAATTCGTGTCATGTTTTGCCACAAGTTCACCCAACTCCAGAAAATTTCCTCGGTTAGTAGATGTTGCGTCTTCTCGGTGTCCTCGGGTGGCAGCCCTTGACGTGTCAAGTATAAAATCATGTCGATTAATTTTATCATATAATCTCGGTTCTGTATTATCATTTCTACATGTTGTATGGTTAGCTTCTTATGAACATCTCCGGCCTTCAAGGAATGCTTGTAGCCTACAAACCTTTGCATACAGTCACTGTGAGCCAAAGAGGTGTCATGTTTTTTCAGCGACTCACTTAGTTTCCTCCAATTACTGAACCCATTAATCGAAAACTTTTCATTTTGATCTCGAATATTTGCAGAATGCCGAAAATGTCTGCAGACAAAGCAGAACGCTTTATCTAACTTCACACTATATTCAAGCCACTGATAAGTATCAAAGAATTGAGACGAAAACGATCTCCAAATGAACTTTTTGGAAAAACAACCCTTGGGCCCCTTGGCTGCGAATGACCACTATCAAGAGTTCCCAGATCTTGATCTTCTGAATCATTTCGTGCTCTTTGATTTATTTCTGCAGATGTAAAAACATCGGATGTTTTGCAACCTTGCCCTTCTTCAGCGGCTTTATTTACATCTTCTCGTATGCCTCCACCAACATTTTCTATATTTGAAGTTGAAGATTGTGTTAAATCACAAGCTATCTCAATATTTGTTGTTGAGTCACATACTGGAGTAGACGTTTGCCTTGTCTCAGTCTCATCTTTGTCGGGTTGATTTGTGGCAGATTTGAAAAACGATCGTATGTCTTTGAATTTGTTCATGTTCAAACCGCCCACAATCTGCAATCTGCAACGCAAATAAAAACAAATTTATAAACACCGAAGCTAACTGCTCGGACACTGGTGGGGAAACAAGTAAAATGCGTGAAAGAAAGTACAAATCAAAATCCCTTTGCAGTTTTAACTTTAAACTATTATTATTATTATAAGCTGAAACTTGTGATGCAATCTTTCCTTTTTTTTTCGCCCATCAAAATTTTAACATCTTATAATACTCTAAAACAAACATACAAATAAGTAAAATTACCTTAGTCCTTAGTTGTTTGTGGCAGTTGGCCTTGGCAGTGGCTATTTGTTTGCTTTGATGTTTTATTTCACACAGCACTGTGCTGTCAGCACAGAAGACTCAGAACATGGAACACCGAACACAGGTTATATTGGCACTTGGCTCATAATAATAATAATAATAATATTACATAAAACATTAAACATAACTATAACAAGTACTAACCCTATGAATTCATCGTGCGTTGCAGCGTTGCTTATATAGGTACCGATGACGCAAGCAACCCTTCTCGAATCTTCTAGAAGTTCGATGACTAATAATTTACGTAAGCTGCTGTCTGCGTCTGCCGAGGCATCGTAATTATGATTTATACATCTAGATTGTTCGGAATAATGAGTCACCATTTCCGGTATGTTACACTATTTTTAAGTTTCAAGTCTCGCTTCCTTTATAAAAAGTTATCTTTTAGAATGTTAATGTAAACTGTATGTAAACTAATCTAATCTACTAATCTTTGCGGCGTCTTTATGCTTGCTGGGTTTACTACATCGTGAAAGAGGAACTATACATGCTATTGTTTATGCATCAACACTCAACGCATATCAGTATCATGAACCAAAACAATTCCAAGAGCAGCACAGTCACAGTCAACAGTCCACCGCCGCCGCGCCGCTTAGCTAAACAAATATTATTTCACCGATACAACTTATGCTCGAATGACGAATATTCTAAT
Source organism: Vesta saturnalis (assembly GCA_036346205.1). Classification (NCBI taxonomy): domain Eukaryota; kingdom Metazoa; phylum Arthropoda; class Insecta; order Coleoptera; family Lampyridae; genus Vesta; species Vesta saturnalis. The sequence goes on from JARFJB010002092.1 coordinate 187,202, forward strand.
GTCCTTACATAATAAATAATAATTGTACTTATCACTATGTCACTATTACTACTTTGTTTATCGCAATGGTTTAAGATTTAACGAATTAAGTTGTTAGATGGAATTTAAGATAAGAATGAAAAATGGGTAAGTGCTCCGTTTTTCTGGGGTGTGTCTGGCACATCCTGCAACCCCCCTTAGTTTCGCCACTATCGGCAACTTTCTCAACAAATGTAAATCTAGCGGCAGAATTACCGTGAAAAGAAGCATATGTGATGTACGAATTGGCACTGCAAATATCGATAACTCTGTAAAAAATAGTTAAAGGCCATCTTTTTGTTCGGCGACTACAACTATATTTTGCACACTTCTCATCCATCGAATCTACTCCACCTTTTGTAAGCAATCATTTCAGGTTTTCCAGTATCGGGATCTTCGGTTTTGTTGTGGTGCATGGAAGAAATGACTAAACGGCTTTATTTTTTTTCGGCACATATGATAATAGGGTCAATACATTTGTAAAACCATACAGTACTTCAGCTACTGGTTTTTGTTTTTGAAGAAGAAATTGTGTAGGAATATCTCTTTTGTTTTTCTTCAGCGTTCCTACATAAGTTAGGTTTTTCTTCAATAAGTATTCTGCTAACTCTACAGACGAAAACCAATTATCGGCTGTTATACTTCTGTTGGAGCCATATAAGGGTGTTGTCAGACGTATGACAGCTTGGGATGGCTTTGCAAGTTTCTTTTCATTATTGTCTAGATTGAAACTATCTGAATCTTTTCCGACATAGAGGTAAGCGTTGTACAAATAACTTGTCCGCGCATCACATAAACACATTATTTTTAGGCCGTATTTACAAGGTTTATTAGGTATAAACATTTTAAATGAACATCTACCGCGAAATCCCACAAGCATATCATCTACACATCCAGATTCACCAAGAACATAAGAGTTTTGTGTATTTCGAATAAACATTTCGAAAAATTCATGTATTGCAGCGCCAGCATGAATCGTTTTTCTTTTATCCCTGTCTTCAGGATTGTCAAATCGCAGAGCAGTTAGAATTGCCAAAAATCGTTGCACTGAGATAACTGCCCTGAAAACACCTCTTCCTTTACCATCGGCAGCGAAAAGACTACGTACATCTTCATCATTCGTTTTGAATATGGATGTATAGAGCAACAAACCCAAAAACGCTTTGAATTCCACTTCATCTATATTTGCTAATTTTGGTTTATTTTTTCTTTTATATTTATTTCTCATGTTTTCTAGTTTTGGTTGGTCCACTTTATGACTAACTCACACATATCCTGAGAAAACTGTATTTGAAAATAGGTGGAAGCATTATCTTGGTTAGGACGACGTGCCACTGGCAAATGCATAATATTATGTTGTGGAGTTCGTACATTTCGGGTTTGCTCTATTTTACTCCATTTATATCGATTTTTTTCGTAAAAATAAGCCTTTTTTGTTGCTTCCAAATTTTTACCTAAAGCACATTCTTCTTCCAAATTGTTTTCAGAATAAATTTCTTGCTGAAAATCGTCCTCTTCAGAATTTAGTTCTTGCTCACTAGAAGAGTCATGTTCACTGAGTATAACAATCTCGTCTTCGTTCTCAGTATCACATATCACATATTCGCCTCGTCATACCATTGATTACAAATTTCCTCGAAATTGTGATCTAAAACATTCACGGATCGTGAAGAACTAGCCATGATCATATATTCAATTATATTACACACACACTGACATGGAGTCTCCCAGACTCATTAACGACTCTAACTTGGAAACCGAAAAATTTACAATAATGTCTTTTTAAGGCGCCAAACTAGACTGAAAGTTAAGAAGGTACTGAGATCCAGGCACTTGTACATGCATTTTAGTGGGCGTTACAGATCAAAGTGCAGTGGGCGGAGTCTGTCAGCAGTTAAGGGTTAATCATTTTCTCACAATTACTCCATCGGCACGGGTAGTTTTGAGCTTGTAGTATAACTACAGTCCTGGTCACTTAAAAAAGGCGAGCGCGCAATGTGCATGCGATGGATTTACGCTGCTTGTAAAATTGGCGCGTATCTATAAGTCAGTGTCGTCTCATGTTGTTTTGTAGATATGTACTATGTACCTCATGTGAATCAGGAGGTGACAATGTATTATTGTTATTATTGGTATAAGGACAATTATTGCAGATTAAACCACAGCCTATATCATAAATAGGTAAAATTGAATAATGTTTGCAAACAAAACATTTATGTGGCATATCTACTGACAAACACTCTGATACAATTGTTGGATTATCCAATAAATTCATAAGTGGAAGTAAATTAACTCTTGATTTAACGTTAGCATCCAGTGAACCGTCATAACTTCTGCATTCACACTCTTTAATCTGAATCTTTGAATTTGGATTTATCAATTTTACTTGACAAAACTGTATTTCAACGTTATTATTAGTTTTTTTTTTATGAACGAATAAGTTCAAATTTAAATATGTAATTAAAAATTATTATTAATTTTATTAAATACATAAATAAAAAGTTTACCTCGTAGATTTGAACCACGACCTGTACTTGTAGTACTTAGCAAAGTACAGGTCGTAGGTTCAAATCATACTCGTGGTAAACTTTTTATTTATGTATTTAATAAAATTAATTGTATTTCAACGTGTTCATAAAAGGCCACTGTGTAACTCAAGGTAGTAGTTTTTAAATGATATTTGTATTTAACAACAAAAAATTTTGCACCATCCGACACAAAAAAAAATTCCTCATTATCAGAACTAAGGTCAACTTCAAATTTGGCATTTGGACGAATGATTGAGGAATGACTTGAAGTTATATGTTGTGGAAATTCGCAGAGTACTCCCATCCACATGCAATTAAACATATTGGAAAATGTACACGGCATCTTTATATATTCACATTTACTTTTATGATGCACGGCCATTCCAAATTTGTGTGTATGCGGACAACCATCCGTTATATTTTCACATGGAAAAATTATATTAAATAACCGCTTTTCTAAAGTCAAGTGTCAGTAGGGCTTGATTTCCCCACAAGCCCGTGAACAATTTTCACAGACATCTTTCCCATCTGGTAAATGGAAAATTGGTGAACATAGTAAATAATTCTTGCAGGAAGAACAATGCACGTCTTGTAAATTAAATTTTGCTACAGTATAATTAGTTTGAGACAATTTAATAATGTGAAAATTAGAATATATGTACAACTGGTAGGTATTTTTCCAATATCTTTACAACCGGAGCGCGTTTAATTTTTAAAAATCAGTAGGCTGGTGCAGAAGCACAAGCTGTATTGTTAGTTTATGAATTTTTTGTTTATACTTTGTAAATTAAATTTGAAACCTATGTTTAATATACCTATATTTTCTTGTCAAAAAGTATTTTGAACGTAGAGGAGGCAAAGGCGTGTCTTTCGTATAAGTATTCATGTTATATACGTATAAGAATGGAACTTGCTCATTAGTAATAAAATTTAGAATATATTTGTACCTTTGTCATGATTCAGGGGGTTTATTATTTGTACTTTGACAATTAAATTTGAAACCAATTTTTAACGGCCACATTTTCTTTTCAAAAAGTATTTTGTATCTGTAATTTAACTTATCTACAGCCGTCGGAGTCCAAGAATTTATCATCTAGCAATTAGCGTTATTTTCCATTCAGAACAAAACGTATGGTGAATTGTTATCAATAATAGTAGTAGAAAAACAATGGTCTACAACAAAACCAATTAAAAAAAAAAAAGTGTATATACCAATTTTCACGTCAGAGCAGTTGCGTCATAACACTCATAACTAACTTTGTTTCATTAGCATCTTTAGAACCCTCCTATTGTTCATGAGAGGATGCAGATAGAAATAATTTAGGGTGGAAATTCTGTCAGGTGTTGTCAAGCATTTCTGACATTAAACATTTGACATAACACATATTTTATTATAACACATATTTATTATTGTGATAACCCCTGATGCTGAGATTTGACAGTTGTGAAACAGTTATTTTTCACAATCTGACAACATCGGCGTTCTCTGTCGGTATTAATAATAGTGACGTAATCGCTGAGCAGTTGCGTCGCTAATAGTAATACTGGGTGCGTTCACCAGAACTAACTGTTTGCAAACCGTTTGCGCTTTTTACGTCAACACGTTTACTGAACGGTTTGCTAATTGTCAAACTGTTTGCAAGCGGTCGCCATTTTTTTAATCATAATTTAAACTCGCTGAAAATCACAAACATGTTTACCGGGCATGCGCATTTGTCTTAAGCGCGCGAAATTGGCTTACAAAATCCGATTTTTAAAGTACAAGTCATTGAACTGTAGTGAAGGCATAGCGAGTTTATATTTTTCTAGTTTTTACGATTATTCTGTGTTGTATTTAGGGTATGTTTTTACTTAGAGCAGTTCATTTGCTGCAATAGATAAAATGTTGACAATACAGCTCATTTTCCTCACTCATTTTACAAAAGAAATAAACCTACATTAAATGTGTCCCTTGTCATACGGAAGTGTTCCTTAAATTGCTCGTCTGTGTAGTGCATTATAGTTTCTTCATAGTAGCTTGCATTTCTAACAACATTATTTTGTCTATTCTGTCCCAGGAATTCATAATTTAAGGGGGCACCATTTTCAACCACTACAGGGATTAACTCATTTACTGGGTCTTGCTCAAAAAATAATAACAAGGGATCCATCTAAAAACGTTTATTCAATGTGAATTATGACAATTGTATAGTAAATACGTACCTTGTAACAAAAGTATGTAATCTTCGCAATTTTCAAATGTAAGGTTAGATTAATAAAGTACAGCAAAAATTAGCGGGAACTTAACCGTTCACTAAAATGTCAACAGTTTACGTTCTGAAACGTAATCAAAGCGCAAACGCGTTTGGTTCTGGTGAACGCACCCACTGTCAGAGGACGCCGATAACAGATTGTGAAAAATAATAGTTTGACAACTGTCAAATCTCAACTTCAGGGGTTGTATTTATATGTTTATTTTACACACCAACAAGATATCAGAATATATGTGTCATGTCTAATGTTTAATGTCAGAATTACTTGACAACACCAGACAGAATTTCCAACCTAAATCGCTTCTACCTGCATCATCTCGTGCACAATAAGCGGGTTCTAAACGTGCTATGAAACAAAGTTAGTTATGACGCAACTGCTCTGACTCGTGATAATTGGTATACATTTAAATTTAAGGATTTAACTTTCTTTTTAGTAAATCTTGTCTGAGCGCGCAGTAGAATGAAAAATTCGCTAGGGACAAAGGACACCACTGAAAAAAAATTTAGATCTAAATGACACTTTAATTTTGCTTGGTAGTGATAGAACTTTATTCGGCGATCCTTCATCACGATTTCATGGACTGCTTCAACTGTTTTTAGTCTGCCAGAATGTGGTGTATCCTCTATGCTTCTTCTGCCGCGTTTAAATTCAGCAACCCAGTTTGCAACTGTTGTATACGAAGGCGTGAACTTCATCTAACTCCGTTTTTATTTGTTAAGCATTTAACAAAGAAATGTTTTATCACTGCACGGAACTCATTTTTATTCATGATTAAGAAAATGCACAAATTGTTTACTTGTATCGATAGTAACGGCATGTATTTATATCCAATCCGTTTGAAAATTTCACAACTGTTGTACGAACATTGGCGCTTTCAAAACAAGCGATCAGCACGCGCGCATAACACCATCTTGTCATTCATTCTAGAAACATTTCGATCTACCCTTGTACATCATGTACGGCTATTTAAGCGAATGCTGGAGCAATAACGCCACTCACAGAGCATTAACTCCGATCCTTATCCTGACCACACCCATCCTTAACCCCACAATACATGCACACACATAATTAACATATGCATGCCGGGCGTCTGTGATTGTAGCTGATGGAGCTTGAATAGCTCAAGTAGCTTACCACCTCCTTGCTTGAGGAGGGAATGAAACACATGGCCTTTTGTTTTGCTTCTTTCTTGGACGTTTATATGCTAATTCATTCGGTGAATGATCCAACGTGACCCTATTGCCACTTTTGCAACGTTCAAAGAAAATATATTATTTTTTTGAAGTTAAAACTTCATTTGTAGCGCATCTGCAAGGAGTGTCGGGCAAATACTGCAATAATCCTGACTATTGATAGGCCGCAAACTCTGTATAAAAATATATTTTTTGTAAACGTCCCAAATAAAGTAATTATAATTAAAATTGGTTTTTGAATTTTAATTAAACATCCTAAATTAAACAAATTAAGCCTGATTAGACCTTTACAATGGTATTATCATAATTCAATCTACCTAACATTTCACACTCCATAACAATAAGGACAGAAAAGTTATTTTTGTACTTCCCTTCCGCTATAATAACTTTCCAATTCTGAAAATCGTCCAGAAACACATTGTATCAGACCTACACCGAAACGTTGTTAAATTTTTTAGTTAAGACACCACTGATTTTTCCTACATGAACATTTACTAACAGCTGCCATACACGTTTGACACAGGGCCGAATTAAATATTAGGCGTAACGTAATAACATCGTATGACGATATGTTAATGTAATGTCTATGTACAGGATATGCAAGACCACTTATTATTTTGTTTGTTTTAATTTTGAAACTGTCGCGACTCGTGTCAGTCCCTTCTCACCCAACCCCCTAGTACTACTATAGATTAAATAAGAGCATTTAATCTGTGGTACTTTTTATTATATTTACACTGACCAGTTATCTTTTATTTTAGGATATGCGCTGCCAAACGGATTAGTGACAAAGTGTTCCATAAAATTTATCAGCAATGTAAAACATAAAACTGCAAACTTGACACCGGCAGTTTTGGAAACACTGAGAATTACTTTAGAGGTCAGACAAATACATCTGGCGGATACTCTGGACTACAAGCTCTCATAAAAAACCACAATGCCAAAGCTATATGTGTATCATGTGTGATTCATTATTTGAACCTGTTAGGTTCTTGTACTGCTAAAAGTTGGTTGAAGGCTTCTTCATGTTCTTAAATAAACGATGCGTTTTCTTTTCCTCTTCTACTGATACGTGGGCTATTGTGAAAGAAACCTTAAGAAAGTCCGGATAAGCAAAAGAGAACTTGCTTCCACAAAAATTAAGAGCAACTCGATGGTTTGCTAGAGTGGGCGGCGAGTGCTATATAGGAGTTATGATAGTTACCAAAAAGCGCTTCAAAATAATATAATATGGGGTACATGGGAAAAATTAATCTTCTCCAAAAATGATTTTCAAAAAATTACAAGCCTACTAAGTTTTCCGCGATCATATCGAACTTTTGTTTCTGTAGCCGCGTGAAGTTGTCAGCCAAAATACAGCAGCCAAAATGCCGAAAACAACCGAACCACCGATGGACCGCCGTTTACCACTACGAAGGAATATGCGCATGTGCACACGTTTAAGCTGCAATTATCCAGCAGCCAAATAGGACATTTTAGATACCATCCTTAACACCAAATTCAAACTAGCCCTTGAGATTCCAAAAGCACAACAACTTAAAATAATAAAAACTTTCCATCTCTCTCAGACAACAGCTTTTATATTTTGACAATTACAAGCTAATTTGGATATACCGTTACTGTCCTCAACAAAATTGGCAAGATAAAGTTTTCACATTTTAACACTAACAGTATTTCTCGCATTCATTCCTAGTATACCCAAAAAAATTGGCAATCATTTACTGCCCGTCTAAGCGGTTGAAATCCACCACCAAAATATAGAAAAATTCATATAACACCCATAGAAAAAGGGTTTCACATTCTAACCCCCACAATGTAATTTGTATTTACCACTATTATCCCCAAAAAAATTGGCAATCATTTACTGCCCGTCTGAGGGGTTGAAATCCACTCCCAAAGTATTACAAAATTCATATATCACCCTTAGAAAAAAGGTTTCACATTTTAACCCCTACAGTGTAATTCGCATTTACCAATATTATCCCCAAAATAATTCGCAATCATTTAATGCCCGTCTGAGGGGTTGAAATACACCCCCAAAGTATTAGAAAAATTCATATAACACCCTTAAAAAAGGTTTCACAATCTAACCCTTAACGTGTAATTCGCATTTACCACAATTATCCCAAACAAAATTGGCAATAATTTACTGCCCGCCTAAGGGGTTGAATTAACCCCCCAAAGCATAAAAAATTCATGTTATTCATACAGCTTCAATAGAATTACATTTATAGGGCAAATGTAGAAATCAAGGAAGTAGATGGTCATGGGCTTCAAGTGGCACAAAAAGAGGATTTTTAGAGAATTTCGACGACGAAGAAGATTTGGACTGCTTACTAGATAAAGATAACTTTAAACTTTTCCATTTAAATTCTCAAAGTCTTGTAAATAAGATTCTAAACTTAGAAATATTTTTAAGTAATTGTAATGACAAAATTTCCGTTTTATGTTTACAGGAACACTGGTTATCAGATGATCAAATTTGCATGATAGCAATAAAAGGATTTGCACTCGCTTCATTTTATGCACGTACTAAACACCAACATGGGGGATCTGTAATTTTTGTGAATAATCAGCTCAATTATAAAATACTAGCAGACATAGGTAAGCACAGTGTAGAAATGCACTTTGAATGTTGTGGTGTTCAAGTGTTAGCTAATACATGTGTTGTCTCAATTTACCGACCTCCGCTGGGTGATATTAATATCTTTTATGAACAATTAGAATGTATTTTAGACATCGTAGCGTTTAAGTATTCCCACATTTTCATATCGGGAGATTTCAACATTAATATGTTAGTAAATACCGCAGGAACAAGAAAACTGATATCTATGTTTGCTTCTTACAATATGAAGCCTTTATTTTCTCAGCCCACGAGGGTTACTAAAATATCACAATCCTGTCTTGATAATGTATTTACAAACTTATCACCGTCATCATTAAAAACGCGAAACTGTGAAATAGATTTCTCTGATCACCATCTACAAATTGTATCTGCTAAAGTAAATTTAGGTACGTCAAAAATTAAAAGCAATAAGATATTTAGGAGAAGGTATAATACTGTAAATGTGAATAAATTTCTGTTACATTTGAATCAAGTCGATTGGGCGAATATAGAAGAATCGGCTAATACAACAAAAGAATTTTACAAGATATTAAAAAAATGTCATGACCTAGCCTTCCCATTAAAAAAAATAAACGCTGCAAAGAACAGTAATAAATGTTGGACCACAGCTGGAATAAGGAAATCTAGTCAAGTTAAACGTAAATTAAGTAAGGTATGTAGAACCGGAAAGGATCCAAAGTTATTAAAGTATTATAAGCGTTACTGTCAAATCTTTAGACAAGTAGGTAGTTGTTCAAGCCAAAACTAATTATCTTAATAATATGATCTCTGATTCTGGTAATGTATCTAAAACCGTTTGGAATATCATAAAAGAAGAAACTAATCAAGCTCGGTGCGGACATGAAAATATACACATAGTACAGAAAGGTCATACGATCAGTACCGAATTACCCATAAGGCTGAGTAGGCTATAGCCTATGGGCCCATGAGCTCAAAGGGCCCATTGACTCAACAAATTTTTGAATAAAAAAATACTTTTCTGCATATTTATTTATTTTATATTATGAAAAGTTAAAGAAATTTAAAAAAAAATTTATACGCTTTATATAATTTTCGCTTCCTTTCTTACGTTCTGTGCTTTCTTAATGTTAAAAAAGATACTATGCAGTTATTATGCGTTTCATTATAACTGTACATGCAATGCCATACAGCATTTTGCTTCTAAGTTCTAAGATAAAGACATAAAGTTATAATGTTATGTGCTCGAGTATATCTTCGCACTCTTTTGCTTTACTACAAGCATGCATTCATGAACGTTCGTTTTTTTCAGTGACATCAATAAAGTGCATTCTTCAATGCTCTATACTTCTATAGTCTATACGCTTCTTCTCTTTTATGTTATGCATAAACGTTGTTGACTATTTAAAGCGAGTTGAGAATAGAATCAACTATAGTTTAAAGTTTAAACTTACACATTGAGTTTAAACTTGAAAAGCTAGTAGTGAAATTGAAATTATTTATAAATCAAAAGCACAGCATATAGCTTAAGTGTCGTTTTATAGTTGTAAAATTGTATGTGTGAAAGTGCAAAGATACAAATTATAGTAGTTTCTTATACACACGTAATAGACATAGACATTTATCGCGGCAATTTTAATAGAAATTGTAAGTTACATTATAGCATCTTATTTACATATACCTAGTACGTGCTCAATGGACTTAAATTTCATTTAGTGTAACT
>JARFJB010002092.1:205000-387500 GCA_036346205.1 Vesta saturnalis
GATTAAATTTCTCGCATCTCGTGGATTAGCTTTCCGTGGAGATAACGAGCACCTTGGTTCTCAACAAAATGGCAATTACTTGGGATTATTAGAATTATTATCCGAGTATGATCCATTTACAGTTCGCATTTAGCCAACTATGGTCAGTAGGTAAAGGAAAAGCGTCGTATTTATCTTCCACTATCTGTGAAGAATTTATTCAAATAATGGGAGAAAAAGTCTTACAAGTCATTCTTAACGAAATACTATTCGTTGAGCGTCGATTCCACACCAGATGTATCACACATTGATCAACTGGCTTTTGTTCTCCGATACGTATCGGCGACAACTGGTGACGTTGAGGAACGTTTTCTTACATTTATACACATCGAAAGTCACAAAGGAGAAGAATTAGTCAACGTTGTTTTAGACTCTCTAAAAAAAATGCAAAATTGATATAAAAAATTTGAGAGGTCAATCGTATGACAACGCGTCTAACATCTCCGGCTGTTATAAAGGACTTCAAGTGCACATAAAAAAAGTTAACAAGCTCGCACATTATATTCCGTGTGCAGCACACTCATTGAACATAGTCGGAGTTTATGCGGTAGAAAGCTGCGTTGGAGCAGTCTCATTCTTCGCCTTCGTACAAGCGATATATAATTTTTTTTCTGCGTCTACTCACCGCTGGGCTATTATGCAAAAATATCTATTAGAAAGCGAACAAGATGATTTTTTAAAAAGAAAATCATTTGTTGCCAAAAAATTATCAGATACAAGGTGGTGTGCAAGAGCTGATGCAACTAAAGCCTTGTCAATAAGTTACGGCAGTTTTCAAAAAGCCTTGCAATCCATCGCAAGTGATGAAAATCAAAAAGCGAAAATAGTTCACGAGGCAAAATGTTTATTGAAAAAGTTAAAAAAAAAGAAAATGCGTTTATGGTCATCTTCTGGTCAACCATACTAGATCGGATTAATGCGGTTAGTAAAACACTGCAAAATGAAAAAATTGAACTTCATACTGTCGTAACTCAGTTGGAAGCATTGTTGGATTTTTTGAAGTCACAAAGAGAAATTTTCGATCAGTATGACCAAGCAGCAAACGAAAATACCGACGCGGACGCCCAATATAGTGATGAAAATCGACGTGTGCGAAAAAGAAAAAAATTCCACGATAAGGGAGATGCCGAAGACCATGTTTTCTCAGGAAAAGAAAAGTTTAAACTTGAAACATATTTACCTATCATCGATATGTTATGTTCCGAACTGTCTTGCCGCCTCGAAGTTTATCGGGAATAAATTCAGTTTTCGGATTTTTGATGGATTTTCCATCAAAGTCTGACCTAGAAATTAAAGAAGCGAGTAAAAAATTCCAAGAAATATATTTGGAAGACATTGAATCCGATTTTATGGAGGAAATGGTGCATTTTAAATATTTCATTTCCCGATTAGACGAGGGTGTCGTTTCCAATAAAAGCGTTCCTGCGGCGAAATCATACAAAATCATTTTTGAAAACATGGTTCAGTCTACGTTTCCCAACGTAATGACGGCGCTAAAAATTTACAGGAGTTTGATGGTTACAAACGCTACAGGAGAGCGAAGTTTTTCCAAGCTAAAGCTTATAAAAAATTCTCTTCGTTCGTCAATGGCTCAGAAGTGACTTAATTGGCTCGGGTTAATGTCCATTGAGTACAATATATTGGAGAAAATTGAATTTAACGACGTAATAAAAGATTTTACAGAAAAGAAACTGAGAAAAAAATTGTAATAAGAAAATGATAAATATATTCATCTAATACAAATATCTAACAGAATTTCACCTTTCTTTAAAGATTTATTTCATTCAAAAAAGTCTCTTAAACCATATGGATATACAAGATGTTTTCAAGTATTGGGTGAAGGGAAATTCGGTGAGAGGATTGGCAATTTTTTATGATGCGGCTATATTTTACAGTTTTTTCGGCTCGGAAAATACGAAAAAACAGTAAAACACCCTGTATAGCCGTATAGGTCTAACATAACACTTTAAATCAATTTACTATTCATCGTAAAAAAAATTTCCAAGGAAGGGGGGCCCCGATGCTCCAACAGCCTATGGGCCTCTATATGGCTTAATCCGGCTCTGCATACGATACATGACCCCATATTATTAACAAATTGCTTTAGTAACTATTTCAATAATATTTCGAAACTAATTAAAGACAGCATCCCATCAACACATAATTATAAGTCAAAACCTATCAAATCGAAGTCATCATCATTCTTTTTTTCACTAACTACTACGATCGTAGTAAAGGACATTATCAGTAAATTGAAGAATACTAGTTCCATAGGGATTGATGACATCCCAGTTAAACTTTTCAAATCTGCGACCGAAAGCATATCTACCGTCATTTCATATTTAATTAACTATAGTTTTATAAATGGTCAATTTCCAAGTGTTTTAAAAATTGCTAAAATTATACCGTTGCTTAAGGATAAGAGGAAAAGTAAGAATGATATTTCCAATTATAGGACAATATCAATCCTACCAACTTTGTCAAAGGTGTTTGAAGTAGCAATAGAAAAGAGAATTGTGGATTTTTTTATCAAACAAAACTATTTTAGTATAGAACAGCGTGGTTTTATGTCGGGGAAATCTACCCAAACCGCAATTCAGGATATTATGTTTAATGTCATATTAAACATATATAATAAATATAATGTAACCTGTTTAATGATGGATTTAGCTAAAGCCTTCGATATTGTAGATAGGAAAATACTATTAAATAAGCTAGAGCAATATGGTTTCCACAGAGTAGCTTTGCAGTTACTCCAATCCTACCTCGAGGATAGGTACTCAATTGTTGAAATACACTATAACAGCAACAATATTATTAAACCCTACAGATCATCTATGCAGGAAAGTGATAGCGGCATTCCACAAGGGTCTATACTTGGATCCCTTTTATTCCTAATTTTTATCAACGACCTACCATCAAACATTACCTTAGACAGCACTAAAATTACATTATATGCAGACGACACAAGCATAGTTATAAGATCAAACACTTTGACAAGCCTCCGAAATAAAATTAACGAAACTGTGAAAAAAGTAGAAAATTGGTTTCACAATAATAAGTTATCTTTAAACATGGATAAAACTAGCTGCATAATTTTTAATTCCAAAAAGGTCATATGTAACAGCCCAAATAGCATTCCTAAACTTATCGTTAATGAAGTAGAAAGTAATGCAATATTAGGAATGCATTTAGATAAAGACTTGAACTGGTTACAGCACTGTACACAGCTAAAAGCTAAATTAAATAAAGGATTATTTGCCCTAAGCAAAATGAAACCTTTTGTGACAAAATCCATTATGCGTATGATATATTTTTCTTTAATTGAGTCACATATGTTACGGATTAATTCTTTGGAGGTATACTTCATACGCGTACGATATACTTAAAATACAAAAAAGGGCAATACGAATAATAGCAAATTTACCAAACAGGGCGTCGTGTCGTTCTGAGTTTTTGGACTTGAATATCGCAACGGTTATTAATATGCTCATTTTCCAAAGCTTACTCTACGTTAAAAAAAACCTGAACCTTTTTCACTTTAATGGCGAGTACCACGGCTATGATACAAAGCAAAAGGATTGCATAAGAGGCATTTCGAGTAAGAATAAATATTTTAGTAAATCATTTTTGCATATAGCTCCAATTCTGTATAATCATTTACCGCTAGAAATGAGATCTATATCGTCACACCGTGAATTTCGCCGTGAAATAAAAAATATTTTAAATAAATGTGTATTTTATAACGTGGCAGAGTTTTTAAGTGCAGATCTAATACACCATTCATTCAAATTGTTAGATGTAGTTGTATTATTAAAATTAAGCGGTTGCAATCCTTGATCATTGATACGGTGTGGCTGTGTCACTTATGTGTGTAAATATTGTTACGTACATTATATTTCTCATTTTAATTTTAATATTAGTGACTACATATGTGATATTCTTTTTGCACTGTATGAATTTTACTTGACCGCAACTGTACAGTTATCCGTCAATAAAGTCTATCTATCTATCTATTATGATAAACCACCTACAACAAAAACGGCTTGCGCATTCTATGTAATGCTATTAGTTGCACCAGCATATTGGATATGACAGAATGAGACTAGTCGTAGGTAGGTTTTAAATAGTTATTTGTAATAAATGATAGGTAGAAAATGTTTGCTTTAGGTAATTTTAGTAGGTAGTTGTACATATCATGGTAAGTCATAGTATAGGGATAGTCTATATTGACTGAGTATCCAAGGGAGCAAAACGAGAATTTTTTTCTAAGGGCGTTATATGAATTTTTTTAAACTTTGGAAGTAGATTTCAACCCCTCAAACGGGCAGTAAATGACTGACAATTTTTTTGGGAATAATAGTGGTAAATAGAAATTACATTGTATGGGTTAGAATGTTAAACCCTTTTTTCTAAGGGTGTTATATGAATTTTTCTATATTTTGGAGGTAGATTTCAAGCCCTCAGATGGGTAGTAAACGATTGTTAATTTTTTAGTTCGAATGTGAAACCTTTTTTCTAAGGGCGTTATATGAATTTTTTAATACTTTGGGGGTGGATTTCAACCACTCAGACGGGCAGTGAATGATTGTAGTGGTTAGAATGTGAAACCTTTTTTCTAAGGGTGTTATATAAATTTTTTAATACTTTGGGGGTGGGTTTCGACCCCGTAGATGAGCAGTAAATTGTCAATTTTTTTGGGGATAATAGTGGTAAATGCAAATTACATTGTGGGGGTTAGATTGTGTAACCTTTTTTCTATGGGTGTTACATGAATTTTTCTATAATTTTTCTATATTTTGGTGGTGGATTTCAACCCCTTAGACGGGCAGTAAATGAAGGCCAATTTTTTTGGGTATACCATAGAGCAAATAATAATTTGTTCTATGGGTATACTAAGAGTAAATGCGAATAATACTGTTAGTGTTAAAATGTGAATTTGCCAATTTTTTTTAGTACACTAACGGTATATCCAAATTAGCTTGTAATTGTCAAAATATAAAAGCTGTTGTCTGAGAGTGACGGAAAATTTGTATTATCTTAAGTTGTTGTGCTTTTTGAATCTCAAGGGCTAGTTTGAATTTGGTATTAAGGGTGGGATCTAAAATTTCCTGTTTGCTGCTGGATAATGGCAATTTAGACGTGTGCACATGCGCATACTTCTTTCTAGTGTTTCGGTTGTTTTCGGCATTTGGCTACTATATTTTGGCTGCCAACATCACGCAGGTTGTTTTTATTATGATTGTTATATTGAATTTTACATTTTGGAAAACGGCAATATATATATATATATATATATATATATATATATATATACCCATTGAAGAAGTAACTATTACATGCGTTGGTTGCATAAGATTTTATACCATATTTCACTGGTTTCATAGACATATAAATCTTGAATTGACATCTTCCTCGAAAACCTATCAGCATCTCATCATTGCATATGGAAGCACCTGGACTATAGGCTGCCTGACAATTTTCAATAACTTTTCCAAACAATTCAGAAATGGGAGCTGCACGATCGTTTTCTCACCTTTCGTTTCAGGTCTTAGGGTTGTCAAAACCTAAACAAGTTAGAATAAACGAAAATCGTTTTTGGTTCATCACAGCACAGAGCTAACATAAAGGGTGGATGGTGTACATCGAATAATGTGTTAAGCAGTGTCTCACATACATCTCAACTCTGGTTAAGGGTTAATTATAGTAACAGCTAATCTGACAGGACATTTACAAGTTCAGCTACAAAAGTGCCAAAATTTTTCACCAAATCCATATTACCTAGTGAAATAAAATTACATTGAAGTAATCCAATATTATTAAAATGGTTACAAAGATTATAATTCAAGATGGGACAAATACAATTCCAATCACCAACACTCAATTTTATTCTTTGTAGTGTCAATCACATTATTTGTTTATATACACAGTTAATAAATGAACGAAAGAAATGTATGCAATCTTATTTACTATCTCCATAAGAAGATTCTTGCGTTAACCTCTGCAGAACTGCTTTACTGGTGCTTACTGAAAACGGACTTAATTCACTAACAAAATATCCTACATCCTTTTTTATTTGTTCCCTAATTTTTGCTTCATCTGATGTAGCATCCCCACTTCCATGCCCAACAGATTCATCATTCATGATCTGGCTGCGACTTTTTAAACGTCTCAAGGATTCTTCCGTTTTACATACTGAGTGTAATACTTCTTGAACTAAACCTAAATACCTAAAAAAATTTTAATATCCACACTTCAAGATGGCAATACTTACTGATCACCAAGTTGCGATATGATGAGGTCTAATATAGTTACAATATCCACATCCATAATAGTTTTAAAATTATTGTGCAAATTGATGATAAGAAAAACTGTCTCAATTACGTAATTACTGGGTTTTGTTGGAATGTTTCGGTTTGTTCTACGATATAGTCGAGGTATAGAAGTAACTTGCTGAAGATGCACAGATGATTGTTGAACTTTGAAATATATCAATTGTTGTTGTAACTTGGAATACATTTTATTTAATAATTCAACATTTATTTCCAGAATTCTTTTAAGACTAGGTCGTATGTGATTAGGAATTACCTTAAAAATGGTATTGTCATATTCGGTGATACTTTGAGATGGTCCAGTTAATGTTTTTAATAATTTAAAATCAATTAAAGAGAAGATTATAAATTGTTCTATGTTGGTACTTCCTGAATTTCCTTTATATTTCTGTAATACAAAATAAACTTTGTAAATATCTTCAAAATATAATACATACTAAACATATTGAGTAAACAATAACTGCATTGAATTATTAACACTTAATAATTATTTATACATTTTGCTAATAAGTGTGATCGTCATATAGTTACATCATTCCGTATTGCATATGCGGATTTTTCACAGTAAGTACAATTACTTACATAGTAATAAACATATGTAAAATAGTGCTATGAATTGTAGATCTAAACACAATCATTTAAATCTGGACTATATGTCAATCTATCATACAATCTTTTTGTATGGTCATGTGATATTGAGTTACAGGGTAAATACGTTCGTTGTCTTCTTTTTACCTACAGTCGTAGCATATACAAATTACTATTTGTGTTTTGTGTGTTGGTGTTGTGTGTGTTGTGTGCTGTGTGTGTTGTGTTGTGTGTTATATGTTGTGTGCTGTGTTGTGCGTTGTACGTTGTGCGCGGTGCGGTGTGCGTGAACTATGCTTTGTGTGGGTGCTGTGTGTTGTATGTTGTGTGTGTGCTGAGTGTTGTGTGCTGTGTTGTGCGTTGTAAGTTGTGCGCGGTGTGCGTGTACTGTGCTGTGTGCGTTGTGTGCTGAGTGTTGTGTTGTGTGCTGTATTGTACGTTGTGCGCGGAGTGGTGCGTGGAGTGGTGTGCGGTGTGCGTGCGCTATGCTGTATGCTGGTGCTGTGTGTTTTGTGCTGTACGTTGTGTGTTGTGTTTTGTATGTAGACGAAAGGCTCTGTAGTTTTCGCAATTTCATGATTCTCATTTTTTGGAATTGGTATAATTATATTGTTTTCCCACTCCTCTCGTATCCGTTCCCTTCCCATTGTGACGGGAGCCTTAAAAAATTCAAAATTTCGCGCTAAACTATACGAGTTTAAATAGTTATATCAAAGAGTATATAATAGGGAAGAGAGGCAATGTCCGTATTAAATATCGTATACGCCAAAGTTAGTCGACCGCTTTTGTGCGCTAGTATCGGCCATCTAGTACTCGACTAACCAAACTAATTTATTTCAGAATTGAACCGTTTTCCACAAATTTCTTCATTGCTGTTGACACAGCGTTGTCACATAATCTCCGCGATTACTTACTGGGAAGGATACCGTTTTGATTTATGACGATTGTTATTTAGCAAGTATTACATTTAGAATTCTACAAAGGAATGGTCGTTTTCGTTTGTTATTTTGTTTCATACATAACATAATCGCTCTTTAAATAGGTAACTTAATAGAATTGCATTGTGTGGATATTTATAAAATTGTTTCTCTTATAAAAAGCGGACAATACATAAATTTGAAGTTTTCGTGAACTTTCACATCCCTATCATAGAATAATTAATATGAAAAATCAAAATGACTTTTAATTATTAAAATAAAGTATTGGTTCTTTTATATTTAACACGTAATTTTTTTGTTGAAATTTTTCAATTGTTAAACTGAACAAGGAATTCATACTATTTATGAAACAACTAAAATCAATTTATTAAGTTTTATGTTTATCCATAAAATAAAGCGCTTTACTATTTACACCTATTTTCACGGTAGCATTGCATTGTTCCCGGATTAACAAACCGGTTAACAAATGGTTGTGCCTTTACCTGAGTGCAAATGGTATTTTGAAATAAATATAGATCCCTTTTAGCGCATTAACAAAAATATAATTACTTTCGTTAATGCCATAAATAGAAAAATAAATACGTCAGTTTCACATGAATTATCGACATTGCTGGTTCTTGTACGTTTGGTTTGCGATTTCGTAATTACTGTTGGTCGTTTTTGTTATTGTTTTATTTTATACATTTATATTGTTGTTGTTGTGATTTTGTCAAATCCTGGAAGAGTACATAATAATACACAACATATCCAAAAATTGGGATGTAATTATTTTTTATAAGTCCAAAATGAATTTGAATTTGATGTTTTTCGGAATCGAAATTTAGTATGTTATGTAATATTATGTACTCTTCGAGGCTTTCACAAAAAAAATTTAGAAAAAAGTTGTCCCACATATCATCCATAAACAATATGTTCATGCGCGTTTACTGAATTTTGATCCCGAAATACACCAAATTCAAAGTCATTTTCTGGGCTTATAAAAAATAATTACATCCCAATTTTTGGTTGTTATGTATTATTATGTACTCTTCGAGGATTTGACCAAAAAATTAAAAAAAAATTTTATGAAATACATAAATAAATATTATTATAAGTTTTTGTTATGAACACATAAGTTCAAAAGTAAATATGTAATTAAAACTAACTTTTTATTCATGTATTTAATAACACTAATAGTTAGGGCCCTACTCTACTGTCTTTAATACTAGAATTAATTAACCAAAAAGATTAGGCGGTCATCGATATGCCGACTACAAAGAAAAGAAAAATACAACATGCCATTCCGGTTACCACTCTGCAAGCTCGCGTTCAATGTTTACGTAAAATGATGATGGCAAAGAATTCGTGCATTATACGCTTGAGAAAAAAATTGAAGACATCATTCTTACAATTGACTGACGGATTATCACACATTGTGAAAGTGTTTGTTATGATGCAGGTTAATCATAAACGTAAATGTGCATGGACTAAACAAGAGAAAAACCTTGCATTGAGTCTATATTATAAATCTCCGGCGTTATATTTATTCATGAGGGAAAATTTAAAGTTCGTGTTACCATCAAAACGTACAATAAGTACGTGGCTTCGAATGACTGAGTTGTGTGCTGGAACAGATACCCATATGTTCATAAACTTGAAAGACAAAGTAAAACCATGACAACAGACGAAAAGGAATGCGTTTTATTAATGGATGAAATGAGTATCAAAAAAAGCTTGGACTACAACTCAAGAAACGATTTCATCGTGGGTTTTCAAGATTATGGCCATCTGGGCAGAGAAAATAAAATTGCATCACAAGCGTTGGTGTTCATGGTTCGAGGTTTAATAAATAAATGGAAGATTCCTATCAGCTATTATTTATCCGCAACGTGTGTAAAACATAATGTGTTAAAACGCCTTATTATCAAAAATATTGAGGCATTACAAGCTGTAGGGTTAAATGTCCGAATAGTGATAGGGGACCAAGCGGCTAGTAACCGAGCTGCCTTTCATAATTTATATGTGACAGAAGATACGCCATTTTTTTATGTTAATGGCAAAAAAATATTTGCCATGTATGATGTTCCACGTTAATCCATGTTAATCAAAAGTGTCAGAAATAATCTGCTAGCACATGATATATTAGTGAAAGGGAATAAAGTTTCTTGGGATGACATAAAAACTTGTTATGATATAGACAAACAGTGTAAAACTGCTCGGGCGCTTCCAAAATTAAGTGATTTCCATCTTGCTCCGAACACATTTCAAAAGATGCGAGTGAAATATGCAACGCAAATATTTTCAAAATCTGCATCCGCAGCAATTAGGACTTGCGTAAAAAGTGACCAAATTAATAGTGAAAGTGCTCTACATACTGCCAAATTTTTGGCAAATATGAATGATTTGTTTGACGTTTTAAACAGTCGTATTTTAAATAGTTCAAATCTCTACCAAAGTGCTCTGTCTGTAAAGAAACCTTTTCTGGAATTATTTCTGGGTGAGGCGGTGGAATGGATTTCGACGTGGAAAACGTACACTAAAACCCCGAAAGTTCGTGATGGCATCTATTGTTTTAGTGGACTAATCTTATCTATTAAAGCCACTTTGCAATTGTGGCAAAATATGAAAAAAGATGGTTTCCAGTTTCTCTTAACGAGCCGATTAAATCAGGATCCGTTAGAAAATTTATTTTCAACAATTCGTCGTAGAAGTGGAAATAATTCAAATCCTACTGCAAAAGCATTTCGACAATCCTTGCAGTGGAATATAATGATTAGATTTTTGAAGCCACCGGAAAATTCCAACTGTGAAATCGATGAAGATATGAATATGGAGTTGCAAAATGAATGTTTATTAGGAACCGAAGTTGGTACAACACATACCGAGTGTGGTGATGGTGAAGATGAAAAGGGAACTTATATAACAGATTGTGAAAGCGAGACTGTACTTTCTGTAAATAGTGTAACTTTAGAAGAATGTGCGATTAGATATGTCGCCGGGTACGTTGTTTACAAAACACAAAAAAAAATTTAATTGCAAACAATGCGAAGAATTATCTGTGGAAGATATTTTAAGTAACAAAACTAATCTACTTTTAATAGAAAAGGACTATTCTAAAGAAAGTGTTAAGTATTTAAAAAAACCTTCCAATCTAGTCATACAGGTAACTTCTGTAGCATTAGAAGCATTTGAAAATTACTTTTCCCAAAATAAAGAAAAACATGACTTCAAAAAAAATTTAGTTGATATATGTACAAAAAAAGTGAATGCACTGAATCCCAAGTGGCTAAATATCAATTATTCATGTCACGAACGTAGATTATTTTTTATACAGCATTTGATATTATGTAAACTGAATAAAACTTTAAAGTGGATTTCACAAGACCTTAGAAGTGTAGGTGCTTCAAAAGAAACAAAATCACAAAAATTAATGCATTTGCAACATTTGTAAATCTAGTAAAAATGTTTTTCTTAATTTTATTATTAATGTGTGAGTATTTAATTAAGTTGTCACGCAATTTATTGAATTTTTTGCTTTTTATATTTTAAAGCAGTGTACAGATAATGCCATTTCTAAATTCCAATTGATTTGCGTAATTTGCGTTCTATTTGTGCAGTATTGCGCATTTTAAATTTTCTTTCGATGAAAGTGCTTATTATTTGTTGTTTTTTTTAAATAAATTCTTAGAACATTTGTTTGACGTTTTTTAAGGCTTAAGATAATTTACTAAGCCTGTTTGATTGAGAATAGGGAAAAAATCAGGGTTCTAAAATTTTAAGTTCTGTAATCGTCCCTTTTCAGGTAGTAGTAAAAAAAATATGCGTACACAATTTAAAGCATTGTCCTAATAAAAGGCTTCTTTTAAGTCTGACAACACTGCCTGTTAACAACTTGTACTTAAGACAGGTAAATATTCGACATATACTTTACATCTCTCTCTTACAGTAGGTTGTAAGATGCTGTTTCTTTTATGCTAACTATCCGTACCTCTAAAATTGTAAATTTTTTGTTAGGCAACACACAATACTCGACTACTTTAAATCCCAACACATTGCTCCTCTTCCCTATTATATACTCTTTGGTTATATATTATTTTTCTAGACAAAGAAATGGTTATTGGTTATTTGTATTTAAATGTAATATTAAGATGAACATCTTGAGTTTATTTCAATACGTTATCTATATAATTAATTTGAAAATATTTAAACTACGTGGCAGTTGTAAGTGCATTGGTGCGTTGGAAGGGATGAGACGCTTTCAAAGTAGCTGGCAGTTTTTATATTAGAGTTGTTGTTGGTTGGTCGATACCGCAGGACGAGTGACCATTATATTGTTACGCGTCCCTACAAATTGTGAAATTGCGAATAAAATATAATTAGTAGTGTAATAGAGAAGAAGTAGAAACGTTCCTTATCAAAATAATAAAAGGCTACAGTAAATAATAAAAGTGCAATTATTGTCAAGTTGGTATAATAAAAATGATTGCACCATAATTTAAAATTCGCATTAAAACTGACGTACTAAGTGAAGATAACGCGCTTTGAATGTATCAGAGCGGTAATCAATGGTGTTTAGTGAGCAATCAATATAAAAGACAGTAATCGATCCAAATTGGTAAATTAAAGCATAACAATAACTCTAAGTGTTAATGAGGTGTAGTACGGTTGGGTATTGCAGTTAGTAGCGCAGGCCATTCGTAGCAAAACTCTAATAATTAAAGTAATAATTGACAATTATATATCAACATATCAAGGAATTATTTACAAAAATCGTTAAATTATTGGAAGGAAAATTGATGTCATCTTAACCCACAACAAAGGTACCAGAAAGACATAGTGTGAGAACAAAGGAAACGGTTCCAGTTTGGCGGCATTGTGACATGATCGCAGGGGCAGTCCAATAACCTATTTGAGGCCTCTTCACCGATTCAAGAAACACAGGGTTACGTCATCAGCTTTCAACGAAAGTAACAAGTAAGAACCTTTTGATTGTGTGAATAAATAAAACGTAAAGATTTAATCGTTACATGTTAGTTTTAAGAATGTTATTTTAAATTATAGGTTTGATTTTGATATATGTATTGTAAACAACGCATTGATGCATTTTCGTTCAGATTTTGGATTTAATTATATGAGTATAACGTTTGATTTACTTTTGTTACTAAAGATTATCAATATTGAAAGCTTATACGAATATTAAATATGTAAATGCAGAAGGAAGTAAACTCAATAGGAATCCAGATAAATAAGCAAGTCGAATAGACCATAAGTTTGATCAATGATAACAGTAATCATTTCTTTATACTCACTTTGAGCTAGCCGACGCAGCCAAATAAGAAAAGAATTCGCAAAAGTAAATATTAAAGTTCATTTACTGTAATTAAATAGCACGCCAATTAAAATTAACTGATAGATGATACCTTTATAAATTGAACCCATTCCGCGTAAATAAAAAGGTAATCATTTACAGTCTCACAGAAACAATAGAACATTTTTATTTAATAATTTGGCATTATTAAAAATTGTAAAAGAACTCAAATATTATTTTTTGTAGCGGGGTGAAAACAACACGAGTAATAACCAAGGGTATTACGCCCGTTGCAAATTGGCGACCAACGTGGTGGGCACGATCGATTGACCCCTAAAGAGATTAAGAGGTGTAATAAATTAGTATAATGAATCAAAATTTAATTAATTACCAGTGGCGTATTATAGGTTTTGTTGATTGATTTAGTTTAAGTTTTATATTCGAAAAAAGGTTAGAAATTATTAATTACCAGTGGCATAGTTGAATTTTTACTTTTGAATTTTATATAGGAGGTTACAAAGGTAGGTTTATTTTTATTGTTTTATGGAATTAAGGTCAGGTTTTAAAAAGCCAGGAAGGAAATTATCCGAAATAATTAAAACAAAGAAGATGGCAAACACAAAGGAAAGTGAAGATTTTATTTTCAGCCAAGAATCAGAAGATATATTAATAGCGGGAGTACCAGTTCATCAAAAAACAGAAGAATCAATAATGATGAACATGATGAATATGTTAGCCGAAATGGTAGAGAGCAAAAAGAAAATGGAAGAAGGAATAAATAAGATAGAAGCAAAACAAGTACACAGCCAAGAGAAAATAGAAAAAAAGAATAGAAGCAAGTCAAAAAGCTAATCAGAAGAATTAAAAGCAAATCGAGAAGAATTAAAGGCTAGCCAAGAAGAATTAAAAGTAATTTTCAAAGAAGAAACGACACATCAAGTGAAACGGATGGAAGAAAATTTAAGGTAAAGCAATAAAGAAATAATGATCAAGTGTAAGGAAGAAATCAAGTAACAGAAAGACGACAAAGATCAGCAAATTTACATACAGAATATAAAAATGACACAGATTGAAGAAATAAATGAGTATGCTAGAGCTCAAATAGGCCGCACAATAGGCGAGATAGGATATAAAATAGATGAAAATGAAGAAAAGTACTACAATTCGAACAAAAAATTACTAAAAATGAAGAAGCTATTACCACTTTGGAAAAAAAATTGTACGAAAAAGAGCAAAATGGAGGAAAAAAAGGGGACAACAATATTATACAGATCAGAACACTGGGCACCGCAACGACCAAAAAAGTTTGATGGAAATATAAGGACCATCCACCCAATGAATTTCGTAGAGGCATTACAAAATTATCTGAACCAAGTGGAAAAGAGCGAAGGAGGAAAAATAAGAGCAGCAATGAACTTATTAGAAGGCAACGCCAAAGCATGGGCAGAATTACATCGTGTTGATTGTCAGATTTTGCTCAATTTCAAGAAGATTTTATAAAACAGTTTTGGTCGAAATCAGTGCAGGAAAAATTAAATTAAGATTGGCCACCCCGCGAATATACAACCCAAGACAAGGTCCATGTCTGGTTTTGGGTTAACAAGACCATATATTTACAACCACCAATTGAAGAATAACACCTAGTAGAAACTTTAGTTAGACATTTTCCCAGGGATGTGGAGAACGTACGGTATTAATTGGATCCGGAGCAAAAAATATTGACCAACTTACTAATATTTTGAAAAGAATGCAATCGGCCAATTATGAAGATAGCTCGACATGATTTTACAACCGCCGGAACGACTATAATCAAGAAAATACTGGATCAAGCAACGATAGGACACATAATAGGAGAAATGTGAACTTCGCTAACTACCACAGAGGTAGAGGGAGTCCGAGAAGAAGAGTGGCGATGATGAGGGCTAGGAGAGAGTCACCACCACCTAGACAAGAAGAAAACAGAAGACAAAGAGACAGCGACCAATCAGGAGAGCAGAGGAGAGAGAGAGAGATCGCAGCCACCCACGCCATCGGAAAACTAAGGGAGTCGAGTCGAGAAGCTCCACTCGCCTCGCAAGGAACTTATAAGGAGGAGCAAATACAACTACTTAATTTTGTAAAACTATATCACCAAAACTGCCGGAAAAAATCGTTGAATATTTTGAATTTAAAAGACCAACACAATGAAGAAGGAGAAAACAACCAAATTGAATCACCCAGTACAGAAATACATTATCCGAAAGAAAATTCGAATATGGAAGATGAAGAGGAAAAAACGACTTGCCACCCAGTTTTGAAAGGAGAGTTGGAGGGGGTTAATCAGAACATACTAATCAATACTGGAAGTCAAATATGTGTTATACCAGAAAATGTGTTTAGCAAATTAAAGGAAAGGAATCCAAAATTAATAGTGTTACCTGTCCAAGGAATTACTATACAAGGCCATGAACAAGATAGAGGACCAGAAGAACAAGAAGGGGTTGAAGGACTGATGGAGCAAATTGAAGAAAGAATATTCTGAAAAGCCCGGAATAGTGAACTATTTTGCTTGTGGACTGAAAATCAAAAACGAGGTACCGGTTTTGCAACAAAACTACTCGAGACCATGTACACCGAAGGAAGCAGTAAGGAAAGCAATTAATGAAATGTTAGTCGATAAAATAGTTGAAAGATCGCAATCACCGTACATAAATCCCATTGTCACTGTACCGTAGGAATGGAAAAAAAATGTCTTATTTTTGTTCTAAGTGGTTTCTGTGTTTGTTTTCGAGTGAATGCTATTAATTCAAAAACAAAGAGAAGGTACTGTAACGGGAGCCTTAGAAAATTCAAAATTTCGCGCTAAATTATACGAGATTAAATAGTTATATATTATTTTTCTAGATAAATAAATGGTTACTGGTTATTTGTATTTAAATGTAACTAATATGAAGATGAACGCTTGAGTTTATTTCAATAAGTTATCTATATAATTAATTTCAAAATATTAAAAGTACGCGGCAGTTGCAAGTGCATTGATGTGTTGGAAGGGATGAGACGCTGTCAAAGTAGCTGGCAGTTTTTATAGTAGAGTTGTTGTTGTTTGATCGGTGCCGCAGGACGAGTGACCATTATATTGTCACGCGTCCCTATAAATTGTGAAATTACAAATAAAATCTAATTAGTAGTGTAATAGGGAAGTCGAAAAATACCTTCCTTATTAAAATAATAAAAGGCTGCAGTAAATAATAAAAGTGCAAGTATTGTCAAGTTGGTGATAATAAAAAGGATTGCACCATAATTTAAAATTCGAATTAAAAGTGGCGTAATAAGCGAAGATAACGCGCTTTGTATGTATCAGAGCGGTAATCAATGGTGTTTAAATAGTGAACAATAAAGATAAAAACCAGTAATCGATCCAAATTGGTAAATCAAAGTATAACAATAACTCTAAAGTTATTGGAACGAAAATTGATGTCATCTTAACCCACAACAAACGTATCAGAAAGACATCGTGTGAGAAGAAAGGAAAGGGTTCCAGTTTGGCGGCATAGTGACATCATCGGAGGAGCAGCCCAATAACGTATTTGAGGCCTCTTCACCGATCCAAGAAACGCAGCGTTACGTCATCAGCGTTCAACTAAAGTAACAAGTAAGAACCTTTTGATTGTGTGAATAAATAAAAGGTTCATGTGTTTTAATTTCTCTGAACTTTGAATTTGAACATCACTATTAAACGTAAAACAATTGTTTAATTCTGATAAAGATTTTATTGTTACATGTTAGTTTTAAGAATGTTATATTAAATTATAGGTTTTATTTTTATTTATCTATTGTAAACAACGCATTGATGCATTTTCGTTCAGATTTTGGATTTAATTAAATGAGTATAACGTTTGATTTACTCTTATTACTAAAGATTATTAATATTGAAAGCTTATACGAATATTGAACATGTAAATGCAGAAGGAAGCAAACTCAATAGGAATCGAGATAAATAAACAAGTCGCAAAAGTAAATATTAAAGTTCATTTACTGAAACTAAATAGCAAGCCAATTAAAAGTAACTGGTAGATGATATCTTTATAAATTGAACCCATGTCGCGTAAATAAAAAGGTAATCATTTACAGACTCACAGAAACAATAATTTTGACATTATAAAAAATGGTAAAAGAACCCAAATCTTATTTTTTTGTAGCGGGTTGAAAATAACACGAGTAATAACCAACGGTATTACGCCCGTTGCACCATGCTTTCCTAAAAATTCCGTGTCACCATATTTTTCCATTTGGGCTCATAAATTTTATCATCTCTGTCTCGACGCCATCTGCTCCTCCTGCCTTTCCTAGTTTAAGTGTATGAATTGCCTCTTCTACATCTTTCATTTCAATCTCTATTACGTTTTCCTGTCGGTCTTCATCTGTATCTTCGTATTTGCTTCGAATTTTTCCTTATAGTATTCTTTCCATGCTTGTAGGAGTTCCATTGTTTCCGTTTTTAATTCATTCTTTTTGTTTCTTATTCCTCTTACTTCTTTTCTTTTATTTCCGCTTAATTTCTTTACTATTCCCCAGAAATGTTTGTTGTTTTTCTGTATAATTCGTCTAAGTCTCCTCCACACTCTTCCCAGCATTGAGTATTTGCTTTTTTTACATCTAGTTTCTTTTTCTTACATAATCTTCACTGTCCTCCTGGTTTTTTGGTGTTTATACATTTTTACATACACGGTACAAAGTGGGCCTTCATTTAAAACTCCCTAAACTCCACAATATTGCGACAGAATATGTACTAAGCGAACATGGCGTGGTTCGATAGATTGTATTTTACAACATATTTAATTTTTTCTTCATTGAAAAGTATATTTTTCAGGCAAGGTAAGCATTATAAATCATTAATTATTTTGATTTTGTGCTAATAACCTGTAAATAGTGTACTATTGATATCTTACAAGTGATCATATAAAAACACGAAAGGTTAATTTATGAAAAATCGTAGGATGGCACACAGTGGGCCATGGCTCACTGTGTACTGTCATAAATCTATTATGTTAACTGCGTTCCTTTAGATGCCGAGGAAGCCAGCTGAAAGAAAAATTGGAAATTTTGATCCTGCCATAATGAAAGAAGCCGTCCTCAAAGTGAAATCGGGGATTCCTTTAAGGGACGTGGATAGAACATACCAACTAAAAAGAACAACACTGCAGAGATATTGCGCAAAGGAAGAAAATCTATCTTACTGTCCAAATTAAGCTATAAATAAAGTGTTTTCGACTGAGCTGGAAGCTGAATTGGCAGACTATCTGAGGCATTGCTCTAAGATGGCGCTCGATCTATCAACCAAAAGGTGCCGGAGTTTAGCTTACGAGCTTGCAGAGGTAAACCACATTAAAATGTCTGAGTCATGGTCAAGAAACCAACTGGCGAGTGTAGAGTAGCTATGTGTTTTTTTTTAAACGAAACCAATTATCCATTCGTCAGCTTGAGGTTTCCAATCTATCAAGACTGACGTCCTTCAATAGCACTAACGTTGGACAATGCGCAAAAAATAATATACGCAAAGAAACAAGATACTTATACAAAAACCCAGGTGTGTGTCGAGCCCTGCTTTGAAGAATTTCACAAAAAGTATAAATCTAACCTATGTTTATTATAAGTTTTGTTATTAACGAATAAGTTCAAAAGTAAAAATGCAATTAAAAATTATTATTAATTTTATTAAATACATAAATAAAAAATTGACCGCGAGTAGGATTTGAACCTACGATCTGTACTTTGCTAAACAACTGCGCTATCGAAGTACAAGCCCCAATCGATGTTAACTTTGTCATTTTTAACCTATGTTTAGTTTCTACAGCTCGTAGCTTTGTTTCCTATTTCAGTCCAATAAATATTTCGGAAGTAAAAAATGAGTTTTCTTTGATGGTTTTTTGACGCCACTGTCCTAGTATAACAAAAAATATTTTCATAGGGACATCACGGCATATACCGCTTATGTTTTTTACAAAACAAGAAAAACCAAAAAATGGCATGTTGTTATTGCAATTTATTTTTTGGCTGATAAATACTTTCACTTTTGATAATGGCTGTTTTTAGCCGCTTTCACCTACTGTCCGCAAATGTGTTAAAAACTTTATATATTGTCGAATTCCTGCATTATTACGTGTGTCACACTTAATACTTTGTACTTCGACATTTTAATTTTAAAAATCTAAACAATTAATGCCTTCTGAATTTAACTCAGTATCCTCAACCGGCGATGTGTTAAAAGAAACTAAATTTCATAATTCTAAACGGACGATCCTTTAAAAGAAACACCTTTTTCTTATAATGAATTAAAATTTGGATCTGTATCAGAATCACCCAAATATAGGTCAATTTCTGATTCAGATTCTGTGAGATCAGAATCTGCAAAAAACTAAAATAAAAAACAAGTAAACTAAAGGCACCAACACTTAACATTATTTTTTTGCGCAAATGCCAGTGCTAACATTTTTTTTTGCTCTAGAAGACATTATGTGTTTTAACACCTAGAACTACACTAATAAGGAATGAAAAGCATACAACGCTAAATCAAGCTTCAACTTGAAAGCAAGACAACCACGTGCGCATTACTAGGGAGACCACTCAGCATTATATGGATACTACTACCATTCAGATTTTGACGATCCCTAGGGACCGTACTTGGTTCTTGTACACAAAAATGTTCTATTTAGTATTGAGTATACCTACATTTTTATAATTGGTATAAAAACTACAAAGTAAAAAAATTTTAACAAAAACAATGTAACCGTTAACATATTAAATCATAATGTTCTACATATATCTAACCTAAAAGTCTTCAAATTCAATACTTACAATGAGAAATGCTTCAAACCACTTTAAATATCGGGACATTAACAACATCATAAGTTTCAAAATTTGGTCAACTACATGACTCAAAAACACCGAATCATGAAAGCATTGCTTTATACTATTCCAGAGAGCTTCTGATATTTTCAATTTAAAAAATTCCTTCTCACTTATCAACAATTTCCATTCACCATCATTAACAATCGACGGATCTATTAACATTTCATTCTCAAACTTGACCGAGATTTGTTGAAAAATGATTTCAAAATAGACAGGTAAATTAAAACGCTTCATATGATCTTCAAATGAAGAATTCGATTTAAATAAATTTACATCTCCTGATTTATTAGCAATTTCTTGTAAAAAATTCCATGTGTCCATAAAACGTTTTTGAAATAATTCTGGATTACCAGGTGCTGTAGTATTAGGCAAATTTTCACGTAATTGTTTATCTACTTCGACCCAAAAACTATTTATAATAAAGTTAAATCCTTGCATATCTGAATTCCTTAAATAAAATAATAAAGTGAAATAAAACAGAAATTGTTAGCTTACCCCTGTAAAATCTTTAAGAGAAGGCCAAGTTCGTTATTTAAGTACTCAATTGCCTCAGCATACAGAGGTTTGACATCTTGACCATGACTATCCAAATTACGTTGAGTGAATATAGAACTAAGAACAGGATGCACTAAATTTTTTCGCACACACTGTTCAGCGACATCTTGTTTTACTAAATTTACATACATCCGTAAACAACGTAATATTGTTATTTCATCTTTATCATTCAAGGATTTTAAGAAAACCATATTAACAAGTTCTAAGAGGCGAGTAGCTATATTTTGAATATCATTTTGAAGAACAACAGACTCAAGTCCTAATTCTGTCAAATACAGAAAATGAAAAGAGTATTCATTAACTGCTCGTTCTAATGTCGTTATATCTTCTTCTTCTTTCCATGAAGTAACTATATTGTTAATGTATAATGATGAAGATATTAATGCAATTTTTAAATTTAAATGATTTTCTTCAGTCATAATGTATTCCACTTTATCTAGATGCTCCTTAAAGTCCATCTTCGTAACATTAACAGCATGATATAAGCTCTACAACCAAAAGTTAAAATCCTGTCTTCATTAGTGATAAGTACAAACCCGAATTTCTTCACATAATTGAGATATTGGGCAATACAAATCTTGTACCGTGACACTTAGATTAGTTAAATTTTCTGCAAGATTTATAATACTTTCAGTTTCTGTTTTTAAAATATCTACCATAACTGTATATAACTCTGTTCCATAATTTTTTAAGTCTTTCCGAAGGGTCAGCAAATCCGACTTTTGTGTACATTGTGATAAAAAACCATCTATTTCAAAATCAGGCTAAAAATTATTATAAGTTGTAATATGTATAGAAGTAAAACAACTACCTTAAAGAAAACTTCTGGAAATAAATTTTCCTTAGTTTTTAAATCCATTTAATAATTTTTATTTATTAAAGTATCTGCTGACGTTTGTTAAGGTTAGGATCTCATTTATATTTAAAAGGAAAATTATTCAAGTATTCAGTGTTGCCAGTTTTAAATAAATGATGGAAAACTTATCGATTTCACGACTTTTCACGCTGGCGATGTGTATTAATTCACACCATATACCTATAAAAAAAATATACTGAAAGCGTTTTATCTGCCAATGCTTTGTACATGTAACAATCAATTTCTTATCTCTTACCACGTTACCCAAGTTAGTGCGCATGAAAATATGAATATTTCATTTAGTTTTAAAATAAACTCACACATGTGATTAACCTCTAATTTTTTAATGTCTACTACGTGAAGTAATCGTACACGTAAGATACTATCACTACATTAAAGGAATATGTAATGTCTTTTCGGAAATGTTAATAGTAAACATTTACAAGACGACGTCTGCGTAAAAGTTTTAAAAACTGAGTGAAGGATATCGCTATCCTTCAGTCTTTGAGACAAAAATTCAAATATGCCTTCAGTATATTTTTTATAGGTATATGACAAACAACACACACACACACACACACACACACACACACACACACACACACACACACACACACACACACACACACCAAAATATATATATATATATATATATATATATATATATATATATATATATATATATATATATATATATATATATATATTATATATATATATATATATATACTATACTATCTATATATTATTTATATAAATTATTTTTTATGGTTTGGTTTTAAATTTAAAACTACACAACTTTCAAAATTTGTTGTAATAACAGTTAATATGTTGAGCGCCAACTTGTATAAATCTCAGGTAAATTGTTTCAGAATTTTCTCTTTTTTTTTTTTAAGCTTAATATTTCAATTCCAACAAATCTGATTTGACCAAGTAAGTTAATCCAATAAACTATTATTGACACATACAAAATTACGTAAAGTAAATGAAAAATTTTAACTTGTTAAAATTAAATAGGGATCAAATGAATTTCAAACAATAATCTCAGGGAACAAGTGAGTCTTAATAACGCGAGTGAATTAATCGACATAAAAAAAATTAATTCTTTGACGTGGACATTTCACAGGACTGATCCCGTAGTCATATGGGTATGCCCGCTAGCAGGTGTCGAATGCAGCAAGTGGAAATTTTCTTTTTTTTTCTTTTCTTCAGGTAAGTGATGCTTATTAAATATTCCCTTACTCCTTGATTGGCCAAACAAATTCTTTTGTGCTGTCCTCCACCACGTGTTGGGTACGATATTGTTAATAATGCCTTTTCTTTTTGTTTTATCCTAATCGTACATGACCAGCAATGTCTTGAGGAAGGATTGTGAGAATTATGGTACCTTCACAAATCTTACTGCAGTGATTGTAATCGTATATTCGAGTAAATCAACATGCCCATTATGAAAGTGTGACAGTGGTTTAAAAATTCTACTTTTTATCTATCACTTAGTAGGAACAACACTATATTATTTATTAAAGTTTTTTTATTTTAGTCCTTTTCTTCTTGTTACAAGTTGAACACCATTCCAACCTTTATTCCACAATCACCGCTACTACACATTAACTTGTTTTGCGTACACAATTATAATGGTAAGTGCAATTAAAATATGAATTTATTTCTTATTATTAATTATAATACATTTATTTTAGATGAAAACCAAAGCATAACGCATCTTATTGCAATTTCTAATAATGTGAATGTCCATATAAAATTTTATCAAAAAGTAAAGAAAAACTCTAAGTGATACCAAACACGCATAATATTTACAAATACAACTATTTAACTTAATCTGTCACATTTCTCTTTTTGAAAAATACATTTTAAATCTGATGCGATTTAAACTAAATTAAAACATTTAACCATTTAGATAACAAAATTAATTAACTTTACAATATAATTTAACCAACCAAAAATTTATTCTTATTTCATAGAAATAATTAACAAAGTCTGTTTTAGGTAACAAGAGTAAAAATAAACGTTTATGAAAACTTCTAAAAAGTAAAAGCCCACGTACAAAAAAAAATTGGATAAAAAAAAATTCTTTCTTTTTTTTTTGAATAAGGAACAAAAAATATATATTCCCTTTTTTTATGTTTAAAATATTTGACATCTATATAAAAAAAATGTAAAACAAAAAAAAACTCAATTATTTTACCTGTATCTTATATGTGGCTTTGTAAATATTGATAGCATGACATTTTTTTTAAAAATAAAGTCATAAAATTCAGATTTGTTGTTATTGATATTTTAATGTGCTTATTTATGTAATAATTTGTTTATATATTTTTTTTATATGTGCAAAACAGGTCAATAAGGACATAACATGTCAATATATATATATATATATATATATATATATATATATATATACATATATATATAATATATATATATATATATATATATATATATATATATATATATATATATATATATATATATATATATATATTTTTGTTAGGGCCGGCGCTAGCAGTTTTGACACCCGGTACAAAAACGTGGCATACCCCCCCCCCTCGCAGGAAAGGATGATAAATTTCAACAATTTTTGAACTAAAATAAAAGAACGCTAAGCATAAGATAACTACACTTTGTATATTTAGGTACTGAGCATTATTTACATTGATAATGGACAGTAACGGTATTATTATAAAATAATAGTAGGTACAATGAGTTCGTAACAATAACACGTTCATTCAATGTGTCTCAATGGAAGGTATGGTCCCTTCTCTGGAGTGACGGTCAACATCCATATCATTACACACCTGTACAAGGCTTGGAAGAAGGCGATCCAATCAGAAGGTCGAATTTTTGCCGTTTTTTAATTGACAGCGATGCTCAAAACGGGAGGTTTCTTAAAAAGATTCTGTGGACAGATGAGTCAAAATTTTCAAGAGAAGGAATTAGTAACTTCCATAACCTTCACTATTGGAGTGATGAAAATCCTCACTTAGTAAGAGAAATAAATTTTCAATCTAAGTTTAGTGTGAACGTTTGGGCGGGAGTCATCGGGCGAACTTTGATTGGCCCTTATTACTTACCGGACAAAATTACTTATAGTTTTTGGAAAGCACATTGCCCGGCATATTAGAAGAAGTCCCTTTAGGTATTAGAAGGGAAATAATTTTTCAAAACGATGGATGTCCTGCCAATCATCGCACTACAGTCAGTTCGCCAGTTTTCAACAAGACATTTTCCAAATCGTTGAATAGGCAGAAACGGACCTATTTTATGGCCAGCTCGATCCCCAGACTTGACAACAATAAATTATCATGTTTGGAGACGAGCCAAGGAGGTGAAAATTCAAAACCGTAACCACTTAATGAATAGAATAGAAGAAGCTTTTATGAAAATGAAAGAAGAAATGATGCTTGGCACTACAACCACAGAAATGAGGAAACGTGCTCGACTATGCATCAGAAATCATGGTAGACATTTTGAAAATAATTTGTAGGCAAATAAATACATTTTTTTTTTGGTTTTATATTCAGACTCAAAATTCCTCAATAAAATCGCATTAAGTTAAATTATCACTAATATCTTTTTGAAATGATACTTTAATTGATTTTAATTAAAAATGGGTTATATGGAGAAGTTTTTAAAATAAATCGAATGAATGTACATGTTACGGGTATGTAGAACATAAATTTGAAACTTTAAATCCTTAATATGAAAATGTAAACTTTCACCATTAACACTCATAATAAAATACTTATCTTTTTTGGGATTTTTTAATGGTGTACTTTAAATTATACAATTTAAACGTTTCGATAACACTTACAGTTATCTTCGTCAGTAGTAATGTTTGTTAAAAATTGTTAAAGATGTAGTAAACAATTTTGTCAAATTTGAAAACTTAAAACATAAACATAAGCCTGCTATTAGTATAACAGTTTGGAAACATAAAGCCAACTATAAATTTTTTTAGTAAAGAATAACTAGGTCATAAAATTAAATATTATTAAACTGCCTCAAAGATGACAAACCAGAACACTCTCTACGACGAAAGCTAACAATGTAATTTGCCAGCCAAAAAACACATTTAACAAAATTTAATCGAGTTATGATGTAAGTGTAAAGTTGTGAATAACTTCAATTTTAAAATGATAGAAGCATTCACAAATCCAAACATTACATCAAATAAAATAACCCAGTTAAATCTAACAAATAGATATCTTTATCAATAATTGGAAGTGTTATTAACAATGAAAAGCACAATGCAGAACGTTCTTTGTAATTTTTAATTTTAATTTAATTTCAACTACTTATGTTAAATTATAGTGCTGTGGTAATTTAACATATAATATATTGTTAGCTTTCGTCGTAGAGAGTGTTCTGGTTTGTCATCTTTGAGGCAGTTTAATAATATTTAATTTTATGACCTAGTTATTCTTTACTAAAAAAATGTTATAGTTGGCTTTATGTTTCCCAAACTGTTATACTAATAGCAGGCTTATGTTTATGTTTTAATTTTTCAAATTTGACAAAATTGTTTACTACATCTTTAACAATTTTTAACAAACATTACTACTGACGAAGATAACTGTAAGTGTTATCGAAACGTTTAGATTGTATAATTTAAAGTACACCATTAAAAAATCCCAAAAAAGATAAGTATTTTAAATCCTTAAATTTAAAAAATAATTGTACATATTAGTCACTATATAAAATTTAAACTATATCGATTAGGTTGCTTTTTTATCATGAGTTTAATAAGGCACACATTGAGGATTCCGAAAATGTAAATAATGAATAATTAAATACCTGCAATATTTTTTATGGTAGTTTTATTGAAGCAAAATCACAATATCATAAAAAATGAAAAATCCTCGATATCTTGAAAATGATAATATTTTGATTAATACCATAATATATATATATATATATATATATATATATATATATATATATATATATATATATATATATATATATATAGGGTGAATCATGACTGAGCAACATTTTAAACAAATTTTTAAATATACTGGGTGCTCCAAAAAAAGTGGTATATCAAAGTTATGTTTTTTTAAATGACACACCCCGTATATTATTGCATTTTCCAATTCTACATAAAAAATAAGTAGCACTTTCATAATGGTTCTCAATACCTACATACAGAGTGTTTCAAGTTATATCCATTCCTCTGAAAATGTAGGGTTTCGAAAATAAACATTTATTTAATACTGTTTATCGTCAAAATCTTTGGAGTGTGAATGTGTATGGTGGAATTGTTGGCAATCATGTGATTGGCTCGTATTTTTTCGATGGCAATTTAAATGGTCAAAAATTCCTTAAATTTTTATAGAGAGATTTTTGGGCACTTTTAGAAAGTATTCTTTTAAATATTATACAAAATACCACGTGCTGTTAGAGAATATTCAAATAGGAAGTTTCCTGATAAGTGGATTGGGAGAGGTGGACCAATTGCCTGGCCACCTAGATCTCCTGAACTAACATCCCCATGGATTTCTTCTTTTGGGGCTATATCAAAAATTTGTTACGCACCTCTCACCACTGCAGATGATATAAAAAGAAGAATCAGAAATGCTTTTGAGACGGTCACCCCTGACATGTTGCAAAACGTAAGATGTTCCTTGGAAAAAAGAATAACATTGTGTATTCAAAAATATGGACATCATATCGAACATTTTTAATTTTTTGAGCAAATTATCACTCCACAGAATCGCAATAGATTTTTTAAAGTTTCACTTTATTTTTTAAAATTGAAGCTGATCGGTTTCGCTTGGACGAGCCAAGCATCGTCAGAGCTTTGAAAAGTGACAGATAAGTGTACAAAAATCTATTGCGATTTTTAATTTATTCTACATAGTGTAGAAATAACTCTATAAACGTTTAAATTAAAGTACTATGATTTAAATTTGAAAATGTGTCACATTAGCCAAAAATCATTAAGAGTAGGCATTTTGGGAGGATATTTCAATTTACAAATGATACAGGAACAGACAAATCCCAAAAATTATTAAGTTGAAAATTTGAAAGTTTAGGTATAGGAAACCCTTATAGAAGTTGAAAGGTAATTAAGTAAGCTAAACGATAAGCATATAAAGTACAGGGCAGGGCCGGCCCTAGACATTTTGGCGCTCCGGGCAAAACTTGAATTTGGCGCCCCCCTCTCCGTTTATTAAAGTAAATCGCATGCTCCCATAACATAAAGTCAAGAAAACGTTGAAAAAAATTAAATAAAAAAAAACATTTTATTGAAAACTCGATCATTAGGTAACAGGTATGTAACAGATAAGCAATTTACCACTAAGGTAAAATAAAATAACAAAAATTAAAATGAACTAATGCTTACTAATATCCTATAATATAAATGAATGCTAACTAACCAAAGTATTTAGAATGCCTTTTTTCTAACTTTTCTTTCGGCAAACTCACGAACCAGTGATTTCAAGTCTAATTTGTCACTAATTTGGTGTTCTATAGCTATCATTGCCAATCCATTGAGACGATTTTGCGTCTGCATCGTTCTGAAATAATTTTTATTATTTTAGTTTTGAAAAGCTTCTTTCCCTGAAGCCACAGTGACTGGCAATGTAAGTAGGATTCTTAATGCTATACTGAGGTTTGGTGCAAGTTTAAGTGTAGCGATAAACTTGAGGACTTCAACGGGGTTTCCTTTTTTGTTAATAATGACGAAACAATGCTTATTTCATCGGCCAGTTCCAGGGCGTTAAGATCGCTTGAATTTCCATCAGTTAAAACTACTTCCAAATCTTTGCAATAAGCCAGTAGCTCATTTCTGCGCATGTCTTTTAAACCAAAAATATTATACAAAAAGCTGAAATAATTACTGTGAGTATTTAGCGAATTATATCTGGTTTCCAAGGCATTTATTGCTTGATCTACAGTGTGAAAGAAAAGTTCTATTTTATATTTTTGTTTGAGGTCTTGAACGGGTTCATCCGGGCCCTCATACAAAACGTTTCGTGTTTTGTTTCTGATACGATGACGTGGTGTGGTGGCTTCGAAATTAGCTTCCACGTCCACCTCTGAAGCAAGCTCGGTTGCTTCTAAAATGATGCTTTCAAAAGCTTCATCTGATCTCAGATTTTCAAAGAAGAGTTTACAGTTGTTAAGCGTATCAATAGCTTGTGATATATCAAAATGTACGGTTTGCAAAAGTTTGCTGATGGGATTAATGCGACTCAAAATTTTGTACCAAATCACAATAGAGCATATAAATTTGAACTGCTTCAAATTATTTAATAATCCGCTAGCCTCGTCTCTAATCATATTATCGATTTCTGGATCTTCATAAATACTGTACAAAGCATCGTAAATTGGTCCAATTTGAAATCGCAGAGCTTTTAATGAGTCTACTCGACTTTCCCATCGCGTATCACTTAATGGTTTTAGGGTATAACTATCAATATATTTAAGTAATATTGCCCAACGAAAAGTTGACGAAGCAAAAATGTATATAACTTTTGAACAATATTGAAGAAGTTTGCAGCCTCAAACGAGGATTTTGCCATATCGTTTACAACCAAGTTTAGCGAATGACTGCTGCATGGAACAT
Organism: Vesta saturnalis; assembly: GCA_036346205.1. NCBI lineage: Eukaryota > Metazoa > Arthropoda > Insecta > Coleoptera > Lampyridae > Vesta > Vesta saturnalis. The sequence goes on from JARFJB010002092.1 coordinate 234,075, forward strand.
AAAATGCTCTGGGGTTTATATTTCTGATTCTTGTTTGTACTCGATTTTCTCCTCTCATATTGGAACCATTGTCGTACCCTTGACCGCGCATGTTCTCTACTTTAAGCTCATTTTCTCTAGCTCTTCTACTAAAACCTCCGATAATTCCGCAGCTTTTGATCTCTCAATGGGTAGAAAACCCAATAAGTTTTCATTGATTATCACTTGAACTTCAGACTCTGATTCTTCTATGGAAACATATCTTGCCATAAATGTCATCTGTTCGACTTTACTTGCATCAGGAGTACAGTCGAGAATCACAGAATAATACTTGGCCTTTTGAACTTGTTCAATGATGTGGCGCTTTATATTGTCATGCAACAAATCAATTATTTCATTTTGTATAGTTTTTCCTAGATATGTAGCTTTGATTTCTTCTTTATTAAGAACCCTGCGAACGTGTTCCTTCATTTTGGATCAAACTCAGCCAATAACTGAATGAACTTCAAAAGTTTCCATTATTGTGTTCATAGAGTTTATCTGTTGTTCCTCGAAAAGCTAGAGATCTCTCACCTAGCATTCTAACGACTGATATAATGCGTAAAAGAACTTCGGACCAGTGATTTATCTCAGAATCAATGAGCCTCTGAGAAACTACATCTACTGTTTTACCCATTTTCAACCGTTGCTTTAATTCAAGCCATGATTTTAAACAATCAATATGCGTTTTACCATTTTCATGATGTGCTAAAGAGTCTCCTAAATGCTTCCAGTCTTTAAATCCTCGATGGCCAAGAGCGCTAGTGCTAGATGGGGCAGCAAAAAGTCGACATGGAAAACAATACAAGACGTTTTGAAATAAGGAATATACCATCCATTCTCTTAAAACTTGTTCTCCATTTTTAAGTGCTTTCTTGTAATATTTTGGTGAGAATCTTCTATGTTGATCATCATAAGGAAAATCAAAATTATACAAAGGTGCAGCTGGACCACGTTTAACCAAAAACTCTATCTGCTTCGCGCATGATTTCGGGCCATAATCCTGGGTCAGAAGAGATAATTGGGACTGTAGTCTCTTCTAAATGTTTTTCTGAGGTCTGCACAACTTGCAGTTTTTATTTTGGAACTGCACGGAACTGCATCACTACTCAACAAACTCGTTTGAGGTGAATTAACTAGCTCAGCAATCCTGACGTTTGCGTCCAAAGGGGGATTCATATCGGGAAAGTCAGTATCCAGGTGCATGTGCTGGGCGTTGTTTAAATGTTGATCGGTAGTGGGAGCGTTGAGACTACCCTCTTTCAAAAAGTTCTGCAGGGCACCTGACTGTTTTTGAAGCTGTGTTTGCTTGTTCAATCTCCGCTTTTAAATTGGCTTCCAGAGGGTTTTTCTTAGCATCAGACATTTTGGTTTCTGAAACCAATTATCAATCCGTATAACATGTATATTAAAAAAATTAAGCAAACTAACAACATTTTCGTAAAGGAGAGTAAATAGGCTTTGATGTAAATTATAAAAATACAGAGTGTCCCATTAAAGTTTTTTGCGAAATCGGCCTTTGAAAATCGTCAATTTTGTTTCTCCTATTTCAGGTAAATTTTAAAACTTGGCAACACTGTCAAAAAATTTAAAAAAATGATGAAGTTCTGTGAAAACCGCACATCGATACCATTTATCGTTTTCGAGTTATAAGCAGTTAAAATGTGTCAGTTTATAGATGGACACCCTGTATAATAAATTGGAATTTGGTATACATTTTAGGCAAGGCAACTAAAACTCAATATTAAGAGCAATTTAACCGATGACAATACCCACAGGGTGATGCCCCCCCTTGCTTACTGCAACGCTTCTAACCCTAATAATTCGAAAAATAAAATCCTAATTCAATTTAGAAACTTTTATGTTTCCAGTGTTATTTAGGACAAATGTGCGGTTTTGAGACACATTTAACAGTATACCTATAGAAAATTAAAATAATAGTAGAAAAACAGCGTAAAATGACCATGTTTTTGAACAGTTTTCAGCATTTATCTCGAAAACGGTACATTTGTCGTAAATAAAACCATAGACATAAAAGTTTCTAAATTGAATGAAGATTGAAAATTTTCCCAAAAATGTATCACCCTGGGACTACTAATTCTAGTACTACTTGTACGCGATTTTTGAAAATGAAAATTAAAAACTTACCTTCACAAAAGACAAACGCACTCACACTGGACAATTTGCAATTGCACAAGCACTTTTTAAAACTTTTGTACAATAATAAAAAAAACTATTTTATTTCGCACCGGCCGAAGTCTAGTAGCAAATAACGCATTGTTTTAAGTCAACTTCCCTTATATATGCAGTTAAAAACTCCTGTGACATCTTGTTTCGGTTGGTTTCAAAATTGGTACAGACTTGTAGATTCCTGTATTGTAAGTGTTGCCAATGCCAGAGCAGGGACCGAAAACTTGTAAATTCTTGAAAAGCGATAGTTGAGTGGTTTGGTCATGATGAATTGAACTCAACTAGATTTTGTCTTAATGCTTAAATACATATATTAAATTTATAATGTGCTTAGAAATAAAATGATGATTGATAAAAGTAATAACTTTTATTTTTACGTTTTAGTGCATTTTAAAAAGCTTGTAACTTATTTCTTTTATCAATTTATTTCGTTTGTTTATCTCGGTACGTGTCACGTTACAAAAACTAACACCTGCACGTTCCTTTTTAGTACTCGAAATCGATAACAAATTCCTATTTATAAAAGGTAAAATTAAATCTGCATCGAAACCGAATTGAAATTAATTCATCCAAAATTATGAAAATAAGGTGTTTAGCGTAATTAAGAACGGTTCTTAAATTTAAAAGTTTGGAGGTGAATACACGTAATACCTTTATAATCTGTTTAATTTATGTACGTGTTTTATTACAAAAACATGCATCTGCATTTTTAGAATAAAACATACCTCGTTCTTCCACATCCACAGTTTACCTTACGCTTACGTTAAGATTAAATGCGTTCTCTATAGTTAAATATTTCGTTCACTTTTTATTTAATTAGTGACGGATAAAAGCCATTTTAAAGTTGTTTCGATTGCTCGCGAAGCAGCCTAGCGCCGCTAGACGCCCGACCCCTAACGAAGTTAGGACAAGGAAGGCAACGCCTTCCTTGATGATTTTGACGCCCCTAGAGCTTTGCGCTCCGGGCGGCCGCCCGGATCGCCCTGCCCTGGGGCCGGCCCTGTACAGGGTGTTCCATTTAAAATAAGCCGAATATTTCAGTATGAATGTTCCACTAATTTATGAAAATGTAAACTTTCACCATTATCACTCATAATAAAATACTTATCTTTTTTGGGGTTTTTTAATGGTGTATTTTAAATTATACAATCTTGTTAAAAAATTAATAATAATAATAGCAAATATTACTGCTGACGAAGATAACTGTAAGTGTTATCGAAACGTTTAGATTGTATAGTTTCACTAATTTGACTGAAAAAATGAATACCCTATAAAGAGGTGTTTACTATTCAGTCAATAAATAAACTAAGGGAACAGTATTTTACTTAAACCTAAGAGTAAACTTGTTGGAGCTAATTTTATTAAGAGATATTTAATTTTTTCTAAAACCCTATATTTTCAGAAAAAATTATGTAACCTGAAACATTCTGTATGTAGGTATAGGAACCCTTATGAAAGTGCTACTTATTTTTTATGTAAAATTCGAAAATGCAATAATATACGTGGTGTGTCATTAAAAAAACATAACTATGATATGCCACTTTCCCTGTATATTTAAAATTATTTTTAAAATGTTGCTCACATTAACTTATGTACCGCTTCGCCATAGAACCCTGTGGCGTCGGTTGTGATTCATAATTTATGCATTTTCGTAGATAATATCCATATAATTATGTATTGGAAAATCCTTACTTAGTAGTATCATTGATTATGCATAGTCAATGGTAGTATGCTCTGCTACAATCCTAAAAAGGAAAAATAATTTGTATTAGATAATAAGTGTGTTAGTTTTATAAGGAAAAACAGTGATTACGATAACGTTACAAAGTATGTATTAAAATTATACAAACACAAGTGTGCGCATTGAACAATTATTATGAGAAATACTTACTTTGGGTGATCTAATTGAAGTTATGTACTGTGGAGTGACAATCATATGAGAAATAAGTGGAAGTGAGTGCAAAATAGTGCAGGTCTCTTTGGAGAACATACATTTGAAAACTGCAACATAAAATTTAGTGCAGCCAGACTGTATGTGGACTTATGTTTTTAGGAGCGTAGAAGCCGAATATAAACTTATTATTTCCCTGAAAAATAGATTTTCGTAAATATAAGTAAAATTTCATTATTGGCACAATGTACAAAATGGCGTTTTTTTGTATAAAATATTGAATGTTATGAAAAATATAGCATGTGGGGTATTAAAATAAAAAGAATTGCGCATAGACTTTAAAGATTATTTTTAGTTTTAAGGCAGCAATAGATGTAAGAAAGTTATTTATAAAATTAAAAATTATTAACATTTAAAAATTGGGTTATCCAATCAGAGCATTTGTTTTTGTAGTCATATCACTATAGGAAAGCTAAAATTTAAGAAAAAAATGAGTAAAGATTGTACATTTTTCTAATCACTTCTTGTTAGAATTTCGAAGGTAGAACATGTATCACTCAGAGCTAGCAATCGAGAATATTTTCATAACCTGCACTTGAACTGCGGCGAATACATGTTCGACTGAAATTTTCTAACCTAATAAATTGTTTCATTTGTTAAAATCTAAAAGCCTACTTAGTGTATAAAATTATTGTTCTACATTAATATGAATTGTTTTAATAATAAATATAAATATAATCGAACGTGAATTATTTTAATTTCAATAAAATTAAATTAAAACAAACAATTAAATAATATTACAGTATTGTAGAATTCATATACTTGTTGCATGTAATACAGAAAATGAAACTAAGTTCTCCGATTCTAAGTAGAAGCAATTTTGCAAAATTGGTGGCGATTCCAACATCACAAAGAAAATTTGGTACATCATAAATCTTAATGGTACTCATCAAGGAGGATTCGCAGCAGGCACATATGGTAAACTAGTGCATCCACTTAAGAAAATTTTAGACTATACCACTGTATGAATACTTCAGGCTGCAAAAAGATAAGTAACAATTCTAATATTAGAGTTTGGTTATGATGTTTATTTGTATGTAAAGAATTAATAGCGGAATATTTGCTAAGTATGCTTATTTATTTAAATGATGCAATTTATTAGTAATCACAAACCAGATGTTTAAAGAGGGCGCTGAATACGTTAAGAAGGATGCATAATAATGTGTACAGGGTACTGAAATGCGTATAATTCAATGGTAAAATTTTATGAAGGTATTCAAGTCTATATTATTAATCACTATGTATATTGCAGAATTAATTCCAATGAACTCTATCTCCTGAATGAGTGACGCTAGCCGAAGCAACATTAATTTCTTTTTAACAAATTTATTTATTATTAATAAAAGTAAACTAAATAAATAACTACCTATATATACTTATTATTATTACATCACAAATTATGGCATACAAGCGTGTATCAAAAATGTCAAGTACTAAGAAAGCTAAAAAATTAACGAAACAGAAACTAGGGGAAATATTAATTAAGTATAGATATAACCACATATTAAATGTTTTTACATCAGTGTAATATATATATATATATATATATATATATATATATATATATATATATACAGCGTGTTCAGCGAGGAATGGGACAGTGCAATATCTCGAGAGCGGATGAAGATTTTTAAATTATGAAAATATTTTTGTAAATATCTTCCAAGGGCGCACATTTGTTGGCACAAAGATTTGAATCAACGCCCATCACCGCCAGGTGGCGCTATCTCACTTCAATTTTTAAATACAATACCCTATTTTTATTTCATTTTTGGATTCTATGACATATTTGTGATGACTTTTATTAAGACTCCTACCAACCTATCTTTTGTAGTTTCTGAGAAAAAATAATCCAATTTAGCACAAAACGTAATTTCAGGAAGTGCTCATAACATTTGAGTGATACAGACAAAATAGCAAATTTTATACCAAATGAAAGATAAAAGATTGTTCTTCCACAAAAATAATGCAGATAACGCCAAAATAATGCGATACGCTGTACACTAAATTGTAAGGGGGGCCAACTTATCACAGTCGTTGATTAAGAATCATGTGAAACATTTATCATGCCATGAAAACAAACGCGTAATGAAGTGTCTGTCAAGTTTCTGTCAGTTTACAGTTTCAGTTTAGAAAATCGTCTGTGCATCTTCAAATTCCATAATTATGTTTACGTGTTCTAACGAAGAATATTTTGATATGGTAATAATTTATGGTGAATGTACAAAAATGCAAGGGCTGCAGAAATTATCTAAGTAGTGCGTTTCTGCAACGATGGATAGGTACAAATGGTCCCATTATGTGGCCGGCTCGTTCTCCTGACCTTAGTCCCTTAGACTACTTTCTTTGGGGACATTTAAAGAGTGTAGTGTATGAAACACCTTCTAGAGATGTAGAGGAGTTACAAAACAAAATTAGAATTGCTTGTGCAAACATACCACGAGAAACTTTAAGAGCGGCAACTAGTGTTACATTAATTAGGCGTTATCAAACGTGTGTAGAAAATGATGGAGAAACATTTGAACATTTAATTTAATTTGTATGCTTTCAATTAATAAAATTCCAAAAATTATTTTTTTTCTCAGAAACTACAAAAGATAGGTTGGTAGGAGTCTTAATAAAAGTCATCACAAATATGTCATAGAATCCAAAATGAAATAAAAATAGGGCATTGCATTTAAAAATTGAAGTGAGATAGCGCCACCTGGCGGTAATGGGCGTTGATTCAAATCTTTGTGCCAACAAATGTGCGCCCTTGGAAGATATTTACAAAATATTTTCATAATTTAAAAATCTTCATCCGCTCTCGAGATATTGCACTGTCCCATTCCTCGCTGAACACGCTATAATATATATATATATATATATATATATATATATATATATATATATATATATATATACCGGGATATCAACAATGAATGACCGAAAAAACTGCTTTTACAGAATTTTTATCAAAAGTTTATTCCAAGTTACTAGTGAAATTAGGCACAAATATTTATTTCATCTTCGATTGACATTTCATAAACGTACATAGATTCCTTTTCAATTATTCCTTTATCTACATTTGTATTGAATAAAATAGTTTTTCAAAACTCATTAATAAATTAACCAGGACTTTCAAGGTATATTTATTCGTGTATTTTATGCCTTTTTCGTAAATAAATTTTTTTAGGTTATAATGCCTTTTACCGTGGAACAAGACAAGTTTATTTTGGAAGCTTATTTCCGAAACGGCGAAAAAGATGTAGATGGAAACTGGAAGTATTCAGTACGATTATGTGTTGAAGAATATCAACATCACTTCCAGAACATCGAATTTGATGATGATCTTTTATGCCGACACATTCGAAGAATTGTTAGTCGTTTTCATGAGCATGGTAGTGTTTGCAAGGGAAAATCTACTGGTCTACGTGCATATGTGCAATTGAATATCTTTACTCATTATTTACTATACTTTAGCTGAATTGATTTCATTTACATGCACGTTTGAGATCTAAAAAAACAATGCATTATTAATTCATTATTTGCTGTGCTTTAGATCAATATATACAGATTTGAGTTATCTTAAAAAAACAATAGGTACATCATAAAGTAGACATGGTGACTAGTTCCATATGAGAAGGACTAATTCAGTGGTATATAATCTGAAATAAGTTTTTGTTCAAAAATTAGAATGCAATGCAAAAGTGATATCTAGCATTAAGTTAAATAAGTTCTTTTTTTCCATTATAATGTATTTGTGATGTTTACCAGTGTACATTCAAAGGTGGTCAGCAAAAATGGTGTACCTGACTTGTGCTGAATATGTTGAATGTATGCATTTATAATAAACTAACCAGTCATAATTTGTTTTCACTAATATTATGTAACAAATATATCATACATTGATTTCTGATTAATGACAAATTCATTTAAATGTTTTAATGTCATTGTAAAGGTAACATCATCCAATACTACTCCTTTTTTTAAATATTCACTCTCCACATATTCACACACTTTCTTCGAGTTCTCAGCTGTAATTTTTTTCAATTCTTCATGGCCAATTGCTTAACACCTTCCATTTGAAATGTCACATTCCTCACTGCTATCCGATTTTTCAATGTGATTTAATTCAGAGTGGTACAAAGGGAGACGAAGGACAGCATGACCATTTTCAACTAGTAGCTTGTCTAGAACGGTTTCTTCAGCAACACATTCTTGTAATTGGGATAATGGCATTGTCATCGTTCCTTCTTTTTCTTTTTTCATAAATTGGTACACATTGTAGATAATTTGCCGCCCTTTGCTATGAATTACCTTTCGATTATTCATTTTCAACCTGACAACAAAATTCATACATTATTGCCTATTTCAAACCACTCATGTCAATATAAACAAAAGATCATTAAACGCTCATCTAAACAGTTTTTACTCTCCAAACTGTACATTATTCTCGTAACCAAATTGAGGTTAAAAAGAAAAATTTGTTTTAAACATTACTTTTAGTATATAAAAGCACTTACAAAACTTGAATTTGACGAGTAAATACCATGTATTGGTTTAATACACCAGAAATACGCCTTGGAAATCCACAAAATCTGTAATATCAATTAAAAATAATAAATGATAATTTTTAACCAAATTTTTACATACCTTATAACAATTTCCCTTTAGTCTTAAGAAATACTAAATTACAATTATTGAAGTTTTTGTACGTTTACATAATACGCAATTCGTCATTCACCAAAATTTTTGTCATTTATGGTAGTATTTATTTTAATATCTGCATTTACGCCACTGGAAATAGCACAATTTTCATTTTAAGGATGCGGAATAGTAGTACTGTTCTAGGAGCGGCACGGTCAAACAATGATGATCGCACTGTATATATATATATATATATATATATATATATATATATATATATATATAACTTTTTCGTGGTTGCGCAGAAGTTTATTTGCGCATGTTGCGCCGTAACTTATTGCGCAGGTGTATTTCACACTAGCTTGGCTTATTGGATTGTCTGATAGTGCATTGTATATGGCTTCTTTGAGTTTCCGAAGAGCGTGTTCTCGTTGCCACTATCTGTATGTTATCCCATTGGATGCGGTGGTCTTCGCTACAGACATGTTCGGCGATTCTTGATTTTTTTGTTTCACCCTTGAGGACGTTGTTCTTATGTTGCTGTGTTCACACTTTGAGTGATCTACTGCTCTCTTCTATGTATGCTCTGCGGCATCCGCATGGTTGGTTGTATACACAATTTTTGGAATTCTGATTTTCATTGTGTGGTTTGATTTTGGTTAGTATTCCCCTGAGCGTTCTGGTCGACGTAATATTGTCTCACTTGAAATTGAACTCCATTAATTATGGTTTAAATAATCTCTTAATTCGTCTGTTTCAATACAATGATCTTTACAACTTCGATTCAAATATGAATAATTACAAAATTAAATTAGCTGTTTGAAGTGTAAATTAAGTTGTATAGTATTTTTGTTTAAATTGGACCTGAAATTTCTTAACATATCTTTGTTTAATTTAATAGTCCATACAATTAAATGCGTGATAATTGATACGTTGTTTCAACTTGTGTAAGTTTTGTGCTACAAAGCGGTTGCTTCACGTTGACAAAATAAATAAATAAATTTTAAATTTCGAAAAACATTTTAGTATTTAAAATTTAAATTTTATGTACACATTGTTCAGTATAAATTAAGGTACTCTCTAGTATAAATAATAACCCTTAATTCAAATAATATATAAAAGATGGCACTAATAACTTTAAAATTTTTAGCTGTCATTTTCCTTTTACAGGATGGTCATATCTTCGATATTTTGTGATTTCATCCGCCATAACTCTCACAAATTTTAGTATAATTTTATGAAAATTTATTTAATTTAATACTTATAAGAAATTCTGAAGTTAATTTTAGTTTATGTAAGTGTTTATTTTATCATTTTAGTAAAATGCATTTATTGATAAAATTTAATAATAAATTTTTTTGTTACACATCAGATGATTTACTTAGTATTGAATTACTTGTTTAAACTTTTTTTAATTACAGGTGAAACTGTAGCTCTGGAAATCCACGACAAGTGGTTGTTACAATTGCTGCTTTTCAGGGTATGGATGAAAGTAGTGGGCAGTAAGTACCTTTTTTTTCTTTGGTATGATTAAGGTTATATATTTACATTACTCATCTCAACCAGAATAATTGTATTTGTTACATAAATGTATAATACACTTATAATATAATTAAAAGATGTTTTGCTTTGAAGTGGTTCAGTGAAGGAAATACGAGAATTCTGTCAAGTTCGTCATGTATTTTTATTTTGTATGGTTTTATAGTGAATTGAAGTAAGATTTAGTTGTAATTATGTGCATATATAAATTATAAGTTTTTGTTATGAACGAATGAGTTCAAAGATAAATATGTAATTAAAAATTATTATTAATTTTATTAAATACATATTAGCTTTGAACTCATTCGTTCATAACAAAAACTTATAATTTAATATTAGACAAGTTACTTTGATATGTGTGAATCCTTGTGATATTGCAGGCTCACATTCCATTAATATAAGTAATTGATTATAATCTCATTATATTTAGAATTTACATCAGTTCTACATACATAAAGACAGAATTTACATCGATTGGGGCTTGAATCTCGATGGCGCAGTTGGTTAGCGGTACTCTAGCAAAGTACAGGTTGTATGTTCAAATCTTACTCGAGGTAAACTTTTTATTTATGTATTTAATAAAATTAATAATAATTTTTAATGTACATATATACTATTTTTAAACTTCGACCTTCACATTTGTCATTAAACAAATGTTTATAATTTAAAATGTTTTACTATATTGGTATTTTATAAAAATTAGATAGAAATTTTGTTATTCTAATTGAATAATAAGTTCATGTATGTTTACACATTTTTCTCGAGATGAATTAAACTGAAATTTTTATTTTCGTTCATCTAGTTATCGTGGCATATGTTTGGTTTTTATATTGTTAGACATTCATTATTTGTTTTAAGTTTAATTCTTTATGCCTTTTTTTTTTGTACATGTTAAAAAAAAACCAAATTTTTCATTGTAAACTTAGAATTTGTGCCATTCTCTTGATTGCTGAGTGAAAAGAACTGTTCTCACCTAGAGATTTTAATGTTTTTTTGTTCATGGTGTCAAACGAAGGGGAAGTTCTTTTGTTTTATTTACATTTACCATTCACCATCTCAATCTATATGACTCAGAGAGTTTACTACATCCCACAGGTGACTTCTCGATCTGCTGTACACTTATTAATACGACTTCACCAAACTGGCAGAGACATCAGTTTTTGGTGCTGTTTTTATTGTTAAGTGCAGTGACAGAGTACTATCACCTGTTCGGTCTGTATATCAGGAACGTTATTTTACAAATATTTTAAGAAAAGAAATGTGAATCATTATTAAGGTTTGTTCGTAGCCTAAAAGATAAATCTTTTGACTAATGCGGCAATGAGGGAGTTAAGTTTGCGTTGCTCAAAGTAGTGTATAGTTTGTGAGTTAATTGTTCTCTAAAAACTAAGAAAACCGAACAATATTAAAGGATTGCTTTATTAAGGTAAGTTATTAACGATTAAGCTGAGAAAGTAAGCACTCATTTTCACTTAATTGAATTACTGCGGAGGCTATTAAGAAAGACTAAAACGAGGTAAGCAATTTTTGTTTACATTTTACTGTTAATAGTGGAAATAGCTTTGTTGTGTGTGGTCAGCGAAAAGTAGATGTGTATAAAGCTTTCTTTTTTTTTTGTCCTCATGTAAATAATGTAATGCTGATGTGTGTGGTTAAAGATACCTGAGTCAAAATACATTTTTATTTTTTTAAATTGAAACCACACCAAGCCTTTATCAAGAAAGAGAGGTTTTTGTGATGCTTTTAACGGAAATTGAAGTGTGTCTGACCAATAATTATACAGAGTGGCCTTATTTTGACCTTGAATAATGTGGGAATGAAAAAACTAAAAAGCTATAAAGGTACGGTTTTCACAGGAAGGTTTGAATTTTCAGAAATTTTTTTAGACACTATTGCCCTCTTGTTACTATCTTTTGTTATACCGAAAATAAAATGGCCGTTTCTACGATATAGAACAACTTTGTTATTTTATTATTATTAGAATACTCTCCTTAACAGGCATACTGCGCCCAATTACTTACGAGAAGAACAAGGGGTGTCAAGTTTGCAATAAACAGAAATTATTATTTACTACGTAGAGTCTAAGATTAAATGCTTACCTACATTCAAAAAAGATTGGTTTAAGGTAAATTATGAATGGGTAGATTACAAGTTACTAGAGCCAATTTGATCTGCTTAATAGTGCAGTTAAAAATATCCAGATTAGCTTCGATTGAAGAGTAAGCGAGATCATTCTGTACAAAAAGGCGGTAGTTCGAGTGGCAGGTAGGTGGAACACATAACTTGAATGAGAATTAAATCTTGGAACTCTAAATTGGATTATGTTGAGAATCTCTGCGCAGTCGATTAAAGGCGATATGACTTTGTATAAAAATATTACAGCGTGCATCTTTCTTCTATCCTCTAAGGATGCAATAAACATTCATGAGAAAAGTTTCGAGGTAGATAGTGATCACATTTTCGAAAAAACAAATACTTTAAAAAACATCTTTGAACCTTCTGAAGAGCACTAATGTACACAGCGTAGAAAGGGCACCATATCTCAGTTTCGTATGAACATAAGAGTTGTACAGAATAATAATAGATTGTATAGAAAAATTCTTAGGATTTCGAATTATGAAGCCTAGACTTTTGTGTGCCGAGTTTATAACTTTATTTTAAATGGAAAACTCTGTATGTTTTGCAATATTCTTAAAGTTTAATCTTTTCTCTTTCAGCAAATGTAACATAAGCTATGGTTATTGCAGTAGTTAACGAATTTATAGGCCTGCGCGCATGTACAAAAGTTAACAAGAATGACTCATTGGTTTCTACCTTGCAGATTCTATTTCCTAGAATTCATTTGCAGTTGTTTTCAATATTTTATTTAACAGTTTTTCAAAGCCAATAAACTTTCATCTGGAGGATTATTAATTTTTAGAGGATTGATTTCCTGAAAATATAATTGGCCTTCAGGTTGATGAACCCTCACTTTGGGGTTCACGTCAATAAACTGGTTCTATTTTAAGATTTCTAAAAATTGATCAACTTTGGGTTTACTAGGTCAATGATCCTAAAGAGGTCAACGAACTTTGATTCTATTTTAGATTTCTAGGAATCCATCAACTTATACTTTTAGATTTCTAAGAATAGACCAACATCAGGTCTGGGTCAATCCATATGAAGTGATCCATTAAAAATATTTTTGGTTGCTTGACCACTTTGAATATTTTTCATTTTTGTATATGTTATTTTTATAGGTACTAGAAATGCAAAAATGATTTGATTAAATTTTTATCTCAGTCCGTTTTTTTGCGGCCATTTTTTGTTTTTGCAGCGCACGCCGACTTACTTATCTTAATATTGGATTATGCTAGAATACTGCAACAAAGACTACTTTATTCAGAAATTCATCTACTTTATGAGCATAAAAAACCTTATTTATGGCCTTATAGGTGAAAATGTCCCTTATAATTTTTCAACGTAACTTGGCCAATGTCACTTTTTGGCGCTTAACTTTATGATGAAGGAGTGGTATATCACAGTTGATTTTTTGTTTCAGTTTTATACACTCCTATATTCTCTAATTGTGATAGCCATATCACTGATGAATGTGTCCTTTGATTTTTAAATTTTTAAAAATCGAAAATTTTCAATTTTGGCAACATTTGAGGCATGATATCTCTAGTGGGGCATGGGATAAAAATCTAATTTTTTCACAGAGTATTCACCTGCAAGAGGAAACTACAATAAAAATTTCAACTTTGGTATTTTACTGTAGAAAAAGTTATGGATTTTTAAAAAAATGTAAAACGTACTATAAAATTTGTTTTAAATCACATTAAAATTAAAGTCTTTTAACTGCTCTGAACACAAATTTTAAATTCTACAAATTACATTTTTACCTGAGTGATCTATTGTTCAAGGTTTTAGAGTATTGATATAAAGCCAAATCGTTTATAAAATAAACACTAAGGGGTATTTGATTAGTTTTTAAAAATTAATAACTTGTTCTACAGTAATCACAATTGAAATTTTAATGTAGTTTCCTCTTATACAGGTGGTCACTCTGTGAAAAAATTAGATTTTTATCCCATGCCCCACCAGAGATATGCCTCAAATGTTCCCAAAATTGAAAATCAACTGTGATATGCCACTCCTTCATCATAAACTTAAGCGCCAAAAAGTGACATTTGTCAAGTTACGTTGAAAAACTTTAAGGGGCATTTTCACCTATAAGGACATCAATAAGGCTTTTTATTCTCATAAACAAAATGGAAGTAGAAGGATTTCTGAATAAAGTGGTCTTTGTTGCAGTGTTCTAGCGTAATCCAGTGTTAAGATACGTAAGTTTAGCTTAACGTCTGCAAACTCCCAAATTGGCTTGGCAAAACAAAAATGGCCGCAAAAGAAAACGGACTAAGATAAAATTTAATCAAATCATTTTTGCACTTTTAGTACTTATAGAAATATTATATATAAAAATGAAAAATATTCTAAATAGTCAAGCACCCTCATTGGATCACTTCATATGCTTTGACTCGTCTAGGTCATTGAATTGGCCTATAACCTTGAAGAGGTCTCTCTTATCCTGCACCTACTTTTAAAGGTCTATAAATTTTGGGGTTTCCAGGAAGTGGTTTTATTTTTAAATTTCTAAGAATTGTATGACACCCCTAGAGGTAAATGAACTTTGGTCTTGAGTAGGTCAATGAACTTTGGAGTTTCCAAGAACTGGTTCTATTTTTAGACTTCCATCAATAGTAATGCGATAAGAACTTTGGTCTTTAAAATGATAATGAACTTTGTGGTTTTCCCTTCTCATTTGAAAGGATTGTAATATCCCTCAAAATATCCCAGGTTAATGAACCATCAGTTTCGGCCCAGGTCAATGAACTTTGGGCTCTCATCCTCCGACCCACTTTTAAAGGTCATTGAACAATCAGTGTCTTGGAACTGGTTATATTTTTTGATTTGTAAGAATTGTAATATGACACCACTAGAGGTTAATTCAATTTCACGTTGAGAAGGTCAATGAGCTTTTGATTCTACCCTTACCGTTTCACGAATTAGTCCTATTTTTAGATTTCAAAGAATTGTAATGATATCGCTAGAGGTCAGTGAACTTTTTCAAGAATTGTAGTGACGCCTCTAGAGATCAATGAACTTGGACCTTGACACATCCTCTCACACTTATTATAATTCTCTATCTGCATGTTTCTATTACACTCGTAAATTCTTCTGGTCCAAGATCCCTGTAGCTATACTACTACTACTAGTGGTGTAGCTACCGCACTTATGGCCCACATAGGGATATACATGTATAAGAGAGAGAGAGAGAGAGGGCGGGAGTTACAATAAGTGTGAGAGAATATGTCAAGGTTAAAGTTCATTGGCCTTTTTCTAGGTCAGAGTCCATTGACCTGGACCGCATGTTCTTAAAAGTTCCCAGAAGTTGGTGGATTGCCGAAACGCGAGGGAGAGGAAACAGGTTTGACCTTTGGGGGTGTCGTGGTACATCTCTTAGAAGTCTAAAAATAGAACGAGTTCCTGGAAATCCTAGTTAATTGATAATAAATATAAATTTTTTAGAAATCTAAAAAGATTACCAGTTCGAGGAGGGAAGCAGAGTCCAAAGATTATTAATCTTTTTTAAATCAAAGTTCATTGATCTCTAGGGGTGTCATAATTCTTAGAAATCTAAAAATAGAACCAGTTCCTAGAAACCCCAACGTTCATTGATTTTTAAAAGAGGGCAGGGATGGTAAGATAGAGACGTGATTCTTAGAATCTAAAAATAGAATCAGTTCCTGGAAATGGGAGGGGGAGTCCAAAGTTTATTGATCTGTATCTAAAGTGAGGGTTCATTAACCTGGGACAATATTTGTAGGGAAATCAATATTACTATGAAAAAATTCACCGGTGTGAGGGTACATTGACCTTGAAAGAAACTGCGAAATATTGAAAACACCTGCAAATAATTTCTAGGAAATAGAATCTGCATCATGGTTTCTAGGAACCATGTTTCGATAAATCAAGTTGTAATTGGTTTTGCGAACTCTCTGTATTAGTGAAGGTTCTCTAATATAAAGAGCTTCATGTTCTTCATAAATTTATTCAACTTGCAACATGCATTTATCCGACTTAATGAATGTACATTCTGTAAACCGTTTAATAACGTGCTTGACCTCGATACCAACTTATAATATAAAAGGTTCTTGTTGAGTACTATTCATACCAAGTACGGTGATCGGGTAGTGGTGGAAACACCTAATTTTAAATGGGTTCTACCTCAACGTTGAAATGATTGTCGACCTAATTGCTGAATTTAATAAATCCAAAAATGTGTTTAAGTTGAGTGGGTGTAAAACTACAAATATTACATTTACCGACGAATAACAACATTGTGTGTATCTCTTAAAAGTACGCACTTATAGTCGAATGGAAAACACCTTTGAAGCAGATATACTTATACAACAACGTGAACGGATCGATAACTTATTATACAAGATAAAGAAATTAAGATGGGATCTAGAAGTGTTTCAAGTGGAGAGAAAACTAAAAATGCACTATTCGGACGAAGTAGCCCACCTATACTGTAAACATACTATAAACTTGGTCCAGCAAGAAATATTGCAGATAATTTTCCGTGCTAACCAAGCACAGTGATCAAGCACGCCAGTATGGCAATGGAACTCAAAATTATCAACAAACATCATACTCATCCCCATCAACGGTAAACTGCCCAACTGAACGCTATAATTACCAACAGAAATCATTCATACCAGTAACTGCACCACATTTAATTGTAATCTACAATTACGAACAAACGTCATTCACACCGCCAGTAACTGCATTACATCCAGTTGAAAGCTACAATTATTAACAGAGAGTAAATACATCCTCAATGGGTACACCATCTCCAATTGCCACTCCAAGTTCACATTCATATGCATCTTCATCTCTATTAAGTGTTTACTTTGATAATATGGAAGATCTTGCTTAACTATATTACCTTATATTACAATAATATGGGATAAATATTTTTGCTATTTACTTACCCTTACATTGTCTTTTAGTGCATCGTTGATTCCTTCGCATACCTCTGCAACTATCCTACTAATGACTTGTTTAGACATACGAAACAAATACTGCAGACTTGTAAAAGAATCGCCGGTAGCCAACTATCTGAATGTTACTGCTAATCTATCTTGTAGTGAAATTGCTTCCCTGCAGTTGGTATTTCTTCTTTGAATTCTAGGTCCAAGTAAACTAATGAGATATTCAAAATCTGTTGGACTCATTCGCGTAAAATTCTTGTAATGGCCACTAATAGTTTGCAATTTTAAAGCGGCAAGTAACGAAGAACCACTTCTTTTTTCGTACATACTATGTTGAGAATCGTGTAGAATATCCGATTCTCCGAATTGTTTGCATAACGGTAACCCTAAGATTTCGAAAGGGCAAGCAAAGGAACCGGACGGGGAATCGGCTTTCAACTGATATACAGTCAGCACATACGTGTATTTAACAAATGTTATTTTTGTCAATTAAATGTGTTAAATTCGTTTCATAAGGCCCCTTATTTGTTTGGTTAAGACGCCGCAAAGTTCTATTCATTAAAAGAAGTGTTTATTGATACGACGCAAGTAATACTGTGGATTTGTGGACTCCACGAGATCAATAAATTGCCACTGCAAAGGTAATTACCACACATAAGTTTTTGGTCCTTCGCGCCGGATATCCAAATGCGTGTACGTGTAATAACTTAAAATCGCGTATTTGGTGCATTAGTGAAATTCAAGTTACAAGAAACGAAAGTTGTCTATTGCAGTTACATCTGGAAGCTACCTTCGCCATAAAACCATCGCAGGTAAAATTCCTTTTCATTTCCTTTATGTAAAGTTCGCCGAACTTAGAGATTGCAATAGTGCTAAACCTGTATTTTAATTACCTAACAAAAAAAAATACTTCGTAACTATGGCTGACGAATTAAAGAAAGCCAGGGGTCAAATTAAATCCAAGCTTACGCGATTCCAAACATTCAGTCTCTGATATCAGCGTCGACGAAAGTCACCACGAACAATTTGAATCTGCATGCTTTAAAACAATTTCATCCGCGAAATGTCTGCTCAACAAAGTCAAAGTTGAAAATATATCAATGTCATCTTCGCTTAATGTCGAGGCGGGAAGCGTTAACATTTCCTCCCACAAGCGTACTAGATTCAGAATCCTGCGTTAAGGAGGCATTGAGAAAGGTCTCAGATGCGTTATTTAAACAAGTCACAGCTTTACGCTCTTTGGTTTTCGATGCCCAATTATTTGAGACGACCATTATATACATAATGTCAAGCAAACTAGATTACGTCAATGGGAGATGCTCCAAAATGATGCTGGTACAGCATTACCAAATTTTGACGAGTTCAAAACCTTTCTAACGATCACTGCAAAGTTGCTAGATAGCTTACAATCTAAGCCGGATGCAAACTTTACACCCGTAAAGGGAAAACCTCAGCTATCAAAATCCTTTGTGATGAAATCTCTAACATGCATGCTATGCACACACTGGAGCAGTTTCTAAAATTTTCGGTATCACAAAGAATCGACAAGGTTAAGGAATTAAAATTATGCCTGAGCTGTCTGTGCAAGGGTCATATGCTTCCTCAATGACCTTCTAAATACAATTGTAGCACTTGCAAGGCGAGACATCATTCCCTACTGCACATAACCTCTGGTGCTGCTATCCCAGAGGCGTCTACTGAACGGCAAATACAACCAAATCGTTCTAGTAACAATAATGGTGCGCCAGATCAAGGTATTTCTGCATTTTGCACGAACGCTATTCAGGTTCTTCTACCAACCGCTTCCGCTCAAATTCTTGATTTTACTGGAAGAGCGTTTTATTGGATTCTGGTTCACAGTCTAACTTCATTCGCGCTAGCATTTGTCAGAAATTAAAGTTGATCGTCGAAGATGCTAACGTTACGGTATCAGGTCTAAGTAAATTATCATCCACCATTCGATCAAAATGCCGCGTAACTTTACGCTCTCATTATTCAGAATTTCAAGCAGACATTTCTTGTCTGATTATTGATGACATCACTGGCATAATGCCTAGTTTCCGCATTGATTACGACACTATCAAAATACCAAAGCACATCAAATTATCGGATCGATCGTTCAATACTCCTGGAAAGATTGACATGTTAGTCGGGTCGCCACTATTCTTTTCTTTATTGTGCACGGGCACAAACATGCCCATTCTTCAAAAAAACCGAATTAGGGTGGGTAGTATCTGGCCCAATAGGTGCTAACACTTCTAGTAAACCACAATGCCATTTTAGTGCATTGGACGACCTCCCTGAGCACTTATCCAAATTCTGGGAATTCTTCTGAGAAGGTCCACTCCGCTGAGAAAACAGAATGCGAGGCCCACTTTACAAAAACCGTCACACGAGACAAAGACGGAAGATTTATTGTCGACATACCTTTCAAGGCCTCTATTGATACTCTTGGAGATTCATACAAGGCTCAAAGACAATTTTTCGCTTTACAGAGGCGTCTTCAAATGAATCCTTCCATGTTAGAGTGATATGCTGCATTTATGGAGGAATATCAAAATCTAGGCTACATGTCACCTTCAGTCGCATCGTTTAGAGGCACTTCCTATTATCTTCCACATCATAGGGCGATGAAAGAATCCAGCCTCACAACCAAACTTCGAGTAGTCTTTAACGGATCCTCATCTACTACGTCTGGTCGGTCTATCAATGATCATCAAATAGTTGGTCCAACTATACGACAGGACCTCTTTTCCATCTTGGTACGGTTTCGTAAGTATACTTTTGGCATCTCCGCTGACATCGAGAAGATGTACAGACAAGTATTAGTGAAACCCCAACAGAGGCCCCTCCAACGCATTTTATGGAGGCGGACCCCCTATGAGCCGCTTCTATCCTTTGATTTAAACACCGTTACGTATGGGACGGCGTCTGCTTCATTTCTCGCTATCCGATGTTTATATCCAATCGGAATAGACGTCGAAATATCCAATTCCCAAACATCATGTATCATCAAGTCCGATTTCTATGTCGATGATCTCTTGACTGGCGCCGATGTCCTCTTGCAAGCTCAATAACTCGTCTCGGACGTCTCACGTACTCTTCGTAAAGGCTGCTTTATTCTTCGCAAGTGGATTTCCAACGATCCAAGGGTACTGGCTCGCCTACTCAAAGAGGACATCCATCCAGGTTTGCTGGAGGTAGGTTCTCATGACCACACCATTACTCTAGGCCTAATTTGGTCCTTTCATACTGATAGCTTCACTTTCACCATTTCACCTGCTTCCACAACAAAGCTAACAAAGCGTATTATTCTTTCTCAAATTGCTCAAATCTTTGATACTCTTGGGCTTCTCACACCCTGCACCGTTAGTGCTAAAATACTCTTACAACAATTTTGGCTGGAAAGATTAGCATGGGACGACCAGGTGCCACAACCGGTCGTGGTGAAGTGGTCCTCTTATAGGAGTGAATGAACGGAGCTTAGTAAACTCCAAATACCCAGACACGCCATATGCAATGCGCCAGTTGCCATTCAGTTGCACGGATTTTGTGATGCTTCTTTTAGCGCATATGGTGCATGTATCTACCTTAGATCTATCGATCAAAGTAACCAAACCCATGTAAATCTTTTATGTGCAAAGTCGAAGGTGCCCCCTAAATCCCTTACCATTACAAAACTTGAACTCAGCGCTGCTGTTCTAATAGCCAAACTTGCTGAACAGGTAGTCAAGGCTTTGTATTGCGAATATCTTCCACGTACCTTTGGCCGGATTCGACAATAGTGTTAGGATGGCTGAAGACCAGCCCTAATCTGCTAAAAACGTTTATATGCAACCGAGCCGTTGATATACAGGAGCGTACTTCTTCCGCGATCTAGAGACACGTTCCCACTAAATGCAATCCCGCTGACCTGCTATCCAGGGGAGTCACGCCCAAGGCTCTAAGGTCTATTTAATTATGGTGGAATGGTCCCGCTAGTTACTACAACCAGTTCATTTAATTCAATTGGTAAATTCTCCGATGTCTCGGTTGGAAAAAGTGGTTGCATTGTCGTTGCGTTTTATTAATAATCGTCGGGTTCCCATGGCAAATCGTATCGCTGGTCCATTAACCATCCTTGACATTCGTGCAGCTCTCCTACGCCTGGCAAAAATCTCTCAGATCGAATCATTTGCTGAAGACCTGAACCTGCTGCGACGAGGTCGCCCTTTGAAGCGTTCCTCCTCCATGATAAGTCTAAACCCGTTCCTGGATTCAGACGGTTTCTTGCGTGTTGGTGGCAGACTTCAAAAGTCATCTTACCAATTTGATAAAGTTCATCCTATTGTCCTCTCGGGCAAAAATCGACTGTCCAAACTACTCAATGTCAGAGAGCGCTTATGAATGTTACACACTGGTCCTCCACTTCTGCTGTACTCCCTTAGGAACCAATTTTGAATTATTTCCGGAAGAAGTCTAGCTAAGCAGACCCATCATAGCCGATTTGCCCTCTTCTCTCGTACAAGCTGCATCTCCATTCTCCATATTTGGTGTAGATTATGGCGGTCCTTTCCTTATTGAGAATTACAAGGGTCGAGGTGCTAAAACCTTTTTTGTGCCTTTTCATATGCTTCGTGACCAAAGCGGTTCATTTGGAACTGGTGATTAGTCTGACAGCAGAGTCCTTTATAATGACGTTTAGGCGATTTACCTCTCGCCGGGGTACAGCGGTACAAATTTTGTTGGGGTCAATAAAGAATTGAGCGCGTTCCTAAAGAATAACGGCGATCAAATTAATGCAACGTTTGCTAATGAAGGCACCACATGACCCTCATTTCGGCGGCCTGTGGGAGGCCGGTATAAATCAGTAAACTCACACCTGAGGAGAGTAATAGGTACGTTATTGCTCAACTATGCTATCTCCATTTGAGGCAACTATTAACTCCCGCCCAATTTCTCCCTTATCAAGCGATCTCAATAACTAGCAACCCCTTACGCCTGCGCATTTTTTGGTTGGAAGACTACTAACCTCAATGCCCCATCCAGACGTATCCAGCATACCAATCTCCCGACTCAAAAACTTTGAGCTCATTCAACAACTTCATCAACGCCTTTGGAAGAGATGGAGCAGGGAATACGTTGGCGAATTGCAGCAACGCACAATATGGCATTCTCATATGTCGAACCTCAAGATTGGAACCGCTATACAGGGTGTGGTACGAAGAGTTTTGATTAAAAGTAATGGCGGAACAGTTATGTTAAAAATCTGAAATTACGAAGCTGAAGGTTTTGGATGACGCTGAGTCAAACTATAATATTGTCCTGAATGTGGCACTTCCGGTTATACCGGAAGTAGACGTCAACTTTGTTATTTTAAATGGAACCTAATATTTTTTATTTTATTTTCGAATTCTACATGAAATTCTAGATAAAATTTGTGCACAATGTGCTATACCAAAAATGAAGTATTTTCGAGATATTTCGATTTTTAAAAAATTTTGAAAAAAATCCTAATCCACATTGAATAACGATATCTCCATTAATAACGAAGCTAGTGACGTGAAATTGTAGCCAATAAACAACAAGCGCTTGTCCGTTAACTTCATATATCCATCTCATTGATATTTCATACAGGGTGTTTTAAACTTAACCGCCAACATGCACAATTTAAATGATTTATAAGTTGCTTACTTCAAATAGAACACCCTGTATGTTATTACATTTTCGTATGTATTATTTTAAGCCGATTCGTTTGGTATCAGTATTCCCTATACTTAAATCCAACCACTTTTGAGATATTTCATTATCTTAGTTAAAACATAACAACACTTAATTATTTCAACATTAATAAAGGGTAGGCCATGGCTGTCAAAGATTTGATAGTTAGAACGTTAATTGTTTATATTGTTTTGACAGTTTTCTTTACCAGTTTGTATTTCATAGTAAATAATGGCAAATGTAGGATTTACTAATGTTGATTTTTAAATCTTATTATTATTTACGGCGAGTGTAATAGAATTGTTGAACGGACTTGCCGTGTTTTTGCAGAAAGATATCCAAATCGACCAAATGCAACTGGTGATATTTCAAGAAGATTGCTTAAAACTGCCGTCAGTTTGGTCAATTTAAGACAAAAATTAATAAAATAAACCACTAGTGGACAGTGACATAACCGAAATTAATGTTTTGGGTTATTTTACGGCCTCTTCAAATGCCTCCATTAGAGATTGTGAGATAGATTTACTTTGTCGACGAGAACAATTCATCGTATTTTAAAAATCGCAAATGGAAACCATTTTCATATCGTTTGATGCAACACGTACAATTAGGTGATCTTCCTCGAAGGGTAGAATTCTGTGAATGGTTTTAATGAAGACCCAAGAGGATGAAAACTTCATAAAAAGTTATATGGTGTGATGAAGCAAAGTTTGTCAAATATGGATTATTTAATCGACATAATTCCCATTTTTGGTCTAATGAAAATTCACATGTTAGTAGAGAACGTTATTTCCAAGATGTTGGAGTTTTAATGTTTTTGTGCAATAAAAGACGATAAAATTTTAGTATTAAAATTTTACGATGAAAATTTAAATGGTACAACATATTGCCACATTTTAGAAGAAGTCATACGACCGGCGTTACACACTTTAAGAAATGGAGAGCGGCTTCAGCTTGGTACCAGCAAGATGGAGCACCTTCTCATAAGTTTGGGCCTGTTGCTCAGCATCTTTACTACATGTTTGATGATAGATGGATTGCCAATCAGGGTCCGTTTCGTTGGCCAGCTCGCTCTCCTGATTTGGCTCCTCTAGATTTTGGTATTTGGGGTTACATTAAAATCAGATATTTTCCAAACGTGTTACGACAAAGGAAGATATGATGCAGAGAGTTCTTACTTGATTTTAATTCTCTAACACCCGACCATATTTCCAGAATAATGGTAGCCCTAAGATTTCGAAAGGCAAGGAAAAGACCTTGTATAGTTTTAACCAATTCTTTGGTATCGTATCCTATAACCAAATCCCTTTTAATTAATGTTAAAATCTTTAAAACTTATTTTTGGATTAAAAGGGTAAATTCTATTAATTAAAAGAAGTGTTTATTGATACGAGGCAATTAATACAGTGGGTTTGTAGACCCCACGAGATCAGTAAATTGCCACTTCAAAGGCAATTATCACAACTAAGTTTGATGCCACCATCGTCGAGGGCGTTTATATATTGTGTCAATTAACATATATGTCCCACTGGCAATCATTTCTCTTGGAATCGCCATATCGTCGCGAGCTCTATACGAACACTGTGGATCTAGAGATTTGCCAAAAGGCGTTAACGTACACACCAAAAATTGATACAGTAACCGTTGCAGTTACAGTTACGGTTCGCCTGGGAGTACCCGGCTTAACCAGTCTAGTTTTTCAAAAACATCATTAGGACACCCTGCATCGCATGATCTATGTGTGGGTTTTTCTTTGTATACACCGTGTCCAAGATAAGGACGCCCATTATCGGGATCTCGGAAACGGTAAGAGATGGAAGGTCGGTTAAATGGAACAAAAGTTACGCATTTGAGAGGATGTATTTATGGTCTTTGTAGAACTCGAATATCTCTTTTCGTTTTTATTTTTTTCTGACCTTATTTGAAGAGCTATCAAGAAAAGAGGAGCATATTTTCATTGCCACTTTTCTAGCTCTACTTAATCCTGTTATTCAATTTTTGATACAACGTTTCGTTTGTTTTATTTGTTTAAATATACGAAAAAATTATTTTTGCCGTATTTAAATTCTCTCCTTGATTCTGTATTCAACGATATATCACACTTTATATTTTTGATACGTTTCGGATGAGAAAATTCATATTCAATGTAAAACATCGAAAACGTACAGGTTGTCCCATTTTCGTATGTTTTACGGGGTATCTCACTTATTTTTTAGGTTAGAACCTTGCGGTTTTCGTGACACCGTGCTACTTTTTAATGAAACCAAAGATGCACTAATCAAATTTGCCATAGTCATCTTAGTTTTTGTGCTACAGGGTGATTTAGGAAAAATTGCATTTGCAGTCATCCTGTAACTCTGTTATTGTCAGACATATTAAAAAGTAAAACTGATATTTGTAGATTTTTAACGTAGAATCCAGTGGCGTTACTCAGATTTTCTTTAGAGGTCACAGTTTTTGAGATACTGACATAACCTACTTTTTATTTAATGGGACACCCTATATATTTTTTTAAAATCGTTTTCCCCTTGCCAAGAGCTTTTCAAAAATATAGCATAGTCTATATTTATTTTTATAAATAACGTGACAAAATGATTTTTTTCTATAATTTACATTGATAAAAATCAAAATAATTAATTAATCACAAGTATTGTTCAAATTGCAGACCATTATGTCTCCTACAAGTTTCACAAAGTTTATAAATTCTTTTAATAGCATTTTCCAAAATAAATGATTGTCTTCGTAATTCTGCAAAAGCATTTTCCGTTGCAATTTTTAATTGTTGCATGTTGGCATATTGCCTTGAATAAATTTTATTCTTTAAATACCCCCACAAAAAAAAAATCCAAAACCGAGAGATCCGGTGATCGTGGTGGCCATCGAACAGGTCCATTTGTTCCAATGTATCTCTTGGGAAAACGTTCATTTAGCCAGTTTTGTATTATTCTAGCATTGTGGGCGGGAGCCCCATCTTGCTGGAAGAATATATCGTTCAGTTGAGCCAGTGGAATATCTTCTAAAATGTTCATAGTTTTTTCTTGTAGAATTTGTAAGTACCCATTAGAGTTTAGGTTTTCTTCATAAATCTTGTAAACTATTTTTCGGTTAAAAATAAAGCAGGAGACATTATATCCTAACCTGCCTTGACGCTCTCTAGGAAAAATCACTAGGGTGTTTTCTTGACTCCAAAACCGCGAGTTGTGTCTATTAAGAATTCCCGAACTTGTGAAATGTGCTTCGTCTGACCAAATTATTTTTTTTTTCAAAATTATTGTCCTGAATTTTCATATTTATAAACCAATTGCAGAACTCCAATCTACGTTCAGCATCACCAGGGTGCAGATGTTGAACAAGTTTATACTTGTAGGGTTTGAATTTATGTTTTTTTTAAATCTTTTGCACTGTTGTTTTAGACACACCGGTCTCTTCATTTATTTACCTGCACGAGGTTTCAGGAGTGGCTTGAACAACTGCTAAAACGTTGATCTCTGATTCCTCGTTCTCTTTGTTGTAAACTCGGGGTCGAGATTTGTCAAAACATCCATGTTGGCAAAGATTAAATTTTAATTTTTGAAATATTCTTCTGTCGGGTTGTCTTCTTTCGGGATATCTATATGACAAAATAGGTATATAATATAAATACAAATTCTAAGGTAAAGATTAACTGACCTGTTCAGATAGAGTTCTAAGGCCTGGTCTGCGTTTTCATTAGATAATATGAAGGAGGTATTCATATCATATTTCTCAAAAGTTTTCAAATTTTTGGTTTCGAGCCATATTAAAAAATAATTAAACAAATACCTAAGTAATGGCAGAACGTTAATTATTTTGTTTTTTTGCGTTACCGTGGTTACCCACGGCTATCCACTATTATCAATGTAAATTATAGAAAAAAATCATTTTGTCACGTTATTTACACAAATAAATATAGACTATGGTATATTTTTGAAAAGCTCTTGGCAAGGGGAAAAGATTTTAAAAATATATATATATATATATATATATATATATATATATATATATATATATATATATATATATATATATAGGGTGTCCCATAAAAAAAAATAGATTATATCAATATCTAAAAAAATATGACCTCTAAAGAAAATCTGATTAGTGCATCTTTGGTTTCATTAAAAAGTAGCACGGTGTCGCGAAAACCGCAAGGATCTAACCTAAAAAATAAGCGAGATACCCCGTAAAACGTACGAAAATGGGACAACCTGTACATTTTAAAATTAATACTAGAAACAGTAGAAAACTGTAAAATTATTATAAAATAATGTTTTCTCATTTTCTAATGCCTGCTGAGAATAAAATAATTCACAAGTATGTATTTAGTGAAAATACTATTAATTAAACAGTTAAAATACATATTCCGTCGTACTGATTCATTTGATAAAAATAAGTTGGTTTGCATTTTGTTTACCTACCTGTTATAATTGATTGTTGTCCGTATTACGCTTCTGTTTGGTGGTCTTTGAGTTAATTACCTTTTGGTTTACCTAAAACAATATGGTAGGAGTACATTTTCAAATAATGAAAAATCGGTTATTTACTAGTTACATTTTGTTACGTAATTGTTCTTAAAGCCGAAATCATGTATTTAAACTTTAAATTATCCAGAATAATCAACCTCACGAAAATGTAACTTTTCGCACATTAGCAGTTAATCAAAAAACATAAGGTCTTAAAAACCTGTAAAATTTGCAAAAACCTTACAATGTTAAAGCAATACTGTTTTTTAGCTGTAACGGAAAATCCAGAGGTTTGGAAAATATAAGGAAACTGATACCAAACGAATTGGCTAATTATACAGCGGAAAATGTAATAAAATACAGGGTATTCTATTTAAAGTAAGCAACTTATAAACGATTTAAATGAAGATGTAGAATAAGTTTAAATACCCTGTAGAAATATCAATGAGATGGATATATGGAGTTAAAGGCAAAGCTTCGTTTATTGGTTACAATTTCACGTCACTAGCTTCGTTATTAATGGAGATATCGTTATTCAATGTGGACTAGTTTTTCAAAATTGAAAAAAATTGAAATACCTCGAAAATACTTCATTTTGGTTACTTTCAATATGTCCTTATTTCAGAAATTTAAAATAAAATTAAAATATTAGGTTCCATTTAAAATAAAAGTTGACGATATTCCGTTAACCGGAAGTGCAATTAGGATGTTTATTTGATCAGCGTCATCCAAAACCCAGTTGTAAAATACTTTCAATAATTATCCGAATTATTGATACAAATACTTGACCAGCCTTTGATATAACCTTTGTTCCTCATTTGGGGGATTTTTTGAAATATCATGGAGTTGAAAACCAAAATTTCAAAAATAGCTCAACCTTTAGTTATTTAAAATTAATGCATTTTTATTGTTAGAAAAGCATTTGTTTAGAAACCCATTAAAGCAACTTTTGAACATTTGGATTATACAAATAATTTCGATTGTTCATAAACAAAATTCTAAGGTTTCAGCAATTAAAGTACTGACGAGTGCTTTAACTACTTCGTAGTTCTGTATTTAACAAATGTTCTTTTGTCAATTAAATGTGTTAAAATCGTTTCATAAGGCTCCTTATTTGATTAGGTTAAGAATTAAAAGTTCTATTAATTTATAAGTGTTTATTGATACAAGCAATTAATAATGAGTTTGTGGACACAAGAGATCAAAATTGCCACTGCAAAGGCAATTATACAATAAAGTTTGAGCCACCATCGTCGTGTTTTATAATCTTCAATATAGGTCAAATTAAAATATATGTCCAACTGGCAATCATTTCTTTGGGATCGCGATATCGTCGCGAGCTAAATATTCGATCTGTGACAGAATTAAAAGGCGGTACGTTGTAATACGTTATTTAATCGACCCCAAATTTACAGTAACGGTTCGTCTGGTAGTACCAGTTAACCATTCTAGTTTTCAAAACATCATTGGTATATACTAATAAATACTTTTGTGTCAATTTGCACATTTTGGTCCAGGCTTACATGCTGTAAATATTGTCGAACCAATTTAAAATTTTCGTATGACCCATCTCTTTGATTGTCAAAATCAATTTCTCAAAAACACATTTACCCACGTTCTTCCTGCTGTTTAAAATAGGAAAAAATAAATATTGGCGATCTTATCTAAATCCAGAATTATCAATCTTTCGGTATTTTATCAACATAAACACCCACGATTATTAAGTGTGTATTAAAAATTAAAGATTGGTGACAAATACTCAATATACAAATGATGAGTAATAACTAGCTTTTTTGCGCAGCCGCATTTTGTATAGAGGCAGCACTGCAGCAGGCGTCGTGACGGCCACCGACGCCGCATTAGTAACAATACAAACGTGTCGCGTATAGGGTGTAGGCTTGATTACGCTTTTTTTATTCATTTAAAAATGTAAACGTGAGAAATAAGACTTTACAAATACAAAAATCAAAAATTTTAAACGCGCTGTGCTATTTTTCTTTAATTAATTCATTAATTAATTAATAGTTTTTGCTGTCTACGAAGTTAAATCTTAAAGGAGGTAGTAATTAGAGCAAAGAATAAATGAATGTGGGTTTAAATATCACTATTTCATGACGTTAATGAATACGCAAGAATTTGTTTTGTAATTAGAAAAAAAAAATTTCGGAATTCGTCATTTTGTTAATTAAGGATAACCAAAGTTAACGCGAAGTTGTAATTTGTGAACTTTTAGTTAAATTAATTTATAAATGGTGGATTTCTCTAATTTGTAATGCACAACGTGATGTCACTCGATTTTAATCCTTTTTTTCAATGACTTTTATTGTACAGGGTGTTCAATATTGTTCTTTCTCAACGGACGTATTCCTTAATTGTACCAATGAAATTGCGTTTGAATCGATTTTTCCATTTTGCTAAGTTATCAAGAGCGCCTTGAAATTAGAAATTTGTCATTTATTTAAAATGTGTGGATGGTTAATAAAAACAAAATGACTAAAAAAAGCTTGATTGTGCCATTGAGCTAACCTAATTTAATAAAATTGACCTTGTTTAATAAAACCTTTTAGGTCTTTAATGGTATCTAAAATTAGCTAAGTTTTGTTAACGAACCGATAAAATCGCTTTCACGGCTGAAATGAAAACACAATTAGTTGGAAATTGATTTATTTAAAGGAACTTCCCTTCACCCTACTTTATTAGCTATCAAAATTACAACTTTGCTTTTTTCCTTGACTTTTTGACAGGTTATCGATAAATTCGTGTTTTTCATTTGTTTCAGATAATAAAGGCAAGAGCACGCTATTTTAGTACGTAAACGCGTCTTAATATAACTAATATTTTTTCACTAAGCTTTGTGATAATATATAATATTTTGAGTGATTGTGCGATTTCTGCTCAAAACTTCTTAGATCATTAATTATTATTAGATGAACAGCTCAAATTTGGTATTGGAAAAAATTGGAAGACATGTCTAAAACGATCAACGCATATAGAATGTAAGTCTATAATAAATCATAGATACATTTAATTAAATTTATTTACATATCTACTATTTATTCATTCATAAAACATAGATCTATTTATTTGATTTTTGTATGTATTCGTTCAACGCGTTGTAAAATCCATCATAATTGACTTTCTTGTTTTGAACTCGTAATAACTTTCTTTTTCCACCTTGTTGCTGATTCAATTAACTTAATCTATTTAGGACAACTTTCATTGTTTTGAAAACCATATAAAAGCGAACTCCAGGTCTTTAACCCTCCTATTGGACCCAATGGCGTTCTTCTAATTTATTTAACCCATTAGCGCCTAAAGGCACCATATGGAGCCACTAAACATCAATGTTAAAAATGCGGTGTAAGTACGATATATCATTACTTTTCGCCAATCCGCCTATTTACGCATCTTTAGTATGATTCATGAAGCCGTTAGACGAGTTTATGCAGCGCTCTGTTTACGTTTGGAATTTTTTAGTGTCGAGTGAAATATTTGTTTTTATCAGCTGGTAGAAAACATGGTCATCGACTTTGTGTAAGTATAATAACAATTAGATATTTATTTTTTTAGAGTTTTATCATATAATATATAAAATCATATTCCCATTCGAGAATAATTTTATTGATTGTTTATGTATAATATTGTTGTAAATATCGGTGTTCCCATATTGACCGGTTAGGCTGTATCTCACTTGGACTAAATTTTAAACCTGTACATTTTGTTTTAGTGGAATTTCCCTTCAGGAAGCATTAGATATGGCTTATAACGTCGAAAATGTTGAAAATATTTATATTGAGCCTCCAGAGAGCAACGAGCTGACTGATGAAGTTTCGGCAGATAAAGATTTAGGTGGTTTAGTCGATAATCTAACTGCTAGGCAACTTGCTGCTAAAGCAGAAATTGTTTATTCGAACAACGATAGACTAGGCATTGATTGTGATAATATGGAGGAACCAGAATGAGTGCTTGAGATGTGCTTTAGAGCCGAGTGATAGTAACAGTAGATCCACTTTAGTATTGACTGCAAAACCTGCTACAACCAAGTTTATCGAAAGAGAATTGCAAGAGGGCTATCGTGAATTTCCAGCAGAAAATTATTCGAAATACAGCACAATGAGCTTCGTTGAATTATTTTTTTCCGATGAGATGTTACAAAATATACTTATCGAAACTAAAAATTATGCTTTCCAGAAGAATTGCCCTGACCCATAAATAACCATTGAGGAACTAAGAGTATTTTTAAGAATTCTGACGTGACGTGACAGGTTTTTACAAATTTGTTCACTTTGCCGACAATAACACCCTAGATGGCGAAGATAAGAAGTATAAATTACGACCACTTACCGACCATCTAAAGAAAAAATGTATTGAGCATTTTGTTCCAGAACAGAATTTATCATACGATGAGTCGATGATTCGATATTATGGTCACCACGGATGCAAACAATTCATCCGTGGAAAACCAATAAGGTTCGGGGTGTTTGATGAATGCTCCTTATAAATTTTGAGATTTACCAAGGGAAAAATCCCAGATCAAACCCAAACTATGAAACCTTGGTTGGTAAACCTGCAGCTCGTCTGTTGCAAATGATTGAAGAATTGGATGATAAAAGATTTCTAAGATATAGTTTCTTTTTTGATAACACTAACGCAAATCTTCTATGTACCCTGAAAGTAAATGGATATGGAGCCACTGGCACCACACGCGAAAATAGGCTGCCTAGAGATATTTCACTGATTCTAAAAAACAATAAATGTAATAAAGTTGTTAACGCTGGCAAGTTCAGTATATGGGGTGACACCAGTAAAACCAGTTGATAGATTTGGTAGGAGTGATAAGAAAACAATTTCCATTCCCAGACCCGATTTGATCATGCGCTACAATAAAAATATTGACCGATTTTTACGTATCTCATAGATGCAGCCATTTCAAACGCCTGGATATTATGCAGGAAAAGTGGCCGAAAAATCAATCAACTCGACTTTAAGAGGAATATCTTACAGGTATTTTGATGTTTCCTTTTATTTTCAGATATACCTAACGAGATCCAAAATACCAGCTCGCGCCACAGGGAGAACGCTTCGTGCTGCAGCAAGTGATTTTCGAGTTAGTAATGATATCAGATATGATGGTATGCATCATTATGTAACCACAGTTCCGGAAGGTAAAAGAAGACGTTGTGGTGGTGAAAACTGTAGCAGCCGAGGAAGAGCAATGTGCTGCAAATGCAATATAGGCCTATGTGTTGACTGTTTTCGAAAGTTTCATACTTCACAATAATATTTACTTCTAATTTTAATTAAGATTTCGTTGAAATGACAAGATACTTTTTACTTTTTTTTATTGTGCATTTCACTAGTGAGGTTACGCCTAAAGGTCCCATATGGGAACACCTTGTTTTTTGGTTAATTGACTTTGTGGCAACACGTTTCAAGAACTAACGTTAGTTAAACTTGAAGCATATTTTGGTCTACTGTTCCTAGCTGGAGAGACCAGTCTGTGGGATGGAAATGTGGGTCGTCCAGTATTCAGAGCAACGATGTTCCTACAACGATTGCACGAATAATTCGCTTTGACGATAAATAACTGGACCACAACGACACCAAACTGATAAATTAGCTCCCATACGGGACTTGTGGGATGAATGGGTTGCAATTCTGCCTAAGCTCTATAATGGTCACGAAAATGTAACAGTAGATTAGCAACTGGTACCTTTTAGAGGCCGTTGTCCTTCTAGACAGTACATCGCGAATAAACCTGCTAAATACGGAGTCAAGATTTGGACTTTATGCGATTTTGTAACTGCTCATGCATGTAACATGCAAGTTTACCTCGCGAAAAAAGGTGAACAACTTCAGAGAGAGGTCAAAGTAAAAAAGTTGTGCTAGATCTTACTTATGGTCTAAAAGGTCACAACGTAACGTGTGATAATTTTTTTACCTCGTACGATCTGGGGCATGTTGCTATTGAAAAAAA
Source organism: Vesta saturnalis (assembly GCA_036346205.1). Classification (NCBI taxonomy): domain Eukaryota; kingdom Metazoa; phylum Arthropoda; class Insecta; order Coleoptera; family Lampyridae; genus Vesta; species Vesta saturnalis. Next base: position 267,600 of record JARFJB010002092.1, read on the forward strand.
AACCATGCTTGGCACTATTCGCAAAAATAAGCCTGAATTGCCATCCGCATTGGTCTGCAACAGGAAAGAAGTTCTTTCTTCAAAATTTTACTTTACCAAGGACACGTCGATAGTTGCCTATATTTCGAAGTGGAATAAAAATGAGCAACATTCACCACGATAACGGAGTGTGTAACATTTATAATAACATACACATGCAGACGGCCAAACTAAAAAATGGACAATAGCTATCCTTTACAATATCATGAACATTTCAGCTTACAATGCTTATGTTCTGTAGTGCGAAGTAACTGCAACCAGGAATGCTGGTAAACTTGCAAAACGTCGACTATTTCTTGAAGAATTGGGTAATTCCTTAATCAGTCCATTATTGCAAGAAAGAAAACGTCTCCCTCGAAGTATTCCTGCAGCGGAAATGGTATACAGTCATGTTCTTCAACCAGTAAAGCCGAAGTAAGGGAACAACCAATCACAACCAAGCGTAAAAGATGTGATTTTTGTCCCTTTTCAAATGATAATAAAACTAATATGGTATGTTGCTGAGGCAGTTCAATAAATACATGTTCGATCGGTTTATTTAAACTAAATTGCCATTACTACACAGACAGGCATCCCACTGCTTCACAAGACGCTGTATACTGGTGTCGTACCATTCCTCTGGCTGTTGACGGAACCATGTCAAAACTGCCTGCTGGACTTCAGCGTCCGACTGGAATCGCTGTCCCTTGCGTGCCTTCTTCAATGGTCCAAAGTCATGGAAGTCACAGGGTGACAGATCCGAACTGTAAGGGGGGGTGCTGTAATACCTCCCACTTCATCCGCGCTATCTGTGACGTGATGATGTTAGCGATATGCGGACGGGCGTTATCGTGAAGGAGGATCACGCCTTCCGTAAGCATCCCAGGACGTTTGTTCTTTATGGCGGTATGCAAACGAGTCAAAGCTTCACTGCATTAATGTCTTTGAATTCAAGAAGTAATGGTCCGCGGTGATCGAAAAAGCAGGTAAGCATAACCTTGCCAGCGGTTGAGTTTTGAATTTCTGGTGCCTTGGAGACGATGGATGTTTCCACTGCATACTGCCACGTTTCGACTCATGCTTATAATGGTGACACCAACTTTCGTCACCGGCAACAATTCGGTGCAAGAACGAATCTCCTTCTTCACGGTACCGCTGAAGATGCTGCAGTGGAAGACCCATGCGGTCAGCTTTGTGTTCTTCAGTCAGTTGACGGGTTATCCATTGTGCACACACCTTTCGGTATCCAGCCTCATGAATTACAGCATGGATTGTTCCCAGACTGATAAAACGATCTGCCAATACTCTAACACAAACCCGCCTGTTCTCCACAACGGCTGCTCGCACAGCAGCGACATTGGCGTCACTCTTCGCATGCCGAGGTGCGCCCGGCCTTGTTAAATCGATTTTCGTCCATTATTGAACTTCCGACACCATTCCACGATTGTGGTTTTCAAAGGAACCGTTCACCATAAACATTTTGCATTCTGCGATAAATTTGAACAGGGCCCTCAGCGTTTAATAGTTGTATTACTGCTGGGTGATCGATATTGGACGCTTCAACTATACGACCTGCCATACTGAAAAGCGCACAACGACTGCGCATTCTAAGAAATATCACGAGTCAACCGTCACAGTAGAAACCTACATTACCGGCGGCCGTCTTATGCAACTTTCTGCGGTTATAACAAAAGTAACATTCGTGCTACAGCGCTCGAACGTGTATTTATTGAACCTGCCTCGTGTATACCTAACTACTACGTTTTTCAGATGTTTTTTACATAACATTTATAATAAAATGTAATAAAAATAAAGTAACGTAATAAATAATAAATACTACATCTTATTTCTTATTATTTATTGTTATATCATTAATCATTAAGTGAAACCAAAATGTTAACACAATAGGAGGGTTAAATAGTCTAAATAAGTAATGCCCAAATTTTGTTCTACAAGCTTCTGTTATAAATGTTAATATTCGCTGTTGATTTTTCCTTTTGTTTGCCCTATATATGCTGTTTCACAGTAATCACAAGTTGTTTCACGTTGACAAGTTCATTATTATACATTAGGGTATAAATTGTTTAATTATATCTACATTTTCAAATCTTATACTTTTCGGCAGCAAATGCTGTCGGAATGTAAAAAAAAAGTTAAGTGTTTCTAATTACTTCTCTATATACTTTACTACTAAAAGACCAACAGTATTGTTATGTATGGCTGACTGGGGTAAGTAATAAAAGTTGATATGGCAATTACTATAAGTTGAAGAAGTTATTAAACGTAGTAAAAAAGAAAAGTATTCCAAATTATTTGTTCATTTGGCAATTAGAAATCATTATACAATCTTAACACTCATTAGCTATGGAATGTTTAAGTGCAAGGCGTATACATCATGCTTTTGTAAAATTTGTAGAGGTGAATTGAACTAATTTTTCTTAAAGAGTTGTCTTGAAATTTTTTTAATAAAGAACAATGTAACGTCGATGGTTTGAGTTTTGCACATGACCAAGATTAGACAATTAGATCACACAAATCGAACATGAATACTTTCTTCAACCCAACTTCCGTTTAAGTTTATAAAGTTTTATTACACATTTTGATTAGTTTCAGTAACCGCCAACTTTTCTGTTTGTTTCCCCAATGTATGATAATTCACAATTATCATAGGTATCTCTGTGCATTCCTTAATTTTAAATGTCAATCAGTATCGTTATGTGTTTAAGGATAATACGTTTTGCCAAGCTGGGATACAAATAAGGAGGTTAGGTAATTTCCATAAAACTACATAATTAAAGTTTAGTGCCTTTTATGAAATAAAAATTTTTAAAGAAAATTGCCAAACCATTCTTTATTCACCGGTGTGAAAAGAGCGGCCAATACTAGTAGCTAAAATTTCCGAAGATACCCAAAGGGAAATAGACCATTATATACCCATTTTTCTATTACTGTTTAAGTAATTATAATTCCAATCAAATTCAATACGCCCCTAAAAACAGACAAACAGTTGATAAAGGGGTTGCAAAAGTAAGCCTATTATCATATCTCAAGAACGGCACTTACGATCACGATTAAATTTTCTTATTAGTATGATATAATCTTATAACGATTAAGCAATAAAAATATCCACGTACATCGCCGTCCAAGGTGTAGAAAAACCACCCCCTTACTATATCTCGAAAACGACACACACTATCACAATCAAATTTTTATATTAGGTTGATAATAATCTTAGAATGATTAAGCAATAAAAATATTCAGGTGCACTGCCGTCCAAGAGGTAGGAAAACCACCCCTTTATTTTATCTCAAAAAGAGCACACACTATCACTATCAAATTTTCGTATTAGGTTGAAAATAATATTAAAACAAATAAGCAATAAAAATATCTAGGTGCATTGCCGTCCAAGGGATAGAAAAAACAACCCCTTTACTATATCTCGAAAACGACACATACTATCACAGTCAAATTTTCGTATTAGGTTGATAATAATCTTAGAATGATTAAGCAATAAAAATATCTAGGTGCAGATATAATGAAGGGGTGGTTTTTTCTACCCCTTGGATGGCAGTGCACCTGGATATTTTTGTTGATTAATTGTTTTAGGATTACTTTCAACCTAATACGAAAATTTTATTGTGATAGTATGTGTAGTTTTCGAGATATGGCAAGGGGGTGGTTTTTTCTACTCCTTGGACGTCAGTGAACCTGAATATTTTTATTGATTAATCGTTCTAAGATTATTGTGAACCAAATACGAAAATTTAATCGTGATAGTATGTGCCGTTTTTGAGATATGATAAAGGGGATACTTTTGCAACCCCTTCATATAATTGTTTGTCTGTTTTTAGGGGCGTATTCAATTTAATGGGAATTATAATTGGTTAAATCTTTATTAGGAAAGTAACAGTAATAGAAAAATGGGTATATAATGGTCTATTTCACTTCGGGTATCTTCGCAAATTTTAGCTGCTAGTATTGGCCTCTCTCCACGCCGGTTTTCTATTCTACCAAAAATAATTAATTAATTTGTTGTTTATTTTTCCCTATATATCACATATCACAGAAAGCACAGGTTTGTTCATGATAATAAGTGCATGATCATAAATTGTGTAATTATATCTACATTTTACAAATCTTACACTATTTCGCGGCAATTGGAGCCAATTGTCGCCATCAGTAAAAACAGTAAGAGTTTTTCCACACTACTGCAACAACAAATGCTGCCGAAACATTTAAAAAAGATACGATTTATACTTAAAAGCTGTGTCTGCACATTCCTTACTTCTAAAAGAAATAAAGTATTGTTATGACATCGCTAGCTGGGGTAAGTAAGAAGGTAATGACCGGATTAAAGTATAAAATCGTTTAGCTACGGTAGTTACTGTAACACTAAGTAAGAAAAGAATAGCACAACGGAATGGCATCATTCATATAATTCGTCCAGTGACCGAGCAAACACACTTACTGTTATAGAAATTTCTAAAATTAGATTAGTATAAAATTCAGAGCGGATATTTGAATTACTATAAGTTGAAGAACTTAGTTAAAAGTAGTAAACGTGACTAAGTATTCCAAACTCATTGTTCATTTGGCAATTAAAAATCATGATACTTACTGCTGGCGCTCACTAAAACTCATTAGTTATGTAATGTTTTAAGTGCAAGGCGTATACATTATGCTTGTGTAAAATTTGTAAAGGTGCATTTATAAGCGAATTAAATCTATTACTAATGTTTCTGATAATAATGGCTTTTACGCCTAAAAATAAATCTTTTAATCAAAACAATCAAACCAATTTTTTGTAAAAAAATTGTCTTGCAAATTTTTTTAAAAATAAAGTACAATGTAATGCCGATGGTATCAGTTTTGCATATGACCTTTTTTTTTTTAGTATGCTCATGCTTATGGTTAGTTTCTTACTTATTTTAGCGTATCTAGATGTTGTGCGTAGACTGGTCAGGAGTCCTTCTCCTCTTCAGCCCTGGTCATTCTTTTCTTGTTGGTGTTGTCCTGTTTTATGTAATTGTATAAGTTTACAACCATGAGTTATTTTTGGTAATAAAAAAATGAAAAAAGGTTTAGATTTATTTGATTATATGTGCTGATTGGTTTAAGTGTGCATATTGTTCACGTAGCGTGCTGTGTGTGGTTAATCTGATTCGTTTGCCGGTATCATGGTAGGTCGTCATCAAATAGACGGGGGGGGGGGGCGCGGAGGGCATATGGAGTGTTGTCTAGGAATCCTTTTATCTCCTCGGGAGGTCGTCAAGGAGTTGCGATAGGATCGCGGTAGGAGGGAAATTTTAATTTGTTTTTTTTCCGTGGGAATTGAGGAAATCGGTAGTTGTAGGGTGGTGATTGTGTCGCCGAAGATTATTTTGTGTGCAAACTTTCTTTGTAATGTCTGCATTCTGTGTATGATGGGTGGTATGTTTGCGTACTGTATTGTAAGGTCGTTAGGGTACCTCCAAGGCAACCTGTGAATGCGTCTGAGTATTCGGCGTTCACAGGAAGCGATAGAAGAGAGGTGATTAGGGTTTATTTTAGTGTATATGGGTGCTCGGAAATCCATAACAGGGCGTATGTACGTTTTGTAAGTGTGTTTTAGTGTTTTGTGGTGGCACCCAATGAGTCTAGCCCGGAGGGCGCCCAGTAAGTTTTTCTCGGTTTCTTATCCTGTTCAGTGTTCTTTGTACATCGGGGAGCCAATTGAGGGTTCTGGTGAAGAGGATTCCTAAGTAGGTGACTCGTTGAACTGCTAGTCTTTCTTGATTCTGGGCGAGGGAAACATTGCTGTTGGCTAGGTTTGGGAACTTATCTTCGATGTAGTTTGGATGTCGGAAGAGGATTGTTTGGGTTTTGGTGGGATTGGCGGAGAGTACACTGGTTCGCCCAATTGAAGAAGTTCCGGAGGGTTTTGGATATGAGGCGCTATTCCGATTAACCGCCCAAAAGGCACAAACTGCGCAACGACTACTCCGGGTTGTGTAACTTCGGGAATGTCGGATGCGAAGATAGTGAAAAGGATCGGGGCTAAGGCGGAACCTTGCGGTACGCCTGCTGTAGGTTGAGAAGGATCCTACTTTGACTCGAACTGACCGATTAGTCAGGTACGAGAGTAGGGGTTTGGAGAAGAGGTCGGGTATGTGGAGATTACGGATCTTGTGTAGGAGACCAGCGTGCCAGACCTTTTCTGCTTAACGTCCATAAACACAGCCAGATTGCATTGTTTGTGATTGAATGCTCTGGTGGTTTCCATTATGCAGCTTCAACAAGGGATCGTGATACGTTAGGTTGGGACGGAAGCGGAATTGGCTGTTGGAAAAGAGTTCGTTGAATTCGAGGTGGTCCATGAATTGCCTGCCTAGATTCTGCTCTAAGCATTTTCCGAGGAAACTCAGGAGGGAGATGGGTCTGTAGGACGAAGGTGTGGTTAGGTCGGAGTGGTGTTTGGGTATCATGACTGTGTGATAGGGTTAGGCATTTGTTGTAAATGTCGGAGAGTAATCGGAGGGATGGGTCGGGTAAGTGCTGGAGGATTTTACGGTTTAGGCCGTCTTGACTTGGGGACAAAATTCCTTTTTTAAAGTACGCGTTGACCTGGGGGAATGATGGAGGCATAGAAGGGATTCTCGTTATCGAGTTGGATTTCGGGAAGGTTAAGGGTACGGAATTCTTCAAGGCGACTTTCAAGGAGTGGCTTGAACTGGTTGTCGAATTGGGGATCTTCTGGGGATCGGAAAATGGATTGGAGGTGGATACCATAGAAGTCGGCCTTTTCTTAGTCGGAAGAGATTAGGTTGCCCTGTGGGTCGGTTAGGTGGGGTTTAGGTTTTATTTTCCTTCTGGTCAGTCTATCGAACTGTTGCCAGAAGAGTTTCCCGTTTCTATAGTCTAGTTGGGGCATATGGCGAAGATTAGACGATTAGGTCACACAATTATCGAAAATAAATCCTTTCTCGTCCCGATTTCCGACTACATTTATGAAGTTAGTTAGTATCCGTCAACTTTTCTGTTCGTTTCTCCAATATATGACACTTCACAGTTGTATCTCTGTATAATCCCTCAGTTTAAATGTCAAACGTTTTTGTTATGTGCTTAAGGATCATAAGTGTTGCTAAGTTGGGATACAAGTAAGGACGTTAGGTTTTAGGGGTGATCATTTAATATTTTTTAAGAACATAACCGTTTTTTATAAATGTTTAGAAACGTAATTGTTTTCTATAAACATGATGTTTTCCAGAAACTGGACTACCTCGAACGTGTAAACTCTTTGGACATGTGATATTAAAAAATGTTTCGACATTTGCTACTGCCATGTACCATTTGAAGAAGCGTGATACGTTTTTAGGAACGTATTGCTGTTTCTGAGAAATGCCCAGGTGTTTTCAAGCCCGTAAACTTGTATTCCCTAAACGTAGACCTTTTACAGAAACATGAGACGTCTTCCAAAAAGTTGCCTACGTTTGTCAGAAATTTGTGTTTGTCTGAAACGTCTGTTATCACAAACATTTACAACTTTTACAGAACGCTAGGGGTTTTTTCAGGTACTTAAATACGATTTCCAGAAATACCTGTACCTGTTTTTAAAAAAGTTGAAGGCGCTGGTCAAAAACGTAATGTTTACCAGCAATGTGTTGGTTGCCTGAAACATCTGTTATAACAAACATGTAGACGTTTTCCAGAAAAAAAACTGATAATTTCCAGAAATATTGTTTTTCAAAAACTAGATGTAGTGTTTCAAGAAATGTGAGACGTTTCCATAAATGTAGTGCTGTTTCCAGAAACGCCTAGATGTTTTTCAGATCTGCAAAAATGATTTCTAGAAGATTTAGTTGTTTTTCAGAACGCTAGGGGTTTTACAGATACGTAAAAACGTTTTCCTGATGTTTTTCAGGCTCTTGAACACGCTTGTCAGAAACGCATTGATGTTTTTCAGAAACGTAATGAGACCGACGTCTGTCGGATATCGCGATTTTCCGGATAATAGAGCGCTATAATTTATAGGAGGTATATGAAGCCTGGTAGTAACCCATCAAATTACTTGAAAGTAATACGAATGTAATCAAAACACTTATAAAAAAACAATATAATTCAAAGACTTTTAAAATGTATTACAATGTTACTTTTCTTTCACTCATTTCACTGGCCGGATTTTGCTTGTTTTTTTCTCCGCAAGTTTTTTACACATCTGAGCAATGAATCTGAAAATGTTTGCATTTTCCTTACGCTTCTGTAGAAAAGTGGAGTGCAGAATGTGTAATTGAATGCCGAGTAACGTGGCTGACTTTCAGCAAATTTTAATAGCAGCTTTCGCCCAAGAAACTTTCTGTCACGGTTTCTTCATCTGATGATTCAGTATTAAGCTTTTCATTGTCGTGAGTTACATTTAAAACACCGTTGATAAAGTCCTCGTCGGTTAAAGTACGCGACACTTCTACATTGTTATCAGCACTGACCCCCATCTTCGATATCTGCTAGACTTGCACCTTTCTCGGGATCGGAGGGAGACAGTCCATTAATTATGGAAACAATTTCAGGAAATTTCATTAAATCCTACGAAATCCTCTTCATCTGAAGAATCTGCAGCTAGCCTTACAGATGGCCATCACTTCCTCCATGGTAGGTGTAAGGTTTTGCCTTTCACTGTCTTTCATGCTCAGGCATCATTAATTATGTACGATTTCTAGAATTCTTTGATTGATCCTCCGTAATTCACAAGCTCTCGCAAGAAATCCCGTCGGTAGTAGCATTTCATATTTTGAATTATTCCTTGGTCCATAAGCTGTATGAGAGCCGTAACGTTCGGAGGAAGGAATACAACAAAAACATTTCCTTTCCGCAATTCAAGTTTATTGAGATACGCATTGCAGTTATCGAGCAACAACAAACACTTGCTGTTTGCCGATCTTGTGGAAATTTTCTTTCACTGAGGGAACAAACGTGTGGAAAAACCAGTTGTGTCCATCTATGAATTCGATTGGGCCGAATGCTCAATTGGTAAATGCCGAACGTTTTTAAATGCACGTGGCTGGCGGGATTTTCACAACACAGCACTGTAAGCCGATCTTTGTTCATTTTGAATCCATCTGCCACTTTTTCAGCACCACTTGCGATGGTTTTGTTTGGTAAACAACGCCAGAGTAAACCGGTTTCATCGGCTTTGTATATTTGTTCTGCTGTTAGGTCGTATTTTTCTACTAACTCTTATAACTTGTGAACAAATTCTTCTGCTGCTTCATGATCTGAAGATTTTTTTTCACCCGTTCTATCTAACTTCCGGATACCATGGCGATTTTTGAATCCAGTTAACCATCCGCCTGAAAACGTGCACTCCTCCGTTAGCTCCAAGCTCTATGATAACAAACATGTAGATGTTTTCCAGAAAAACCTAGGTTATTTCCAGAATAGTTTTTCAGAAACTAAATGTTTACCTAAAACGTATGTCTCATTTGTAACAGCGTGAGACGTTTTTCAGAAACAACCACATGTTTTCCAGAAATGGCTATATGTTTATTATAAAAATGTAGTTTCGAGAAACGCGAGACGATTCGAGGAACGTATTGCTGTTTTCCATAATCACCTAGATATTTTTCAGATCTGCGAAAATGATTTCTAGACACTGTAGGATGTTGACCTGAAACATATACCTTTTACAGAAACGTGAGGTGTTTTCCAGAAACGTGTTGCCACTTTGCAGAAACGCGGTATACGGTAGTACGATATACAATCCGAACGATAATACGATAATACGATGATACGATGATACGATGATACTATGATACTATGATACTATGATACGGTGGTACGATAGTACGATGATACGATAGTACGATAGATAATGCGTTAATACATAATGCGATAATACGATAATATAATACGATGGTACGACTTGCGACGGTGCGACTAAGGAAACTAACTACGGAAAAATAGTTTTACGTTTAGAAAATGATTTTAATATCCGATGAACGAATACGTTCCATAAAATTCAAACTGTTGTCAAATTTGACATTTAAGTCTTTAGTGACCGATACACGAAGGAAAATGGTGTGTATAGGTATAATCTTAACTTTTCGTACTAAAAAGACAAAGTTTTACATTACTGACGTTCAGGCGATGTTTCTTAAGTATAACCCAGTTATGTTAAGCTTGTAAAGGCACGCAGTCGTCTATTGTAATTTGGGAGAATATTAGCAAATTAGCAAGTGAGAAATGGGTACTAAATATTATATTCATTTATTAATAAGGTGTTTTCCAGAAACGTGTTGCCACTTTGCAGAAACGCGGTATACGGTAGTACGATATACAATCCGAACGATAATACGATGATACGATGATACTATGATACTATGATACTATGATACTATGATACGGTGGTACGATAGTACGATGATACGATAGTACGATAGATAATGCGTTAATACATAATGCGATAATACGATAATATAATACGATGGTACGACTTGCGACGGTGCGACTAAGGAAACTAACTACGGAAAAATAGTTTTACGTTTAGAAAATGATTTTAATATCCGATGAACGAATACGTTCCATAAAATTCAAACTGTTGTCAAATTTGACATTTAAGTCTTTAGTGACCGATACACGAAGGAAAATGGTGTGTATAGGTATAATCTTAACTTTTCGTACTAAAAAGACAAAGTTTTACATTACTGACGTTCAGGCGATGTTTCTTAAGTATAACCCAGTTATGTTAAGCTTGTAAAGGCACGCAGTCGTCTATTGTAATTTGGGAGAATATTAGCAAATTAGCAAGTGAGAAATGGGTACTAAATATTATATTCATTTATTAATAAATATAAGGTGCAATGGTGCACCTAAATTAGAGCTCTGAGGTACCTCAGAGGTAGCTAAAAACTGTAATTTGGGAGAAAATTAGCAAATGAGAAATGGGTACTAAATATTATATTCATGCATTAATAAATATAAAATGCAAGAGTGGACCTAAATTAGAGCCTCGAGGTACCCCAGAGGTAGCATAAAAACTGTTCAGAAGTAAAGTGGATCAGGTATTTATTTCCTCAATTAGATATAGTAAAAAAATCTATCAGGCACTATTGGTTGCATTCATTAATTCAAACCTAAAAATATCTGGAGCGTGACATTCATAGTATATATGCATGTATACATTATCATAATTATTATATATAACATAACAATGTACATACCTAAACTAAGAATGGATCTAAGGTGGTTCCTTAGGGTACACCTGTATTACTGAAATTCGTGATTTATTACGAAATTAAAAACGTTTCTTTTGTTTCAGCAAAAAAATTGAAACACTTGGAAAAATGACTGCCATGACCCAAGAAGAAATAGTATCCGCTGTTAGAACAGTGGCGCAAGGTTTAGAAGCGTTACGTTCGGAACATGCTGGTATTTTACACGGTCTTCACGATGCACCTGATCCAATTGCATCAGAACGAGCTGGCCTTGTTCAACAAAGCGCAGATATGATCGAGTTAGGATTAGGCGAAGCACAGGTAGGTAATTTAGTTGGATTAAAATTATAATAAATCATACGACCTTTAACATAATTGCTTTAAACTGAGCTAAAATGGTTACGTAAATGTATTTCGTGTTATGAGGTAGTTAGTGGGAAGAAATGCGTTAATTTATACTATTTATTGTAAAGATGTCGAGCAGAGCTTGGTTTTGTAACGTACACAAATTAGTTGCGTGTTTCTCGGTAGTAAATTTAATGTTAGCTAACTAAAGAATAAGCTTAAATTGTTTCTTTGTCCCGATATTATATATAGTGCAGACACATGAAAAACTATGTTTATGTCACAACTGTTAGCATGTCTCGGTTCTCGCATATACATTTTTTTATTCAATTGGTATCATATTACGTTTACTATGATAACTTATGTTAACAAAACCGATAATGTTCTGTAATACAGCATGGCTATTAAGTTATAATATTGAAAATTTTTTCACTTGTGCTCTAAGTGCCCTCCATTACGTTGGACGCGCAATTCGTATCGTTCTTGCATATTTGTGGCCACATTGGAAAATGGAGGGTGTTGCATCTGTCGTAGCACTTGTGTAATTTTCTGTTTTAACTGTTGTATTGTAAACGAAGGGTTATCTCGGAAAACCCATAGTTTCAGCGTACCCCAAACAAATATTTGTTCACAATTTATACAACCAATTTTATAAATTCCCGACCTATCCTGCTTATCCACTTTATCTTTTGGATTACCTAAAAGAGTTTGCAAACTATTATCTGCAAGACTGTTTTCAAATTAATTTTGGAAAAGATTTTAGATAGAGCTTTTGTATAAGCAGGATAGTTTGGTGGTAAGAACGTAACTACATTAGGTAACGCTAGAGAACAAATAGAAACAAAGTATGTAAAGTTACCAAACTAAAAAATCTTTTCCAAAATTCATTTGAAAATAGTTACTACTTCAGATAATAGTTTGCAAACTCTTTTAGGCAATCCAAAAGATAAAGTGGATAAGCAGGATAGGTCGGGAATTTATAAAATTAGTTGTAAAAATTGTGAACAAATATATGTGGGGCAAACTAAACGACCTATCAAAAATCGCTTTAAAGAACATTTAGCTCATATAAATTACATATGTTTGATAAAAATCGTGTAGTAGATAAGGTATTATTAATCAAACATGTTAGTACATATGTTGCACGAACTTGATTGTTATGAAAGTTTAGAAATCTTCAAAAACAAACAAATTCTAATGAATAATGATGATCAAAGGACCTTTAGGCTACTCAGAACTTTTTTCAGTAGATAAGCAACGAAGCGTTACTCGTTGACGGTATATATGTTAGAAATTTTCTTTACTTCGCCCTAGTCGATCGCTGATGATGATAGAGTAGCTATCGAAACGCGTTCGGTGTTTTTTAATTTTGTGTGGTACGTGGGTTTATTTTGTTTGTTACAGATTCTGCCTCAGTTCCAGTGTTCCAGATTTTTCATTTAACCCTATACTAAGTTATTATTACCAGGGTTCGAAAAGCTATAAAACCAAATGAATAACTAATCATAGAAAAGAGGTTATTCAAAGTAGTCCTGGCTGTGCCGGATTAAGCATATGCGGGGCCGTTTCAGCTTTGTAAGGCTCCCAATTTGTAAGGGATTTTTTTTTACAAACATTAAAACAAAGCTTTTGAAATAAATGATAATTTTATTAATATAAAACTATGAAGGAAATAATTCTACTTAATATCGTAAGTACGTGTACACAACTATTCTTTTTTTCCTTAATCTTTCGTTTAGGAAATAGAACAAACCTGGGAGTACGGCATTGTCATATAAACATTTGTCTCTCTCGGCAGTAAAACAGTATGGGAGTTATAGCACAAATTGTATCGTGCTAGCTGAGTTAGATAGTAGCACGATCGCAATAAAATGCATTATGAAGCTGCTATAAAAAAATTTTTAAGTAAGTGGTGATAACTTTTTGAAGTTGTCTCGACCCACAAGTACAACGTAAACATGTTTTGCTACTCAATTGTTATGAGTTGGTATGTAATAAGAAAAGAAAATAATTGGGATAAGAAAAGTAACATTATTTTAATGCAGTGTGTTACCACTATGTTAGTGCCCAATAACATCTAAACATGTTTGTCTGGTATAAAAAATCCATCAAACATGTTTTGCTACTCAATTGTTATGAGTTGGTATGTAATAAGAAAAGAAAATAATTGGGATAAGAAAAGTAACATTATTTTAATACAGTGTGTTACCACTATGTTAGTGCCCAATAACATCTAACATGTTTGTTTGGTATAAATATCCATCAATCATGTTTTGCTACTCAATTGTTATGAGTTGGTATTGTAATAAGAAAAGAAAATAATTGGGATAAGAAAAGTAACATTATTTTAATGCAGTGTGTTACCACTATGTTAGTGTCCAATAACATCTAAACATGTTTGTCTGGTATAAAAAATCCATCACTTTTTTCTGTAAAACTGGCCCCGCCTTCTTTCGCACAAGTTGGTTGTTATATCGGTCGTACTATTAGTGTCCATATTTTCACAGTAATTTTGAAAACAATATTATGAAATTGGCCCCACCCACATGGCGTGTCATACCTCACATATGACGTTTTTGAGACGGCTAAGAAAAAATACAATTTGAATCGTTGGTGCTGTTATGCTCATTAGTGTTCAGCTATGTTTTAATCGTCTTCAAAAAACCGTCATGCGTGTGAAGTTGGTCTTACTGTCAATGGAGTTTTTAATTTAAAACTGTTTAGTGTCCAAATTATTTCTAACCCTGTAATTCAGGTTTGCCAAATCACTTCAAATAAAAACCGGAATTTGTGTGAAATCAGTTTTTTACTATGACTTTGAACAAGGAATGGGCGAGCAACTAGAACCTTTTTAAATGTTCTTTATTTTAAGTTTCAAGAATATTATTTTCTGAAACGGATGACACACTCATGGACCATCTGAAAACTTAATACTTCTGTAATGAACCAAAATTTAAAGAACAAAGTACTTTCGGTTGATGGAAGTTCACAAAATGTCAAAACACCGAGCTAGTTGAACCTGTGGTAACACAATCTAGTTAGCATTCGAGAGGTAATGGGTTCGATCCTCGCTACCGTCTATCTTGTATTTACGCGAATTCTGGGTAGTATCATCCCCTCAGAACCATAACTCCTTTCCTTCTGACCCTATCCTGACCACACTCATCCACAATCCCGCCATGCATTTGAAATGTGGTAATGGGTGTTCATTTCAGAACTTTCCACATTTTTCAAAAAATCACTGAAATACGTAAATATGATTATTGAGGGGGACCACTTTTTAACCAAAAATTGCTTCGCCCTCTGTTAACCCCGCCCCCAGACTTACCCCCTTCAAAATCTTACATGGTACGAGGTGTGTAGTGATAGCTCATTTGAAAGGTCGTTTTGATTCTATTATTTTGGCGTTTATTTTTTTTTATCGGTCCATTTGTTTGCAATAAAAGTAAGAAAAACTTTTTTTGCTGTATGGAAGTTATCCCTTAAGTCCCATATTCTTTACGTATTATTATCTTTATTGAGAAGAAAACTGTGCTAGACACAGCAAAAAAATAACACTTCAAGTAAAAAACATTTTTGATTTTTCAGATACGGTATTAATAAATAGTAAAATAAATTTCAATGTCTTTATTTAGCCTTTTCGGTCTAAATTAATCTCTTGGTACCTACGTCAAGGAAATAATTGCTATGGAATCCATTGTAGGAGCAATTATTGTTGTTTATACGATAGTTTTCTTAATAATAATAATATATTAAGAATTTGGGACTTAAGGGATAGCTTCAATAGAGCAAAAAAGTTATCCTTACTTTTCTCTTTTTTTCGAATGGACCGATTTATAAAAATAAACGCAAAAATTAAAAGCAACCAGAAGAACCTTTCAAATGAGCCATCACTCGATACACCGTTTAAGATTGGGGGGGGGGGGTCGAGGCAATTTTTGGTTAAAAAGTTGTCTCTTTCGATAATCCCTTTTCTGCGTTTTTTTAAAAAAATCTTTAGATTTTGAGAAATCTGAGGTAGGAAGTTTTGAAATGAACACTTTGTATGTATGCTGGGAATCCATCGCTATGGCTGAAGCGTCGTGGAAAACTTGAGCAGCCCGGGCCCTCTCGTTTGGGGAGGAAATGAAATACGTTGCTTTCCTTTTCCTTTTTAAAATCTTAAAACTCTTTATAGATGTCTTGTAACAGAAAATAACTATTAAGTTTATAACAGCGAATCATAAGCACAAAGAATATTAGAAGAATACTGCAATAATGACCATAATGACGAGGACCACACAATGTGCGGTATTGGCGCTAATGATAATAACCACATCATGTCAATATTGACTGATAACAGTACTGACAAGATTGATGTTAAACACAATAACGAAAACAGTGCACATAGCGACCGTGATCACATTAATGACAATGATGGTAATGGCACTAATGATTGGTATTAATACTGACAACATTGATCATAATGACAGTAGTGGTAATAACCACACTAAAACAATATCGTTGAAATAACAATAATGACAAAGAGATAATAATGAAGATAACCGTAGTGATATCAGTGGCGACAGTTACTACAATGCGGATGATGAATGACTACGGGTAATGGCATTGACAATAGTGCCAATTGCCGTAGTTAATATGTAGCAGTAACCGCGGTGCCAGTAGCGACAAAGACGATATTGTCTGTATTGGGTATAGTGACTATAATGGGACCGTAGCTACAATAATCACAATCGTGCCCATGATGAATATTAACTCCAGTAATAGGGAAAACATGGCCCTTAGTGATGACAATAACGGTATTGTCTAATAATTTTTCCATACTTTCGTTTTCCTTGTTGTTTCCATTTCAATATTTTCCTTTCCCATATTACTGATTTACATTTTTTTTCCATATTTGTCTATACAGGGTGTAAATCAATAAGTGCGAACGATTTTAAGGGCGTATTCTACAGTCAAAAATAGGAAAAAAGGTTGAGATAAACGTATGGCCGAAAGAGCTAAGATTTTGATCTACAAGGTGTTAAATCCGTACTTTTTTACCATTTTTTTGGGATATTTTCCAAACAAATTTGAATAATGGCATGAAATTTGGAACGTGGGGGTTTTGAAGGATGAGAAACCTAAATCTGTTATTAGTTTTGACGCTGGTGCCTGTCAGGGTATGCTTACATTAAATTGTCCCTAACTTTTTTGCCACTCTGTATGATGCCATTTTGTGCACCTACGTTTGTTTCCACATCAATTTTGAGTAATGATATTGGTTGTTGAAAAGTTACGTGTCCACCACTTTTTCAAATATTCGTAAGTACGAGTTTTAAGGTAGTAAACTAGAGAAAGCCAAACGAAATATTTTTAATACTTTTTTTCATTACACAAATTGACTTGTTTATATCTTAAGGAGTGTTTATTCATAAAAAAGACGCCATAAATGCATTTTTTATTTTTATTAAAAACCAAAAATCATTGCAGATATGAAATTAAGTAGAGATTTCCTGCTGTCGAAGGAGCACTTAATAAACAGTTCGTTGGGTTTCCCCTACAATTAAATGAGATGGAAAAAGCTGCCCGAAGGTTTCCAAAAACGATTTCCGTTCTTAACTTTCGTTCTTATTCGCACCTTGCGTGTTAAAATTATTTATAGATTGATCAATTAACTCTAAACATGAAAAGTCTCTTGTAATTTTATCGTAAAAATAACGCTTTCTGAGCAAAAAATATTCAGACTCGGGTAATGGCATGATTGACATAGGGTAGAAAACAATTCAAGCTGTAATTCATCTAGTAGGCGGCTGTCAAGCTGATATTTTTTATTTATAAATTATGTGTTAGTTAGCTTTCAACCATTTTTGTTTTATGCCACTTTGTTATCGTTTGGGACCTGTTTTGTGCAAATTTGTCAACATGGAGGTGTACTTTAATACATAAATGGCCGATATGCGTTTCGTTTACGACCTGGCTAATGGTAATTCCTTGGAAGCATCCAGAAGATACGCTGAACTGTATCCTCAACGACTTCGAGAAACTGGTGCATTCACAAAAAGGTTACAAGATTGTGGTCATCATCGTACAGAACACCAGGATTGGAAGAAGCAGTACTTAATTTAATCGACGAGCAGCCAGACATTAGTACTAGGGAAATTGTTTTGCAGTTGCATGTTGATCATATGACGGTATTTTTTATCTTAAAGGAACAGCTTTTGTATCCTTATCACATACAGCGGGTCCAGGCACTATGACCACGAGACTTTCCTAACCGTCTTGCATTCTCGAATTAGATGCATTATTTTGTCAAAGCCCACAATTTCTAGCGCAGATCTTATTCACCGACGAGGCTAATTTTTGAAGGGAGGCCATTATTAATATCATACCAACCACATATGGGCTGAAGAAAACCCATAGTTGAAGCTCACCACCAAGAACAATTTTTTTTGAATGTGTGGGTGGGATTAATTGGAGACCACTTACTTGGCCCATATTTTCGGCCTCCTAGATTGAATGGTAATACGTACAGCCATTTTTTAGAAGTAGAGCTTCCAGCACTCCCTGACGTTGTTCCTTTAAGTGTCAGAAGGGCAATGTGGTTTATGCATGATGGGGCCCTCGCCAATTTCAGTGTACGAGCCCGTCAGTTTTTAAATGGAACATATCCAAATCGCTGGATAGGTCGAGCGGGACCTCAATTTTGGCCAGCTCGATCCCCGGATCTAAATCCAATACATTTTTTTACTTGGGGCGTAGAAGACTTAAGGAACCGAATTATTGCTTCATGTAGGGTTATTCAAGATACTCCGGGATGTGTAACAGGTGAAGGTGGTCATTTTCAACATTTATTATAGTTGTTACTAGTTTTTAATAGTATTAGTTCCTTTTTCTTTGGCATAGTTATTTATTACAAGTCAATTTGTGTATTGAAAAAATATTAAAAACATTTCGTTTGGCTTTCTCTAGTTTACTGCCTTGAAAACTCTTACCTACGAATAATTAAAAAAGTGGTGGGCACGTAACCTTTCAACAACCAATATTTCAATATCTCGAAAACGGTTGATCTGAAAGGTAACAACCAAGTATACCTTTCTTGCTCAAAATTGATGTGGAAACAAACGTAGGTGCCCAAAATGGCAACATACAGGGTGGCAAAAAAGTTAGGGCTAATTTAATGTAAGCATACCCTGATAGGTAGCGCCCTGTGCAAGCAGCGTCAAAACTATCCAAAAAAAAAAAAAAACGGTAAAGAAGTAAAGATTTTAACACCTTGTAGGTTAAAATCTAAGCACTTTCGGCCATATGTTTATATGAACTTTTTTTGCTATTTTTGACTGTAGAGTATGCCCATAAAATCTCTCGCACTTATTTATTTACACCCTGTATTTTCGATTTACATATTTTGGTTTTGTATTCTAGTTTATCATACTTACATTTTCCATTCTTTAATAGCCCACACATTATTTCGAATTATGTACTTATTTTTGTGTTCCTAATTATTTTTTCCCACTATACTTAATTTTATATTTCTTGTTCCTTTTTTTTTGTTTCCATTTTCTATAGTTTCGTTGTTTACTTTTTCTACGTGTTTTTCCATATTATCCTTTCCAATGTTTTGTTGTTTTCTATTTTGAGCGATATCCATATTTACGGTGTCCATTTTTGTCCGTTTCCATGTTCTTGTTCACCATATTGTTATTTGTCATATTTCGATTTTCCATTCCTTCGTTTCCAATATTTTCGATACATGTATTTTCGTTTTATTTTTTTTCTATTTGGTTATTCTTTTAAATTTCCATAATTCACTTGTAATTTTGAATTTACTTCTTTTTGCCTTCCATATTGTCATTTTTTCATTTTTGGCTTTATCTATATTTTGTTTCCATTATTTCCTTTCTATATTTTCTTTTCAATATTGTCGTTTACCTTATTTTCATTTCCCATACTTTCGATTTCTATATGTTTGGTTTCTATAATTTCGTTATCTTTTCACGTTCGCTATTCTATTTACGCGCGTTCGTTTTCTAATTTATCCTTTTCCATTTGTTTCCGTGACATTTACCTTATATTTTTAAACCCCATACCATATTTACCAATTTCCACATTTTCGATTGGCATATTTTCGCTTTCATTAATTTTTTCATTCTTTCGTTGTTCTCATTATATCGAATTATGTACCGGGTGTACAACTAAGAAAGGCGGTTGGCCATAACTCAGAAACTACGTTTCAAATGAAATGCACCACTCAAAAATAATAATGCTATAATCTTGAAAGTATGGTAACATTATGCTTTATTAACATGTATAAGATGATGAAATTTTGAAGGCAATATATTAACAGTTAACAAGAAAATGTTAATAGTATGTAACATCGCCACGCACAGCAATGCAGGAGTTCACTCTCCGAGGCATGCTTTCTACGAGGTAGTCTATATCCTCCTGAGGCATTTCATTCCAGGCTACCTGGAGATGGTCTCGTAATTCATCCAAGTTGTTTGGGGGCCTGGGTAGTTGCCTTAGTCTTCGACCACTCATATCCCATACATGTTCAATAGGCGAAAGATCTGGCGATCGCGCAGACCACGGAAATACTGGTAGCTGCACTTGATCCAGAAACCTTGTAATATGTGGGGTATGTGGTTTAGCAATATCTTGTTGCAAAATACCATTTGGCAACGCCTGTATTAACGGTACTACCACTGGCTCCAAAACATTATCAATGTAACGCTGAGCACTTAATGTGCCTAGAATGAACCCAAGAGGAGATCTTCCACCAACACGTATGGCGCCCTAACCATGACTCCAGGTGTTAAGCATGTGGGCCGTCTTTCAACAAACTGTAAATTTTGACGTTCTCCTCGAAACCGCCGCACCTTCTGACGACCATCGTTTCGCCACAAACAAAAACGCGATTCGTCGCTGAAGACGATGTTATTCCATTAAAGGCCCCACTCCAGCCGCTCTTGACACCATGCCAATCTAGCAGTATTATGCTCTTGAGTTAACCGAGGGCGTCGGTACGATCGATACGAATGTAAGCCAAAAGACTTAATTCTCCTGAAGATTGTTGACATTGATAGGTCACAGTTCACCGCAACAGACCTTTTTGACTGAAACCGATCTCTTGTGGCCTTCCGCCTAAGAAGACGTTCTTCACGATCATGGGTGCTGCGTGGTGGTCTTCCACTGGGACGAGGTCGTTGAATGCCTTCTTCAGACCAAGAAGACCAAAGGCGGGTCACCGTGGTGTGATCTCGAATTTCTAGAAATGACAAACCTGCTTCTTTCATGCCGATAACTCTACCCCTGTCAAAATCTAAAACTTGGGCAAAGTTTCGTCGTTGTCTTACTGGGGGCATTTTGTCAGTTAAACAACAAAAAATTGACAATAAGCGACTAGATTTCTTAAAATGTATAAATAAAAATTGTTGATAATTGATGTTAACAGTGGTGCAAAGTACATAATGACATATTATTTTTCATTGAAACTTCCATCGTATGATACTGAAAAATTATTTTTCCAAAATTTCAAAATCATTGCATTATTATTTCTAAGTGGTGCATTTCATTTGGAACGTAGTATGTTTGACATTGACCAGTGAATAAAAAAATTTATAATAAATGTAACCAAGAGAAAATGCTGTAAATTATTTTTAATTTCGTACCTTTGCCGCCAGAGGGCATTTCACTGATTTCAAATTGAAATTCCCATTTTTTGGGCAATTCTCCGTAGTAATGTATTTAAAAAAATATATTCATTGTAAACTAGTTATCAATATGTATGTTGGAAGAACAATGTCCTTATAGTTTGAAGGTCAATATCTTCAAGTAGACCGGGTAGTTGGTTTTGAAGGAAGTCTAAATAGACCCTACCGGTCAATGCTCCCTTGGTGCTGCACCTCGCGTAGCCAATGACGATTGTCTCTCATCCAGTAATGCATTTTATGCAAATTTTCTTTTCCGTCACAACCAAAAGTGGCTTCGTCTGTCCATAAA
The DNA here is from genome assembly GCA_036346205.1 of Vesta saturnalis. Classification (NCBI taxonomy): domain Eukaryota; kingdom Metazoa; phylum Arthropoda; class Insecta; order Coleoptera; family Lampyridae; genus Vesta; species Vesta saturnalis. Next base: position 289,130 of record JARFJB010002092.1, read on the forward strand.
ATTCTAGATAAAAGTTGAGGATCATCTTGTGTCATATTTAATAGCCAGTTGGAAAAGTTCAACCTTCTATCAAAATCTTGAGGTATCAAAACTTGATGAAGGGCAATATGATATGGATTGAATCTAAAAAAGTAGGAATATTATGCGTGGGAATGCATGAATAAAAAATATAAATACTTTAAATAATATATTCAAGAAAACTACTTACTTGTGCTTTTTTAAAATATTTTGGAATGCTTCCATACGATATCCCTAAATTTTGTGATATTGTCCTAATACTTAAATGCGGATTAGTGTCAATATATGCCAAGACATTTATGGAGCTTCCCTCGGTACAACCTCGAGCTCGTCTATTATATACCGGGTATTTCACCACGAACGACACGCACTGTAGAGCTTTGACGCCGCCGCTTTTCAAAATTATTTCAATGAAATATGATATAGAATCATAGTACCCACATTTAAAAATTATTTCCATTTATACAGTCTGTACCAAAAAATAGTGGCGCATCAAAGTTGTGTTTTTAAAAATAAAACATCCTGTATATTTTTGCATATTGTATACCCCGTACTCCGTACTACGGTACAATGATCAAATAAAATAACTTGGTCCCTATGAATAGTCAATATAATGAGCTATCAAGTCCCATATGACTGGTTGGAGGAAATCTGTACAGGGTGTTATTTAAATATAATTAACTTGCTTAGTTCAAATGGAACATCTGTATATTTTCATCAATGGAGAATTTAATTATCTTTCAATTATCATTAGGTTTTCCTGTATCTAAAATCAATGGTTTTGCAGTTATTCCCATTTAATTGAAATTACGTATTTTGAAAGAAAGTATATATCCAGGAGACAATGATTGTTAGTGCAAAAAAAAGAAACCAGTTACAGAAAATTCCAAATACCAGTTTAAGTGAAATCCAAAACGAAACAGGAATAAGTAAAACTAGTGCTCATAGAATACTAAAAAAGTATCGCTACCATGCCTATCATTTTCAAGGTCACCAACATTTAGAAGAAACCAATTTCCCACGAAGAATCGAATTTTGTTTGTGGACAATGAAAAAGTTTAGTAGTGATCAAAATCTTTTGAAGGTATTGATATAAAGAACGAAATTTAAAATAAAAGAAAAAGTTTAACAGTCAGTTGAAGCAATAATTATTTGAGATATCGAATACGCTTACAAATACACTATGCCAACGGGAAACAGGAAAGAAATGACAATGCCAATACTAACAATACAATACTAAAAAATGAGATATTGGTTACTTACCAATGTGGGAATAGAGATGAGCATACTACCACAGTTGTTGAAGCACGTCATTGAGGGAACTATACTAAGCAATGACAGTAATGACCGTACCGACAATAATGGCAACAATGGTAATGGCGATAATAACATCGGCGATAGTGCCGATGACGACTGTTGTTGCAATAGTGTCAATCATGACTAGAATTATCACAATGACGATAGCGACTATAATTACAGTAATGAATAACTATAATGACCATAATTATATATATATATATATATATATATATATATTATATATATATATATATATATATATATATATATATATATATATATATATATATATATATATATATATATATATATATATATATATATATATATATATATATATATATATAACTCTATTGCCAGGTTTTCAAAACTGATTAAATTCATTAAAAAACCTATTGCAAATGTTTTTCTTTTGTTATACATTGTTTTATTATTATCTGCCTTTAATTCAAGAATATAATTTTTAGTTTCTTTAAAAATGTTTTACCAATAATGTGTATTTTGTAAGGGCATAGGTGATTTATATCCTGTAGCAAAAATACTTCGAGAATTCATTACATCAAAAACTCGGTCAAAGACCCTTAAAAATTCGATGGTAGCCTCACTACCGAAAAAATGAGGATGATCACTTTTAAGTAAAAATTCTAACGCATCCGCAATACTGGAACTAATTGTTTGTGCTGCTAAGCGTACATTCATAATTTTTTGTTTAAAATTTACGTGACAGGAGGCTGCTCGAGCTTTCCGAGCTCTTTCAACCACAATCATGGATTCCCAGTATACATACATACATTACGTATATATGCATGGTGGGATTAAGGATGGGTGTGGTCAGGATAGGATCTGAAGGAACGGAGTTAGGGTTCTGAGGGGGAAAATACTACCCCAGCATTCGCCCAAGCAGCCGCACATGGTGTGCATATACGCAGTGACCATACCGCTACATTTGTATGAGGAAAACCCCCTGAAAAAACCTACAAGGTAGACGGTAACGGGAATCGATCCCTTTACCTCCCGAATGCTAAGCAGGTCGTGTCCCCACTACGCTACCACCTCGGTGGGGGCTGGTAACTTGGTTTCATCATAAGCATTTCTAACGAGTTTTAACATGTGGCAAGGATGTAGTATACAAAAAATTTTATTAATACAGCTGGGATGTTTAAAAAAAAGAATCATATTATTGGCAGATAGATTGTAGCCTAACAGAGTAAGTGTTTTAATATTACTAGAATTAATAGCTGTTGCCCAGAGGCGTTTATTTTATTTCTAAAAAAATTTGCAATAGGACACTTAAATTTTTTGGTAAATGATACAATTTGAAACATTAAAGCTTCTGTAGCTAATTCCTCATTACATAACTATACGACACTTATCGACATATCCATAATGTTTATCATACATTATAGCTTTACAGATAGACATAGAATAAAAATTTTAAGCTAAATCGTTTTTAGCTATATTTTCTTTTAAAAACTGAAACACTTCGGTTAAAAAACCAACTTCACAATCAAGAGAACTTAACCATTTTCTTATAGTAGCAGATTGTGGCAAATATAACTTACTACGAACAAATGCATATGCTCGAGGAGAATAAAAATTTAGGGTAAGAGCAAATTTCTTCATTTCTTGGCTATACTTCTTTTGAGTTTTTGTTTTGTTAGAATTATTTACCTCACTTTTAAACAAATTCAACTGAAATCTTTCGAAGTTGTTCATTAGTAAATCTTCGATATTGTCCGAACACCTATTATTCTTCTTTAAATGTTGGACTAAATTCTTCATCGAATTCAGCCTGATGTTTCTTCTTTTTAACTTTAGTTGCACATTTTTAAGTTTCCTCCGAAGTCTACTTCTGAGTTGTAAATGTTTTTGTCTCTGTGGAAACATTTTTTACTAATGGATTATCTGTATTTGCTTTGTTTGATGAACTCTAAAAAATGATAAAATACTTTTTTAGGTTTTTTAATGGTGTATTTTAAATTATACAATCTAAACGTTTCGATAACACTTACAGTTATCTTCGTCAGTAGTAATATCCTAGACCTTGCAGCAAATGCTTTACCAATTATATGTTAAATTACCACAATACTATAATTTAACGTAAGTAGTTGAAATTAAGATTAAAATTAAAAATTACAAAAAACGTTCTGCATTGTGCTTTTCATTGTTAATAACACTTGCACTTATTGATATATCTCTTTTGACAATATGGAAATATTGTCAAGACAAACTCTTTATTATGTTCGTTTACAACGTGAAGCTATTGAAGTATATAAACACCCGAATAATTTTAAGACAAGAAGAAAATCTCCGTTTAAATTGGTTTTGGTATCTTATAATTTAAAAAAAGGGATAACGATACGTCTTAATTTTGATTTTAATTTTAACTTTTGGTATGTCTAGGTTTTTTGCTGTGTTTTTTCCCAGACCTTGAAGAAAATGCTTTACCAATTATATGTTAAATTACCACAGCACTAGAATTTAACATAAGTAGTTGAAATTAAGATTAAAATTTTAAAAATTACAAAAAACGTTGTGTATTATGCTTTTCATTGTTAATAACACTTGCACTTATTGATAAAGATATCTCTTTGTTAGTTTTAACTGGATTATTTTATTTGATGTGATGTTCAAATTTGTGAATGCTTCTATCATTTTCAAAAGATATACAGTATTGAATACACACCGGTTCTTCTGTGACAGCATCACGATCATCAAGATTTTCACGATTTAAAAGCCATCTTTTCTTAGGACTATGCTTAGACATATAACTTGGGAACTTGAAAACTGCATCCGGCTCCAGAATATTTTGTCGTAAAGATGACTCTAAATAGTCACTGTTTAAAATGCTTACTACACAGTATCATTGATTTTGTGGGCTTGAACCCTGGACCCATAGGTTTAACCTTCTAGGCTTTAAGGGGAATCTAAAGAACAAACACATAAATGCAATACTTTTTAACTATTACAACACAGCTAATGACAGGCCGTTAAAGGTATTTTGGGTTAGGTAGAACATCGGGTAGAATTTATCGTGTTTTAATAAAAATAAATAATAATAATAATAATAATAATGCTTTATTTATCCTGTATAGATCATTTCTAAACGACATAGGACAAGTCAAATGAAAAAAAAAGTCACATATAAACAAACAAGTAGCTACAAAGTAGTTCACAGATTATATTATTCGTCACCTTATACTATGCTATCATCTAGGTATTCATATATTGAATAGTAAGCTTTTGCTGTTAATATTCTTCTTATTTGGACTTTAAATTTTTTATTGTCCTTAATAAGTCTAAGACTTATTGGTAATTTGTTATACAGGATAGCACCCATATAATATGGATTTGATTTATAATGCTCTAGCTTATGCAAGTTGATAATAAGATCATCGCCTCGCCTAGTATTGTATTTATGAAATTTATTTAAAGAATCAAACTTATGCAAGTTTTGTTTGACAAAATTTAGTATTTCTACAATATAAATACAGGGTACTGTTAATATTTTGTGTTTTTTAAACAATTCTCTGCATGAATGCAAATGTTTTAAGCCACACATATTCCTTATAGCACGCTTCTGTAACAAAAAAATACGTTTAGCTTCAATACTGTGCCCACAGCATACAATTCCATATCTAATGACCGATTCAAATGATGCATAATAATAATTCTTTACGGCCACTGACGTACATATGTAATTTAGTCTTTTCAAAGCAAAACACATGCCACTACATTTTATATATATATATATATATATATATATATATATATATAATCAATATGACTCTTAAAGGATAAGGCTGTATCTAGGTATATACCCAATAGTTTAAATTCTTTTACCTGTTTTACTGATTGTCCATTTATTTGAATATATTGACTAGCAGTATAATTAGATAACTTTGTAAAAAATTGCATTATGAATGTTTTGTTCATATTTAGAATTAATTTGTTATTTATCAGGTAAACAGAAAATGCTTTCAAGTTATTTTTTAACTTAGATGACATTTCCGTTATGGATGCTGCATTCGAGATCAAAGTTATATCATCAGCAAACGATGCATAGAACGTGGTAATAATATTATCCAGATCGTTTGTATAAAGCAGAAAAAGTAACGGTCCCAGCACGCTTCCTTGGGGCACGCCCGTATTATTTATTAATATATCAGAGTTGTTACCTTGAAAATGCACATACTGCCTTCTGTAAGATAAATAAGATCTAAGTATGTCATTGCTTTTACTTATGAAATTTTATAGTTCCTGTGGGACTCCATTCGTTTGAACATTCATAAGCACAGCACGATTTAACCATTTTAATATCGAGAATATTAAAAACTTGTCAGAAAACACAAACAATATTCAAACAGGACGCTTACTTACATAAGAATGACAAGGACAACCAACCCCCCTCCAGCATCTTGCTTTGTTTAACACCCCTATATATTTAATTGGCTTGACATCATGTAGTATACCGCCATCTACAAATATCTTTCTTAATTTGCTTTAGAATGTTACGGGAAACCTTGTAAATTAAAACAATAATTATAAATGCCAATAACAGGGACAGTACCAACTATTAGGCCTTTAGCCTATGTTAATATTAAGGGATTGTCTAATTTTTCAGCAATATTTAATTTGGGGTTATTTATTAGCCTTTGATACAACATTTCCAAATACAGTGAGGTCAAATAATGTTTGACAAGTTAACGCTGATTAGTGTGATATTCCAAGAATCGCCATATTTTAATAACTTCTATAATTATGTTTGTTGACATTTTAAATTAAAATGAACTCTGTAATATGTTAGTGTTAGGTTAGTTACTTAAAAAGACACGAAATAGCCCTTTTGTTTATACATTAAGAATTGCCAGTTAGCAATAATTCTTATAAGTTAGACTAAACGCCAAATACGAAGACACCAAGCTGCGCGAAAAAAATCACGTGACCGTGTAGTATTCAACCGGAAAATATTAATTTTTTTAAGAAAAGTAAAAGTTACGTTTTGTACATTTTTTAGTTAATAACCTCTTAATTATGATGTTTATATTTTATAATTAGGACAATTTAAACAAAAAAAAAACATTTATTTAATTGTGAAAAATGAAATATAAGGTTTATGTTACTTGTTCATAAATTTACTCGGAAATGTTGTAATTCGCATTTTAATTATTAACCACAGTTCTAAGGGTAAATAATTCGTGTCTAAACAGTTTTATACTGCGATTGTTATAAATAGGTGTAATAGAGGGGGCAGAGTTTTATCGAATTCAAATGTTAGATAGTAAGCTCAAATAAAGTTGAAGAAGTTATATAATTTGTTATGAGGAAAATATAGTATACGAATATAAACAAGATGGTTTTTATACAACAAAACAGGTTTTATGGGGTTTGCACAATAATGTTGTATTCATAAAAGCATTGAGCTATGGCAGTAGCATGTTAAAAAGGTCAACACGATACATATTAGTGTGTTAAAGATAAATAAGAAATTTCACATATAAATCAATATAATTAAGCAATTAAACACATAAACAGATATTGATTACATGAAGTACAATAATCCTAATGTGTAGAACATGTATAATAATTGGTACAATGCATAAAAACTCTGCGAACTATAAAAAGGGTTATGGTACGAAGACATTATGTTGGTAGATCATAGACTAAGTTTTTAAAAAGTGCTTAAGAAGTTGAAGTGCCTTAGAAACATATCTAAGAACATGAACAACACATGTGCAATGTGAAATTAACAATAAATATAAATACAATAAAATATTACACAAATTACTCTACACTTATTTCTTCGTTATCATAATCTGATATAAAATCAGATTCATCCGACGGGTCTCCACTCTTACGTATAATCAATTCCTTATAAACCACATCCATAATATGCTCTTTATTAATGTATTTCTCTTCAATTTCTTTAACATGACGGCACACTTCTTGCCAGTGGCTCTCCAAATCCATCGAACACTTTTCACGAGTTAGTTTTTCAGCATCGGCTAATTTAAAAGTTGTTATCTCGATGCCACCCAAGCTTTTACAATGGCCCATATATTTTCTATTGGATTTAGCTCCGGGTGCTATGGAGGTCGACATACAGTGACCATGTTTCGCAAATATAGCAACAATTGAATATTCCTTGTAGCTCGGTTTATTACATTTTATTAAATCATACAGCTCCACTTTTATTTGGGATTCATCATGTACGGTCCCTCGATCTTGTAACCAAGTTATCATTTCCATTTTTTTACTGCCAAAAGTTGGATGTTTAACTACTAACGTGTTGTGATAACTTGCATTATCCATAACAATAACTGACTTTTCTAGCAAATTCGGTAATAACTGGTGCTCAATCCATCGTTTATAATTAATAAAGTTCATATCGTCGTGATAATCACCTGTTTTTGAGCCCGATTTAAAAACTAAGAGGGCATTATTGATAAATCCCATTTCACCACCAGCATGTACTATTATAAGACGTTGACCTTGACCGATTGTACATTTTAAACCTTCGTTGGAATCATCTACCCAGGAATATGGCGTTGTATGCGATGCATGTATATATGTTTCATCTGTATACACAATGGGTGGCCCTGCTCTTCGACACTTTGTTATTCGTATATAAGCACAACGTAAAGGTCGTATATCGTATCGTTCCATTAAACATTTACGATTGTCAACGGTTTTCGCCCATTTAAAACTTATCTTATTTAATAATCTTCTTAAAGACGTTTCCTTCCCAGAGAAACCAATGGATTCGTCATCTTTAATAATATTATAGATAGCATTGGCGGTTGGTCGTCGTTTCTCCAAGACACGAAAAGTGTGTACAATGCGTCGAATGACTTGTTCCCCACAGTTATCGACAGATGATCTTGGTGCGGTTTTCATTCTTTTATTAGAAGTCTTGAACGATTCTATGTCACCACGTTGAATTGCACTCCCTTCTCTAATAATTCTAACGACGGTACTTTTAGATACTCCAGTTGCTTTCACAACGATATCAAGAACGTTAACTGTAAAGAAATGTAATCGTGAAAAAACTGACAGATGTTAATCGTACAATAACGACATACCTTTATTCATATTTTTATGAAACTGATAAACATTCCAAATAATTTCGCGGGCATCTTGCGATAAGACACGCCGCTTCTTTGCTGGATTGTTTGATGTACTATCAGAAGATGTACTCGTATCACCCATTATAAACAACGAACTAAATCAATATATTATATTAATACATATTACTGTGGATTACAAATACAACTTACTTGTAAATAAAAGGTGCTGAAACGGAAGGAGTTTTGAAAAAAACTGTTTACAATTGATAAAAATGTGCACAAAAAATGAGGTTAGAAAACAATAAACAACACTACATTTTGTGGACGAAACATAATATCTACTTCTCACTCATATCATTATTCCATTTCTTTTTAATGCAATATTCGGTTTCTGCGCAGGTGTCTTCGTATTTGACGTTTGATATAATGAATGTTGTTATGTTCAGAACGGAAATTACCAGATGCGATATTCTCTAACCTCACTCTGGTTGTTTATTATTACTTATTAAATATAATTTAACATATTAGAACCCTTGTTATTTCTGGAATGCGAAAATTTCGCTTTTTTTGAGCTGATTTAAATATCTAAATTAATGTAGCACTACCTGAATTATATATCTAACCTGCCCTTGGAGCTTTCGATGCCACTGTAGTATGCGCTCTACCTTCACAACCCTACTGTATTGTGCGTTCTACCCCCATATTTTAGTGCAGTAGTACGCTCTACCGGAAATATTTTAGTATGTTTTGAAAAAAAAAGAAATAAAAAGACAATCCAATGTTTAATGATAATTTTTAGTTATGAAATGTACATTGCATTACAATTATTACTACATATCTTATATCTATATACATTTCGAATGCCGTTTAAGAAAGATAGAAATACGTCAGGTTCGTTTTGCCGTAATTTCTTCCAAGAAAAAGAGTCTTAAGTGTGACTGTAAATGATGCGATGGTACCCCTGTCATCTTTTTTAAAATATGAATTTTTATATCAAGCCATCATAATCTTTCTTTCTATACGTTGGGTTTTCCCAACAATGGATAACTTAATGATTTCTTAATGTATATCTGTCAGGATTATTAATAATGGGCAATTTACAAACTGCTTTTACTTCATTTGTTTTCCTAACAATTGATAACTTAATGATATTTTAATCAGAATTAATAGATAATTGAATTTATATGGGCAGGTAGAGATCACTTGGCACCGAGTTTTCTTAGTTGTACCAAACGCTTTATTTTTAGTTTATTTTATAAATATATATTAACCCAAAAAAAATATTGTGCAAGTAATTTAGAGCTCTCAATGTAGGTAAAAGGTAAGTTAATAAACCATTTTATTAGTTATTACATTTTGTGATCGAAAGTAAGTTGGCAAACGTATAACAAAAATACAATCGAATAAGGTCAAGGGCAGCTGTTCTGAATGTTTGTTTTTCTCTCAAAACAACGGACAAAATCTAGAAAACTTATCTATAAATATCTAGGTCGTGCTTTCAATTCAGTTTTAGAATAGTCCCCGGCGCCATTGTCGATAATTTATTGCATTTATGTGAAAGATGCATTACTGTGGGGTGTAGTAATCAATACGGTGAAGAAACCTTTTCGTTTCTTTACTTTGGTTTAATAAAAATTTATCAATCTTTTTTTATATTATTAGGAATTTCATCTTTTTATTGTACTAAATCATTATTTCTGTAATGTAATGTCGACATTCTGATCGTAAAAGTAATAAAAGAAAAGGAAGCGTTCAATAAAAGAAAGAGAGCGGAACGTCCGTTCGTCTGGTCTTTCATTGATCGCATGATGACTCATACTTTCAGCTGGGGGTTACGTGGATATTTCCTCATGTTACAATAACGCAATGCACTTGCTAACAAAAAGGGGCACAATGGATGACTATTGAAATTAAATTGAATTAGCATGATTGAATTTCACTGTAATAATAGTGGGCGGTGCAAAGTGAAAATCTAACCTGTTTTGCTTTCTTTCTGTGCAGCTGCATTACAATAAGATATTTTTTTAATTTCTACGTAAATTGAATTGAATCTCGAAATTGATTACACATTCATTAATTTAAATTGAGTTGCCACCACATACACTTAAATTATTTGACGTCAACAATATACAGAGTGTAATTTTATTAGCACAGCCAAATCAATCAATGCTTGTGGTTGTGCGTTTAGATCTAAATATCAAAAGTAAGTTATTACGTTTGAATCGCTTAGGACAACATACAAGCTGGTCCCAACCTATTAATTTTCTTATAATCGGGATTGATAAACGATTTCATTTATTCATTTGAATTGATTTGCCTCCAGATTCACTTAGATTGTCTGACGTCAACAATATACAAGGTGTAATTTTATTAGCACAGCCAAATCAAACGATGCTTGTGCGTTTAAACCTATTTAAATATCAAGATTAGGTCGATTACACTTGAACCATTTAGAGCAATATACAGGCTGGTCCAAACCTTGATTTTCTTCTAATCTGAGTAAATAGCAAAACGATCGACTTCATTCATTAGATTGAGTTGCCTCCACTTTTACTTAGATTTGACGTCAATAATATACAGGGTGTAATTTTATTAGCACAGTCAATCAATCAATCGATGCTTCTGCTTGTGCGTTTAGGCGTATTTAAATATCAAGGTTGAAACGATTGAATCGTTTAGGACAATATACAAGCTGGTCCAAACTTTGATTTTTGTATAATCGAGGTAGATAAAAAAAACGATTTAATTCATTAATTACATTGAGTTGCCTCCACTTTCACTTAGGTTATCCGACGTCTATAATATATAGGGTGTAATTTCATTAGCGCACTCAAATTAATCGATGCTTGTGGTTGTGCGTTTAGACCTATTTAAATAGCTAAATTAGGTTGATTACACTTGAATCATTTAGGACTAATATACAGACTATGCCTATGTCCTGAAGAAGAAAGATTAGAGATAAATGCTACAGGATGTTCAAAATATATGTTAAAACCTGCGAAACTTGAAATTAAATAATATCACACTTCTCAAATAGAACACCCTGGATATTTTTACGCTGTGTTAAAGAGAATCAAAAACCACAATTCTTCATAAGTGTGATACCTATTTCTCACTATTTTTGAGTCATTTTGATTTTTCTATATTCATTATTTCATTGACTGTTCTTGTGTGATTTTCGCAGTAGTGATGAAAACAATTTCCCACATGACAATTATTTGACCTGTCAAACTGTTGTTGCATTTTGGTAGCCATTTAAGATTACGAAAGTTTTGTATGTTCAAAATAATAGATTACTCTAAAACTGAATTAATTGATATGGCTTGTTATGTCTTCTTGCTCAAAGGTTGTACAGAATGGAATATCCTGCTCGACGCTAACTCACTCTGCTCTCCGTTGAAGATTTGATAGAAAGTTTCCATTCTACTGGCCGTGTGGATTATGTAAAACGCGAATTGGTGAATGGAAATAACCAAGAAAAAGAACTTGAGATTCTGCTTCATATTGAAGAAAGCTCGCACGTCAGTATGCATCAGATAGCAATATCATGTGAAACACAATCAATATATATTTTGAACACCATTTAGCATTTATCTCTAATATTTCTCAAAATGGGACGTTTCGGCGCGACCGATTCGGCGCAGCCAATTCGGCGCCAGGCCGATTCGGCGCCATCCGATTCGGCGCGGAGACGCTTCGGCGCGAAGACGATTCGGCGCAAGGACGTTTCGGCGCCATGCTATTTATACTCAAAGATATATTTTACAGTATTTTTTAGTGTAGGCGGCGCATTAGTGCCAGAGGTGGCGCAAAAAATTATTTCCCACATCGTTATGTTTTCATAGGTAGTCTAAAGGCGGTAAAATTATGTCTTCGCTAAAAACTTATTACTATTTTTAACCGCTCGATGACCTTGGATAGTCATCTATATATTCGTTGTTAATTTTAATGGTAACTGAAGTTATTCCAAAAATCTTTTATTTATTATTTATTTCTGTGAAACTAACCGACCGACGGTCTAATTACATTTCATTAAACATTAACATAAGAAATAAATGTCGTGTGTATATATATATATATATATATATATATACAGGGTCCGCCAATAGTGCGTGGACGAAGCTTTATGAGTGTATACAATACCGTTTTTAAAATTATTTCTTGCAGGACTGTGTGGGATCTTTCGGGTTACAATTAGAAAATATTTTCGCAAAAATTACTACTCGTATACAGGGTATTACAACACAAAGTTATATTTGTTTAATTGGAACATACCGTATATTATTATAAATTTGGATTCCCTGGTTAATTTTAAGGGCACTTTATTCACTATATGAGGTATCTTAAACGCGCAATTTAGGCGCTGCATTTCATTTTTTGAAAATTTAGAGGTTGAAAAGAAAAATTGTAACAACCGTATGGAGAAATGTGTAACACAAACATTTTAATGGTTGATTAGTCATAGACTGTGCTACATAAAATCGTAAAACTAGTACTATTATCTTATTTAATTTTCGAGATATCGTATTATAAAGTATAAGATTTTCAATCATAGATAACTTGATTTTTTTAAATGGAAAGGTATACATTGTTTTACATTGTTAGATAGGACATTTAATTACATTTTTTTATGATATAACATTGTTGGTATTTATGTTTTGCCGTTTTTTGATAATCCAGCTTTTTTACTGAATTTGCAAAGTTTAAGATTTTTAATCATAGATAACTTGATTTATTTAAATGGAAAGGTATACATTGTGTTACATTGATAGATAGGAAATTTAATTACAATTTTTTTGATATAACATTGTTGGTATTTATTTTGTGCTGTTTTTTGAAAATCCAGCTTTTTTACTGAATTTATCGATTTTGGAAGAAAATAATATTAAATTAAATGTTCAAATTGTCGACCACGCTGATTTAGACAATACTGAATTCTTTTAATAAAAGAAGCTTCAACCCGATCTAACATATTAGGAGTAATTGTAGCAAAAACATTTCTAATTAGCAATTTCATATTCTCAGCAGTTGTTGGTTCTTCCTCATATACTTTATTCTTCACAAAGTCCCAAAGAAAAAAATCCAATGGAGTTATATCGGGAGATCTAGCTGGCCAAGGTATCGGTCCTTGTCTTCCTATCCAATTTTCGTGAAACGTCGAATTTAACCACTGGGTTACAATTCTGGCATGATGAGGAGGTGCCCCGTCTTGTTGGAAATACATACCTCTTCTTTGAGCCAAAGGTACATTCTCCAATAAATGATATAATTCGTTTTCTAGAAAATCATGATATTCTACCCCAGTGAGTGTGCCATTGAAAAAAAAGGATTAACAATAGTTCCGCCGAATATACCTGCCCAAACATTCACTGACCATTTATTTTGAGAGACTAACCGAAATTGGTGTGGATTTTCATTTGAATAAAAATGAAAATTATGTCTGTTCACAAATCCATTTCGATGAAATGTACATTCGTCGGTAAATAATATCCCCGATATAAAATTTTCGTTCGCATTTAACTGTTGTTGAACCCACTGGCAAAAATTAATTCGATTTTGAAAATCTTGTTCTTTCAGCTCTTCATGTAATTGTACATGATAGGGGTGAAATTTATTTTTCTTTAACATTCGTCTCACGAAAGTTTGACTGATTTCTAAATTGTCACTTAATTTCGGAATACTAACGTGGGGATTTTTAACTGTAGCTACAAGTACACGAAATTCATTTTCTTCATTTGTAACAACTTTTCGAAAAAAGTTATTTTCGGAGCGATAGAAATGATTGAATTCTAAAAGCAAGACTTCTTATCAGTTGTTTAAAACAATTGACAAACGTTTTCCAAAGCACCGCGGCAATGCGCAATAAAAACTGAAATTACATAAAAATGTGAATATCTCGAAAACTATCACTCCAAAATATCGATAATTTAAATCAATGGAAAGGAAATTTAATTTCCTATTCGCTGATGTAAGAAAATATGGGTGGTTCCATTTAAAAAAATCAAGTTATCCATGTTTGAAAAAATTTATTTTCTAAGCGATAGAATTTATTGAATTCTAAAAGCAAGATTTTTGGCAATGAATGAGAATGATGCGGTACCCTTTTCGGAAGTAAAAAACGAAAGCCACATCTCTCTACCGGTATCCGTCTTCGAGATATTGAAAGTTTTCGGAGGCACTGCAAACGTCATTATTTCTACAAAATGTCAAATAACTCAGAAGCAATGCGACGTAGACCCATAGTATGGTTATTAAACTGACCTTTAAATTCAACGAGGAATTCGAAAATGTAATAATATATAGGTTGTTCTATTTAAAATAACGAAGTTGGCATAAGTTTCCGGTATAACCGGAAGTCCGCCATTTCTGAAAATAATTTTAAAACGTGTAGTTTATGACTGTGGGCAACTTTTATATAAGACATTTTTTCGTATTTGTAATAGTAAGCGAGTTCTGGAGCAATCCCGCTTAAGTGGGCCACCCTGTATATATATATATATATATATATATATATATATATATATGGGATGTAAACCTATAAAATATATATACGCCGAAACGTCCCGCGCCGAAACGACTCCCGGCGAAACTTCTTCGCGCCGAATTGTCTCGCGTCGAAAAATCCTCGTGCCCAACCGTCTCTGCACCGAAACATATTCGTGCCGAAACAGGCTCTAGCCGAAACGGCTGCTCCGGATCGGTCACGCCGAAACGTCGTAGACCGAGTATTTCTTCTTTAGAACATAGGCTTAAGATTGTTCTTTCCTAACAAAGCACAAGATTGTACATAATAATACAGGCATACCTGTAAATGCGATTTTTTTGATAACATTCGAATTATTACAAAACCCGTAAATTTTACATGCATGTAACCTAAGTTTTATAATTGCACGTAGAATCCAAAATCGAATTATATACAGGGCGTTCCATTAAAAATCTAGAACTGTACGTCGCCGGACTGTTCGTCCAGCGAATGGTTCGTCCAGCGGACGGTTTTTTTTTAGTCAACTAGACCAATTTTCAGGATGGTCTCCACTTGACCATCTCCAATTTGGATAAAATGTTGCATGCAGATACTACTACTTATAAAACTAACTTTAGCAAAGTTTCAGGCTCTGAAACCAAAAAAATTAAGTAGTAATATACGTCTGAATGAGAGCCCCTAAAAACGCGTGCGTGTTATGCAAAACCAATAGCTAACTTTAAAAGTTATTATTAAGGTAAATATTAGGAACGCCATCTTTATATTTGACAAGCCTAGACAAATTTTTGTGCTTAATTTAATTCCAGAGTTTGACAAACCTCAGTGAAGTACCTTTTTTGTTATTGATGGTCAAAAATGAGATAAAATGGAATCCGATGCAAATAACTTGAAATTAAAACTGATTCAGCTGTAAAGTATCCTTTTTAGTTTTTGCTTGATAAACATATAAAATAATTAGTTATTAGTATTACCTTCATATCTCAGGAGGAACTAAATCAATTTCTTTGCTTTAACTTTTATTAGAAAGAGAAAATTTTTCTCTATTAGGGATGAGATTTTTGTGATGGTGTTTTTTTTTTTGTACAGTGGAGCAAATCCAAATTCATTTTAATTAATTTGCATCTACGTACATATTTTAAGATATATATATATAGTATATATATATATATATATATATATATATATATATATAAGCATAAATAAATAGCATTAGGAGAAAATTGTAAGCTTGCGTTGGTCCATGGTAGTTGTCCCACTACCAATTTAACTTAAATTGACAACCCCATCGCCAAAGGGTGACTCCCGATATCCAGGCAAGTCCATTCACGGGTGGGTTTCTTTAACAGAGGTTCCCAAGCCTCAACTTACGTTTCTTTACGATTCCCAAGTCAACATAGAGTAACTAGCGGAAGGCTCCCAAGTCTCATTTTATTGGGTGTCTTAATAGATCCCAAGCCATAATAAATGGTTAACTTGCCTGAGTTCCCAAGTCTCATTTTATTTGATGTCTTAATGGATCCCAAGCCATAATAAATGGGATCTATTTAAGTGGTAGTATCTGCATGCAAAATTTTATTAAAATTGAAGATGGTCAAGTGGAGGCCGCTGGTCCAATTGACATGGAATTACCCTAAAAGTATTTTATTAAAATACTGAACTAGTACTTATACACATTTTAAAATATACCTAACCTAACCTACTGGCGAATAGTAGACGGCTATGGCAATGCCGAAGTGTTACTTTATCTAAGGGAAATTGCACATTTATTGCATAGATAATAAAGTTGAAGTATTTTTATATTGAATTTGTTTTTTTATTCAAACATCTTGTTAGAAATGACCATAACATTTTTTTAATTGGACAAACAGTCCTGGACGAATTGTCCGTAGAAGAAAAGTCAGGATACCAAAAAAATACTAACTTTGTCTTGATCTGCTTTTTTGGAATACCCTGTATAGTCAAGAATCATTTTAAAATCCGCACACTTACTAGCCATATAATATGATTAATACATTTTATTGGCAAAGTGTACCCGTAAAGCACCAGTTTACTTTACTCTATCGTTGACTCACCCTGTACAAAGTTACACGAGACGTGCTGTAACAAAGCAAAACTATTCCATTATAATTAATTGTCGTATACAGGATGTTTCTGAAAGCTGTATATAGTAACACATTCATTTAAAATTAATCTATGCACAGACTACAGGGTGGCAGAATGAACTACAATGTATGGGCACCATGCGATAGAGGACCAAAAAATAATAAACACAAATTCCTATACACTAATTTCCGTTCACTTTTTCAAGTTACAGGCTGTTGAAGTTTTTTTTTTATAGTTTTTTTTATTTTTTAAATTCATTCTGATTGTAAAGAGACAATTGAACCTAAATTAGTTCACATTATACCCTTCCACTATTTTGTGTCAAAATATGAAGTTTATTTTTTATCCAGTGGCAAAGAGGATTTACGCCTTTAAACCGAAAAAATAACATTGGTGCACCCTGTAATTTTCTTTATTTTTTATTACTGTCAAAATTTGTTTAAAGTTTGTCATGTTCCTGATCATCGAGAGAGATATCCACTAAGACAAGTTTCCAATGTTAGAACATTTATTGATATGCATAGGCGTTTGGGAGAAGATGGCGGATTTAAAAAATCAAAAGTTGATGCTGGGGAACTCGTCGCACTGTTTCAATCGAAGAAGCTGTATTGCAAATAGCAGTAAATAACCGAAAAGCACCAGAAGAATAAGTTCTGCAGTACCGAACGTTAATCGTGATTCAGTTAGGCAAATCCTCAAAGAACCCTTCAGCCATTTCATTTTTAAAAAATTCATCACCTATTGGAATAGGATTTTGTTACCGCGTGTACAATATTGCAGGTGGTTGCAAAATCAAGAGCAAAACTTTACGTCATTAATTTGGTTTACTGATGAAGCTGGATTTAGTCGCGATGGTGATTTGAACATACATAATACGCATTGTTGGAGCGATGAGAACCCTCCTCATACCGTAATACGGAATCACCAGTACGGGTTTTCTATTAATGTGTGGGTAGTTATAATTGACAATTATCTAATTGGTCCATTTCGATTGCCCAATCGATTAACTCTATCGAAATTTTTTGGAAAATGAACTGTACACTTTATTAGATGTCCCTTTGGATATTATTAGAAGAATGTATTACATGCATGACGGCGCGCCAGCTCACTATTCTCGTAGGGCAAGGGAATTTTTGTAAAGAAGATTTAGAAATAGGTGGATTGGTCCTGGGGGACCTATACCGTGTGTAAATCAAATGTAACTTTTGAATGGGGCGTTAGATTTTGTTCAAATTTTGGCGGGTTATATTAGTGCCAGTTTGGGATTTTTTACATAAAAAACAATATGGTCGACTTCCGGTTTCACCGGATAAGACGCGAGAGCTGAAAATTTAAAATGCACCCTGTATATTTTTACATATTTGGAGTCTGGGACTTCAAATACATACAGTTCATCTGCCAAATGTCAAGTCCGGCGCCATTTTAATTTTATTTTAGATAATTGACGTGCAATTACCCCCATAATATTATTTTTCCTAATAATTAATTTTTGTAAAGTTTGTTAACGATCAAATTTAAAAATTACGGTTTTTTAACTAAAACTCACTGTTCCCAATAGAAACATACATGGGCCACTCGGTATATTCAATAGCTAGTGAAACTATATACATAGTAATTTCCTTAGTTCCTAAATAAAGCAGTAATTTTTAACTTTCCAATTTTATTAACACAACATGTTCCTGAAGTCAACGGTGTCAAAGTAAAATGGCGTTTGAGTTGACATTTGGCAGATGAACTGTACGTATTTGAAGCCGTATAATCCAAACATGTAAAAATATACAGATTGTTCCATTTAAATTTTCAGCTTTTGTGATTTCCGGTGAAATCGGAAGTCTGACATATATTTTTTTATGTACAAAAATCCCAAACTCGCTCTAATGTTGTAAAGGCCTTTAATGTCGGTGTACAAATCCTAAAGTTCTATACGTATACTTCTACACCCATGGCTACAAATTTTAGCTACTTAATAGTTTGGTAATAACAAGATTTGGTGCTTTTTGCCCAATCCTAGATTAAAGTGGGCCAGGTTCTTAAAGTTATCGATTCACCTTATTAACCAAAAAATATTTACATGTACCTAGATATGTTCGCTTTAAAATCGAGGTTGCTTCTTCCTGAAAATAATTTTGAAATACCCGGACGTTAATTTGTTTCAAAAATATGGAATAAACAAGTAAACCGTTATACAATAAGAGCTAAAAGAGAATTTCTACAGTAACAAAGTTTATTGCACAACCTATAACTGATTATAAACAGAAATACTTAGAGCTAATGTTAGTAACGTTAAAAACTTGAATAATTATTAATGTTGTGAGTGGTTAATGGAATCAGAATACCTTGTTCTTGGTCACACTGTAGAAAACGGAATGGATGTATGCTGTGTCAGCGTTTTGGAAAATGTTGCGTAATATTACTTCAGGGTTGAAATAAATCTGGATTTGTATACTTTATAATTCCCAAATAACTAAATTTGCAAGATTAAAGTGTTTTAGAATCCCACTTCCCATTAACGCAACTCTTGATTAATCGTAATCAGTAATAGTGAAGTTAAAGTAAAAAATAAATCGTCAACGTGAAAGTAAATATAAAAAAAAGCAAACGTCTAAAATTTATAGCACTTTTTTTTTTAAATTTAACAAGCAATAATGGATACAACATCCACCTTCTTCACGCAACCAAAAACGACGCTAAGGTGGTCTATTGCGCATGAACATGTCTGAAACTCGAATGTGCGAACGATATGCGTACGAGTTCTAATTAAAATTATTAAATGCATGCTTTTATGCAACTAGATATGCAACACACGTTGCACGAAATTCATGTTAAGTTGCCTAAACAAACGTAAATTTTATTACATACGTAAACATAAAACACCTACAGTCACGTCCCGTTAAATAAGTCAAAATCGATATATCAAAGTCTTTAACAGGTCACGGTGTATAAATGGATTGGATTGTACACTCTATTCCGACACATTCAAAACCCCACCCAATGTGTCATGATCAGGAAGTCATGGTTAGGATGTGAACTAATGACGAGATTGATACAATGTGAACCTACGTACACAAAGCATCGTCTAAGTCTAGAACACTGGACAAATCATGAATCATCAAAAGCTACAATTTTGAAGATGGTTTTTGGGCAACAAAAACAAATTAGCTCGAAACAAAAACAGATAGGTGTTTAAGCATTTCTAGTATTACCAACGGTTAAGAGTTTGTAATAATATAACCCATTAAAACTTGATCAAAATCTAACAACCCGTTCAAAAGTTAACAGTTATTTGATTTACACCCGGTTATATACCACGGCTAGCTCGTAGTCCCGATCTTAATCCCCTCGATTTTTCATTTTGGGGGTTTATGAAAAATGAAGTGGATGCCGTAGAAATAAATAGTGAAGAGCAGTTATGGAACAACATTGTGGAAACTGCTGATAGATTTCGTAATAATCCAAACATATTTCAAAGATGCTGTCAGTCATTAACACATTCGGTTGAACTTTTTTATATTTGTATATTTTTTGAAATGTTTAATTTAATATTTGATAAAAGCCTTTTAAATTTATAAAAGAAAAAACCGCAACTACCTGTAACTTGAAAACAAAAAGCGATCAGACATTAATGTATAGGGACTTTTGTATTGTTTTTTGGCTCTCTATCGTGTGGTGTGGTGTGTAGTTTATTCTATGTCACCCTGTATAATCTCACTTTTGCCTTTGTTTTAGTTAGACTATTCAATTTGAAACTTCCAACCTCTCTGAAACGCTGTATACAGGGTGTATGTGCGCTACAGCGTCTGGTAAATTTAATTATTATAGTTAAAATTTAACAGTAATTTTATGGTAGAGATTATGAATGTGATGAGATTTCACAAAAATAATGCAAACATAACCAATCATTTTCCCATGGTGGAGACTTTCTGTATAACATTTCCACATATTCAATTTACAGTTTACATAAGCACTATGTTGCAAAACCGTTAAAGGACCCAGTTTACACAAAGAACATGTTTAAATTATGTGTAATTCCTCCTTTCATAAACAAACAAACTCTACAGTTACTATTCAAGCAGATAAGGTTAGTACCTCTTTTTTTAATTAGAAATATTACCAACATTTTAGGGCGAATGATTAAGATTCCCTTTCGTAATTAACTTTTTCATTAATTCGTGCATTTAATGAAATTGCACGATATGTATTGCATGAACTTGATGACGTTTTAGGAATTATTTAATCATGCTAAAAATTCGTTGGCATATGATATGAGTTCTCATAAGTCTGAAGCTTGATTCTCAGCATGGAGACACATTTACTCTAAATTCGTCGCCGACGAGACTTGTACTAATACGAGAGGAATATTGATTACATCTGGACTTTATGTTGAAAAAAGCAATAATGTGTATAAGCTAATGGAAAATATAGTCTCCGTTCAACCGTATGAATATTAAATTTACACGAGAGAGCATTGACATTTAAATGTACTGCACTTGACTGTAAAGTGTAACGTATTGAATAAACATATAGCTAAACCATTTATGAAAGCATCAGAGTGAGATACTACATTATAAGTAAATGTGGTTGTTCAAAACTATTATCACAAACTATTCAGGGGATTCGAACCCGAGACCGAGGAGGTGTCCGCATTCAGTTAACTAATCCATTGGTCTAGTTGACTTACATGATTTTATAGAGCAAATATTAAGTTTAAGTTAGTGTCAATAAATAATAAAACTATAATTCTAAATTGGAATATATTATATTAATATTTAACCGTGCGGTACTCGCGTGACGTTCTGTTACGTAAGAGGTCGCGTGGAACACGCTGGTATTCGTATGAAATTTAACGTAAAATAGTAGTACATTGTTAGGCAATATAACATCATAATAATATGCCGATAAATATGTAATATCACAAGGTGCCCTATCTTCAAAAGTGTAATTTGAACTTATTCGCAATGATGCAAATTCAAGAACAAAACAATTGCTAAGGGATGTATCTTGATTTTACTGACAACAATGCTTCTACTACTCAAATTAATTGCTTGCTTTACATTGACTTTCCTGGCTATAATTAAAACATTAGAATTTATTTACAAGTCTAATATTTAATTACTCACAAACCTCAAATCTGATCAAAAGAATTGACCGTCTAGTAGTAAGCTACGCCATGTTATGTGAATGAGATAGGATTGGATGAGGTTAAGTTTTGCATCATGTGGGACAGGTAAACAATGAAACTACTCAAATTAGAATTAACGAGCTTTGCACAATAATGGTCCAACCCGTTAATTTACTAAGTTGGGAAAGAACCACAAAGAAACCCCAATTTATTAATGAATAGATAATTGCCCAAGTACATTAATAAATCAAATTAAAAAAAATAATGGAAGGGTTCAATATATAACAAAACACCATTAAGTCAGGTTAAAGTGCGTACAAAATTATAAAATTAAGTAACAGAGGAATAAAGTGAAAAGCAATTAACTGACTACACATAAACACAAATAACAGACAGTGTTGTGACACCAAACGTTTGCCGGCCTTTATACAACCAATCATGTCGGTCTTTAAGTTAACACCAAAGTCAATAAGAAAATAATTAGGCAGATTAAAGTACACATAAAATACGACAAACAATAAAATTAAACAGGTGACAAATAAGGTAACTGCATTGTATTTTAGCTGGACTTAGATAAGAACAAAAAAAAACAATTGTGTGGTTAATAAAAGCACAAAAATACATATGTACAATTACAATAAATTACATATATAAAGAAAAATCAGTTCGTAGACAATCAATTTGAAATAAGCCGACTGAATCAAAGACACTTAAAAAAAACTCATTAAGACAAAGCCTTGCAAGGGTAAGGTGCAAATAAACCATAACAAACCGACCGGTGACCTACCCGCAAGTTTGAGTGACTGCGTTAGGAAATACAGCATCCCTTTCTCAGCTTACACATTCGTCTATACAATACAATAAGAATGGGCTCATTTAATAGTAAAGATGGAATTTGAAATGTTTTTAATGTCATCTGGACCTGTGCCTGTAAACTGCGGTTTCGTTTATAACGAATTACTGAGGTGTATCGTTCCACGTTAGTCCACGCATTATTTCCTCTACACAAATATTAATAGACAGTCAACAATGCCAATATTGGTATTGTCTGAAACGGACTCGTTTTATTTTAACAGGTTTCAACTTAATGAGCCTGCTTGCGAGATTGCGTATTCTTAATTAAATTACTACCCTTTGTTGAATTGCTTGCTGTAAGATTTGATCTACATTCAAATACTTGCTTAACACTTGAATGTAATCCTTTAGTTAAAGACTTTACCACAAACATGGCGAGTTAAGATACGCGGTTTAAACTCGACGCGACGGCGATTATTTATAGATTAATTTTTGGAAAAACTTACATCAAAAACAACAGAATAGAAAAAGCCCAATTCGCGGTTTTAGTTTTACTAAAATGTACATACTAAAATATTTATAGACAGAACGGTTTACAATGAAGGTTTTTAATCAAACAATCAGAGCGATCCGACCTGAATCGAAACGAAACTGCAATTCCTGTTTTTACTCCCCAAATCAACCCCCGTTTTTGAAAGACAAGAATTATTACGTGGGAATATTTTCATATTCATTACTAAAAGAAGTATTAATTTTTAAAATATGCACTCGTACATAACAGACCTATATCTAGGTCTCGAATTTCAAAGTATAACGCAAAGATGTCTTTTGATTTACGGTATGTTCCGATGTAATTAATTGCTAACTGCGATGTTTTTACCCCAAAAACGTGTGTATAGAAATTTTCAACGATTCGTCAGTCTTTCAGTAAATGCATTTTCTAGAGAACAGCTGTTTTCTACCCCAACATATGTTTCTCATTTTCTTTCAACCCTTAATTACATGTCAGTTATGTAAAATACATAAAATAAAACATCTCGAAAAACATTATCAAATTACGACTTATTACCAACATGTCCAACATATTAAAACCCATCAATTATCTTTTCTTTCGCAGTAACAATTGCGATTTATAAATGTTTATTACAATATAAAATTTCCTCGGTCTGCTACTACAAACATATAATGAAAACCTAGTAACCACAAAAATAAAGAGATAGGGTTGTGACACCAATAGTCTACCATTTTGACGGCCTTGACTTTTGTTTGTTTTGGACGCCGATCGTCCTTGTAGTCGACTGGGAAAATGGAGTATCGGAAACCAATTATCCTATAGTCGACCTAATTCAATTGTTCGAAAAAGAATGCTACTAAGTATTTTTCTAATTTTTAATACTTAAAAGCCATGAACAAATAATCTAAATAAAAAACATTCTACTTTAAAAATTTAAAAAACGTAAAATATATCTATCCAATAGAATACAATGAGGACAGTAAAACTCTTTGCCCAACACGTTTTCATATAAATTTCCACTGAAATCAGAACATTTCAAGTGGTACCACTGAGTACACTGATCACAGCCAATGTTTTTTAAATCATTATATTCCGTGTCGCGTATAAGATCTTCGTCATATGAGTTGCATTTTATGGGAATTTTTTTCGACGGACTCTAAGTCTCTGGTCTTCAACCTTTTGTTTTTTGGATTCCTAGTTTTCTTGAGGGTAAAATATGCGGTAAAAGATCAGTTGGTAGAAGAAAGAACTCTCGGTTGAAGGATCTGCGTCGTTGGTTTAATTACATCTTAGTGGACATATTTAGAGCGGCAGTATCAAAGGTGATTGTGGCCAGTTGGATCACCAACCTTGGCCTGGAGAAGGCGACTTAAGAAGAAGAAGTTTTATTGATTGAATTCATAGAATTAATCTCTTTTTCTTCATTTGCTAGTCTTGTCGCCTCTTTCTTTTTCTCAGCTTCTACTTTTCGTTTCTGAGTAGTTTCAATTTTCATTTGTTTGGCGTTTTCCTTTTCGATTTCCAGTTGTCTCCACATCTGGAACGAAATAGCACTTGGCTGCTTTGTTGTTGTTTTGCTTTTCTGAATTGGTTTTGTATAAAGAGCATTTTTCTTGATGCTGCAAGTTTTCAGTGGTGGAATTATCGTTATGTTCGAAATTAATTGACTACTGACCGAGGTACCACCATTCTATTTATCTTCGACAGGTATGTCTTGTTCAAACTCTTCGGTTACTTGTATGGGAATAAGGAACTCTTCGGTTGTGACAATTTATTTAGGGATTATTGGTTACTTATTATTCTTCAGTGTTTTGAACTCCCGCAGGCAATTGAATCGATAAATTATCTGTTGATGTATTTAGTAAAGATTTATCGTCAACCTCATCGCTATTTATTTGAAGTGTGGTAGATTTGGTGAATTATTCTCAATGTTAGTATCTTGAAATAATGACATGACATCATCGTTTAAAGCCTTTTCAATTTCGTAGCCAAGTATGTTCCAGCTCCTGAGGAACAAGGTTACACGCTGCAATACCATATAATTGTCCATCATTAAATAAAGCAAAACGTTGCAGGTTATCTAAACGTTGGGGAGCTGTAGGTATTATCTGGATTATCTGAATGATATTGCAGTTGGAAGATCTCTTTGGGTTGCGGCAAGTTGTCCTTTTCTAAAACTTTTTTTAAAAGTGGACAAAACTTTGCGTTTGTTAAAGTTTTGTTTGCATTTTTTTTAAGCATTTGCCTTTCATGAATTGTTCCATTCCACTCAGATTTCTGAGGTTTGAAAACACTCACATCGCACGGCTGCATAATGTGAGTAGCATTGGGCGGCAGCGCATACAGGATTACACCATTTTCTCAGCAGAACTCACTTAAGCTTAGAGTTAAACGGCTCTTATGACCATTGATGAAAAATAGAGTAGGTTTCATAACATTATGGACATCTTAACCAGTAATTCAAGGAATTGGCTACATACTCGTAAAACACTTCTGAGCGCACCCATCCTGTTTCGCTCAATCCTAGACACCAAGATGGATCCATACTGTCACGAACATCCTTTGGTGGAAGTACATAAGGGAAGGCCATACAAGAATGTGCAATGGCGCCACTCGCAGATACCACAAGTAACAACTGTGAATGCCTCTTTTCCTTCCCTTTCACTACCTAGTAGATGTATTGGTAGCCTCTGGGGCTATGATTTTACCATATTTTGGGCACAATGTAAAGCTTGTTCGTCTCCATTCAAAGTCCTGGCCGAGCTGGTAGCGTAGTGGTGACACGACCTGCTTAGCATTCGGGAGGTAATGGGTTCGATTCACATTACCGTCTACCTTATATGGGGGTTTTCCTCATACACATGTAGCGGCATGGTCACTGCGTATATGCACACTATGTGCGGCTACTTGGTGAATGCTGAGGTAGTATTTTCCCCCTCAGAACCCTAACTCTGTTCCTTCCGATCTTATCCTGACCACACCCATCCTTAATCCCACCATGCATGTACATGTACACGTAATGTATGTATGTATTTTCGGAATCCATGATTGTGATTGAAGGAACTCGGAAAGCTCGAGCTGCCCGTCCTCCCCCTTGGGGACGGAATGAAATGCGTGGCTTTTTTCTTTTCTTCCTCAAAGTCCTGGTGGGGTCTAACAAAATATCCTCGGCGTCTTTAGTCTTTAAATAATCTTTTAACTCGTGAAACCATTTTCTGATGCTCTCTTCTGTAAGTACTGCACGTCTTTGTGATGTTTTCAGCATTTCCATGCCTAAAGAAAGCTTTATACCATTTTATGCCGTGACGTCCGTTTATAGATGGAATACTTCTTACATCTTTGTTTTTCGACAGTATAATCTTCCAAACTGTGTTCAGTATGTCATCCATCCTTCGTGGAAACCCACACTTAGCTAAGCTCATACACGGTCGAGCTATAGCATTTTCCTCAGGTATGCTTAGAACAGGCGGGGACCCATTTTTCTTGGTTTTCAGCGACTCTTGCACGTAATCTGTCAATAATAGGAGTTTCTGGTACCATATATCTGACTAGTTTTTCGCGCACTAATTTTATTTTCTCTTATTTGAAAAATTGCCTCTTGTAAGGATTCCTCTCGATATTGGTGTACAGGACGTTCAATGCAACTTTTAATCTTTTTTTTCTGCTGTAAAGCTTTGTTTACTTTTTCCCATTTTCTGAAAAATATAAACAAAATCAAAATTAAAGGTAAACTTAATTTTTAATCTTTAAACTAGGTATTTCGGTAGCAGTAATCTACGTACCTATCTAAATCGATCTAAAAAGGCAGTAAAACACACGGTCGACTTACAGAAAACGAAAATCCTGTGGTCGACACAAAGCAATAGGAATTCTTTGAAAGTGGGAGACTACTGGTAAAATTACAAAGACTGACTTAATTTTCTATACAATTTCTATACGAAATTCATCCTAAAGCTCTTAATAACACTTGTACCAGTACTCGACCGCTCCGGACGACTACTTGAGTTTGCCGACTTTTGTATAACCAGAAGTCGACTTCCTACAATTAAACGTATTTAAACTACTTCACTAATTTTTTTCTTGGATAACATGCAAGAAACTAATCTCTAATATCACAAATGGGTGTACTTAAGTCTATTTCAATAGATTTCATCTTGGTGGACTAATAAAATATGGCAAACATCAAATTTTTGAATCAGATGCAAATTGGTGATTTCAAATGTCTGATTCTGAAATCAGACGTGTTGATATATATTATATATATTATATCATGAGTATATGTATATATATATATATATATATATATATATATATATATATATGAATTATATATGGATATGTATGTATGTATGTATATATCAAAACTAATTGACCAATATTGGTCGACTACGGAATGATGAAAGCATATTCATTAGATCGTTTAACATAACTACCAGCTGGTTCGACTACAACGGTCGACTTAGAACTACTAATAGAAACTAAGTGAAGAAACTTTTATGAACAAAAATAGTCCTTTGTGCAAATTTAACACCTATATGTCATTTTGGTGTTTGACATACACTTGTAACACAGCACAGCGGTTTCTAGTACGTTTATCCTTCTTCTGTGGACATAAATAGCATCGCCCATTTCTACTTTTTTTTTTTGCTTTTGTGCATCGGTATCGTCTGTTGCGGAAGTTAAGGCTTCTTCAATGCCAAGAATAAGTCGGCACTTTTGCTTGAGCCTGTCTAGGAATTGATTGCAAATATATTCTATTTACTTGCACTTTAAGCAAATCTAGAGCTAGAGTGCGTAAAAATTTACGAACTATGGGGTTGGTGCGATTGTTTAGCTGATATAGTACTGGCGCATTTATACCACCTATATTCATCATGTTGAAAAGCATTAAGCGACCATCTTCTGCTTACAACGCTGTAACTTGCACATATCCGACTTACGACGTTAACTCCATATTTGCTATTGTTTTAATGTACTATCATCATTGGTTTTTCCGATTTACGATCAATTTTCTCATCTACGTGAGTTGTGGATAACACTAAAACGATTGTTTTTTTAGGAACGTATGAAAGTAAGGTGCAGTCCTTATGAAATGCAAATTGGCAACTTTTTTCTGGGTCCGTTTGCCTTGTTTACTAATTCATTTGGCATTTTTTATTCTATCTTAGAGTTCCCAACATGGTGAATTTTAGATCAATTGTGAGTTGAAAACTAGAAAACCAATTATCCATTGTTATGTTGCGATACGTATCTCTGAGAAATTCTACAAGACGTTTTACGACATCACCTGGACTATTCGATATGCGAAATGGACCCTCTGGCTGTGTTCCAGCGTAAATCACATGTTACTTGAATCAGACCAGGCAAACACCTTGATGCCATATTTGGCAGGTTTTGAAGGGATATATTTTCTAAAAGGGCGCCAACCTCTAAAAGCGAGAAACTGATTGTCAATAGTTAATTCAGGTCCGGGAACCACTGATTTCTTACAGTTGTCTACAAACATTTCGAAAACATCTTTTATAGCCAATAGTTTGTCGGTTTGTCTTCTTTCATTGCGGATAGTTTTATCGTCAAACCTCAGACAACGTAATAGAAATATAAATCGGTTATAAGACATTGTGCAGTAAATATCATCCATGCTAGTACCATCCGTTTTTCCAGAAACGCGTCATATTCTGCCTACCGGACTTACAAACTCCTAGAAGGTATAACATTCCTAACAATGCTCTAATTTCACAGGTATCAGTTGGGTTTGCATCTCTATCGCGTTGATACTTTTCTTTTATGCCATTTATATAAATAGTTGTTGACTGAGCCAGGGCTTGAATAATATTCTCAGTAAAAAATATTTCAAAACATTCTAAAACGGTCTTCGCATTTGAATCGTTATTTACTGGGTTTGGTTTCTTGTCAAATATATTGTGTACCTTCGTTCTGGTTTTTGGTGGACACACTTTTTCCATTGGGTTACCTTATGTTTCCCTAAATAATACGGGACTCCATCATCATTATATGTATTACGTTCATCGGTTTCGTCTTCTTCATTAGCATCTTCTTCAGACTCCGAGTAATGGTTACTTTCTTCAACAGTGGTTACTTTCATATTCACCAGCACCAGTTTCTTCCTCTTCAATTTCCTTAACCCATTCCATCCATTTTTTAGGATTCTGTCTCGTCACTATTAATAATAATATTGTAAAGGTCAATATGCGTTGGTAACAAAACAAATGGTACTAAATCTAAAGAAAATTTTGGCTTGGGTTAATTCGTGGGCGAATCGACGACTGCGAATACGTCGGTTCACTTCAAAATAAAAACAACAAAATGATATACTGAGCCAAGTGAAAAATTGAGTAAAAACGGTAACGTCCTTCAGGGCTAAGTACGAAAAGATAGGAAAATAATAAAAATACCTCAAGTGTGTCAACAGGATGGTAGATGTCGTTAATTACTGTTTATAGAATTGTTTTTGATGGATGTTTTTGCTTCATGCCTTACTGTAAGCTGAAATTAAAATATAAGTTCGTCTCATTTAAGTATATTTGGCTAAAAATATAACCTCTTTAAGATGCACCAAGTTTTACAGACCCAAATTTTTGTTTTAACGCAGCGCCATCTACATATAGTAAGTATATAAGATTTCTGCATTATAAGTGTTTCGTAACTATGATTTCATATTAGTTGAGTTGATCGGTCTATTTTCATTGTTTTCCAAGCACTTGACTACTCTCAGATTCGACCTTTGTTACCTTTCACTTACAAGTCTGACACTTTTACCGCTGAGCCACTGTGTAATCCAATATATATTTTTTAGAACTTATGTATATTAAACTTTTTCATGGTTGCGCTTAAGCGTATCGCGCATTATTAGAATCCATATGGGTTTCATTTCCACACTAGCTTGTCTTATTGGATTTTCTGCTAGTACGATGTATGTGGCTTCTTTGAGTTTCCGGCGAGTTGTATTCTCCTCCTTTGCCACTTTGTATGTTATCCCATTGGATGCGGTGGTCTTCATTTCAGACATGTTCGGCGATTCTTGATTTTTTTATTTCTATGATTTTCCGTATATTAACGAAGTAATTGTTGATTGAATTAGCAATGTCTTGGGCGTTCGTTAACTCTTGCCTATTGTTATCGAGATATGTTATGTTTGAGTTTTGTGGGTTGGCTTTGATAACCCTATTTAAGTAACTATTTTTTCTTTGTACTATTCGATTTCTCCCTGTCTTTGAAAATAATTTAGTTTCGCTTGTTTTAATTTATTGTTCGTTTTGTTTTTCTGTTTTTTAATTCCACTAGAATAGTGGGATTATTGGGGTCCCTTTTATGCTGCTTATATAATTTGGCCTTTTTTTTGACAGGGTTAAGTAAACCACAAGTTATGTTCATAGCTCTTGAAGAACACTTTTTGTGTTACTGTTCTCTTCGCGGTTTTAATACTAGAGATCAGGTCTTCAAATGTATTTATGGTGGAACTATCGTGAGTAGTGAAGATTTCTATGAATTCTTTTTCTGATTACAATTTTGTTTAACAAACAATACACCCACGCACCACACAATAATAAAAAAACACCGAACGCGTTTGGATAGTTAAGCTATCATCATCAGCGGTCGACTGCGACAGCGGTTAATACGAAGTAAAGAATTTTCTAATATATATATATATATATATATATATATATATATATATACATACACCATCAGCGAGTAACGTTTCGTTGCTTATCTGGTGAAAGTAAAAGTTATGACAGTTTAATGACTTCTGAGTCATTATTCATTAGAATTTCTTGTTTTTGAAGATCTCTAAACTTTCATAACAATCAAGTTTGTACTTATTATTAACATGTTTGATCAATGATACCTTATCTGCAACATGATTTTTATGAAACACATGTAGGACTACGGCAGACAGGTCCCAACGTTTGTATTTTATGTGCTAATTTTGATAGGTCGTTTAGTTTGCCCCACATATATTTGTTTACAATTTTTACAATTAATTTTATAAATTCCTGATGTACCCTGCTTGATCTTTTGGGTTGCCTAAAAGATTTCGCAAACTATTATCTGAAGTAGTGACTGCTTTCAAGTTGATTTTGGAAAAGATTGTACGTAGACCTTTTGTATAAACAGGGTAGTTTGGTAATTTTACATACTTTGTTTCTGTTTGTTCTTTAGCGTTACCTAATGTAGTTACATTCTTAACCCTCATCCTATGTGTTTGTTTCCTATATTCATAACCACTTCATCCGAGAACCCATTGTATGCAGTAATGTCTTTAATGGTGCGCAATTCTTTATTATAATTTTGAACTGAAAGAGGAAAATTAAGCAATCTATGAACCAAAATATTAAAAGCCGCGAGTTTCTACTGTCTACAGTGGTTATGAATCTTTTAGTTTCCTTACGATAAACATCTATATCTAGTTTAATATCATTTCTTGTCACCAGAGTATCAATGACTGTCATTTGCTGTATCTCAAAGGAAAGTTTGATTGTCGGAAATTGAGAATTTAAAATTTTTACAATGTTCTCAACACTACCAATTTGAGTATTAAGGATGGCAAACTCATTATCCACGTTATATCCACGTATCTAATCCAAACTAGGAAAGTAAGGCAAATCGCGTTTTAAGTCTCTCTCACATTTACCCATGAATAGATTGACCATAAACGGAGATATGCTATTGCCCATTGTCGTACCACGTTCTTGCTTGAAAAATTGATGGTTAATTTTTAAAAAGGTTTTTGTTTTAAAACATCTTCTAAGTAAAATAAAGTTTGATCTATTGGAACGCTCGGAAACAATGAACAAACGTCCGCTGATGATGATAGCTTAGCTATTGAAACGTGTTCGGTGTTTTTTTATTTTTGTGTGGTACGTGGGAATATTTTGTTTGTTACAGATCCTGCCACGGTCCAGTGTTCCAGATTTTTCGAATTAAATTTTTTTGTTATGACTTATGAGGTTTGTGTTCATTTCGAATAGTTAGATAGATCGATTTATGATCAGACAATTCAGTGTCATGTAAGGAGAGATCACAATGTGTAGTTGGGCTGATCTTGGCTATACCGCTTTGAATCCTTGAAGTTGGAAGTATTTCAGGTTTCTGTGAGTAGCACTATATCAATTTCTTTATTTTTCACAAGGCATTGGAGATCATCTAGTTTATTTCATAGGCTTCGTATGTTGATGTAGAGTAGTTTTATTTGATAGGTAGTATTCAGTTTTTTTTTTTAAATCCCACTCATCTTCGATGTGTATGGCAGGCGAGTCTTCATTTTTGCGCATCATTAAACGACCATTCTTAAACTATATAAATTTATTGTTGTTTTCTTTCTTGAAATCCAGTGCTTGTTTGTATAAATTACGATTTTGTAGCGTTAGGTCATGGTATAAGTATAGGCAGGAATTTTACGAGTAACCAATGGTGTTGGGCTGCAAGCGTGTTGTTTTTAACGCTTTGAACCATGTTGCTTTATCCTCATTGGTGTCGATGATTATTTCGTTGGGCGATTTTTGTCCAATTTTAGGATTTCCTAGCCTGTGGACTTTGACTTTTGTAGTTACTTCGAGTCGATGAGCAATTTGATTCATTGTTTGTTGTAAGTCCTCATTCGCTTGTTTTGGGATTAGTGATGTTATTGCATTATTTGGTAGTTCCTTTCGGTCTTGTCTGTTCAATTGCTTCTTCATAAGATGAATTTCTGTCCTAAGTTCTTCATTGACTGCTACTTGGGCTTCGTATTTATCTTGTAGTAGTACATGATTTTGTTCCGTTTGGGTTAGTTCATGGCAGCTTGAAGCATTTGAACTACATCATTCATTGTGAATTCCTTGGTATTCGTTTTGTTTTGTGAGTTTTCTTCTATTTGGATTTAATTTACTTTATTCGGCGACATACCCTCACTTACGCAGTTCCAACAAAACCAGCGTCTTCCTACGGAAATTTTTAGCTGGGTTGCAAAGCCCTTAATTTCTTGGTTAGTAAGCGTAGCACTTTGCATGCAACCAAGCTGAGCATTTATTGCACTATATTTGTCACGAATGTTTGATGATTTTATTGCACTGTTTATTTTGCAGCCATCTTATCTAACCTCACTAGCTGATCAATTAATATTTACAAAAGACGAGCAGATTTAACATAAAACGTCGTTATGCTCGTTTGATTCGCCTGCTCACAACAGCCGCATCGTTGAAAGCATAGCACTCTTCAATCTTGGCGCACTTATAAATGTGCAATGAACTTACGCTCGGTATGTTTTCTAAGCTTAACTAGTGCCTATCCTTCTGTTCTTAGGTGAATTCGAACCTATTGTATTCCTCTACTACTTCCAGTCTGGTTTCTTTACTAACCCCTGAGTATATATTATAGGTCTAATGGCCTCTTACATTAAATTTTTTTTAATTGTAGTGGTTTTTTTAATTTTTAATATCGAAATTACTCTTCTTGAAAAATTCTGTATAGCGACTTTAAACTCGTAAGTTATCGAAATTCCGATTTTAAACTCTGAAATTAACTAAATTCTGGGTTTAAACTCCGAAATTTCAACTTGAAACTCCAACTTTCAATTATATTTGTAGCCGGAGATCGTCAATGAAGCGGTATTTTTTGTCAATACTTTTTTTAATTTTTTGTTAACGTGGCGGGTTCTTATTTTTCGTTCTTTTAGAGACGATCCCTTTATTATCAGTTTAAATAGTTCAGAAATATAATAAATGGAAATCGTAACAGTTCTTATTTTTCATTCATAACTTTCCAGCTGTAATGTGCAAAATGCAATGCGCGATGAAAATATTAACTAATTGATAACAGATGTTAGGTTAAAGCATGCACTGTATTATCATAAGAACTACACGAGTTTAGGCAATATGCTGAGGAGTGTAGGCGATGGGATGAGTGCCTTAATAATCTTGCAAATAAAATGGAAAATCTTTTAATGAACTAACAATATTGCAG
Organism: Vesta saturnalis; assembly: GCA_036346205.1. Taxonomy (NCBI): domain Eukaryota; kingdom Metazoa; phylum Arthropoda; class Insecta; order Coleoptera; family Lampyridae; genus Vesta; species Vesta saturnalis. Next base: position 323,491 of record JARFJB010002092.1, read on the forward strand.
TCTGAAGCAAACGAAGAAGTAATTAATGTTTTAAAAAGTGCAGAAGAAAAAGGTACGTTAAATTTATTTTGTAACAGATTAATATGTGCACGTATCAGCAGGTACTTAAGTATAGTTAGGCATGTTCAAGTACGTCACACTGACTTCTCAAGCTACGTGTTTTGCTGTGGTTTTGAGTGTTTTTCCCGAAAAAATCGTGATAATTGACTTATTGGAGGGTTTACATATGGTGTGAAGGTGTCATAGTGAATATTATTAGTGTATATTATACTTGCGTTAGATTTTATCAACACGTACTCGACATTGCAATAGAAATTTGTAAGTATTTTGGTACTTGCTTTAATAGGGTAAAACCCATGTGAAGTTTGGTAAATAATGTACGCTCTGTTTGCTTTCCAGAAAAAAATGACTTTAAGTGATTATAATTAAACCTGAGTTTTATTAACACTATAAAAAATGATTGAAGTTTAAGTAATAACTGCTTGTGCTATTTTGATATAAGGTTTAATTAAAAGAGCGTTACGTTGAATGTAATTCTTAATTTGACGAGTTTGATGATAACTAACCTCAAAATCGCACGACTTTTCAATATCATGTAGGATAATTGTTCACTTCATTCACTTATTTCTGGTGATTTCTATCAATACAATCCTCATATACAAGTATTAGCACAGACACATTTTCACCGCCTACGATTTTTGATGAAATTGTCAGAAAACAATCACATCCCATAAGAACGTGTGTTAAAGTTGTCCAACATCAGGCAACGTCACACGTTGTGACGTCACTTGAAAATGCCGAATTCACAAACTGACAGAAAAACAGCACTAGGAATGGATGATTATAAGTTTCGGTAAACGATTGCTGAAAATAATCGGTTTTTTATTAATCTATAAAATCATTGATTAATTAAGTAATCGATTAATCAAATAAAGAAAAATAATTAATCGGGCTTTGATAAGTTTTTGAATATAACCGATTAATACTCATTCGATTAATCGATTATTTCATTAACCGATTATTTGATTATCGACTAATCCAAAATTCAATTATTTTCGATTATCGATTGCTCATACCTATTATAATCGTCTACCCCACATTAAACTTTCTGCCCATATTGCCATGGTTTACACATTATTACATTCTGTTTTACATTATGTTTGTAGTAAATACATGAATTAATTTAACTTTTACCCAATTATATTTTGAATGGGCGCATTATGTTATTTTCCTCTAAGACTGACGTCCTCCAACTAACTTTCGTTTTATTGATCGATTGTTTGATTAACCGCGTATTTGATTAATAGATGATTTAATTAATCGATTATTTGACTTAACATATTTATTAATCAAATTGATTGTTAAGCTTATAATCGCCCACCATGTCTATAACGTAACAATATATTTAAAAGTATAATTGGGTAAAAGTTAATTTATTCATGACTTTACGGCAAATATAATATAAAACGTAGTGGATGGAATAGAGTATAGAAACTAAGGAAGTATGGGCAGAAAGTTTAATGTGGAATAGGGGTGGGCGATTATAAGTTTGAACAATCAACAGTCAATTACTGAGAATAATCGATTTTTTTATTAAATGGTAATCAATGATCTATTAATCAAATAATCGATTATTTTTCAAAAACTTATTAAATGGCATTAATCGATTATAATTCTAATTTATTTTATTTCCTAATGCTTAACGTTTCAATTTTTTTGTGTTCTAACTGTTCATAGTTTTGTAGTGTTCTAAATAGCACATTTCTTCTGGATATACGAAGTTGTACTGTTACAGCTTGCTTTTTGCTTTTAGTTTATTAATTAGATTAAGTAATTGTATTTAGGTGTAAATACAAAAATTTAATAATAAACATAAACACAAAATTTGCATCGATTGGAGCTTGTATCTCGATAACTTAGTTGGTTAGAGCGGTACTCTTGGAAAGTATATGTCGTAGGTTCAAATCCTATGCAAGGTAAAATTTTTATTTATGTATTTAATAAAATTAATAATACTTTTTAACAATAAACTGGATTGCATTAAAGGATTTTTATAAATATTATTTCAAATTCAGCGTACTCTTGTGGTTCAGATGTGAACTAGCTTAAAAATGTAGTCGTTTCCCTTAATGTATTAGATATTCGCGTATAATAATGTTTTTTGTATTAATCATTGTGTACCGTTGCATGCGTTTTAGTTTAGAAATGGCACTCGCAATGAGGACAATGTGAAAGGATTGACATTTTTACGGGGGCTTACCCAGCCCAATGGTGAATGTATGTCTGATCAATTCTGGACTGGGTATTTTTAGTACGTGTTTAATTCACCCATATTTAATTCTAAATTTGATACTTGCGAAATAACCAAGCACTGTTTAATTATTCAGAAATAAGACAATTTTATGAACTATTTTCCTTGTATTACAGGTAATAATGGCACTAGCATCTCATTTACAAATGGTAGAAGCTGAAAAACAAAAACTACGCACGCAAGTACGTCGTTTGTGTCAAGAAAATGCCTGGTTGCGTGACGAGTTAGCTTCCACTCAGCAGCGTTTGCAGGCGAGTGAGCAAGCTGTAGCTCAATTAGAAGAAGAAAAAAAGCATTTAGATTTTATGGCATCAGTTAGTCGTTACGATCAAGACGTGAATGAAGACAACACTACGGAACAGTCTCGTACCGAAAAACCCGATCCTGTTGTTGACTTATTTCCAGACGATGATAATGATGAAAGAAGTAGTAAGAATTTTTCTCTTTAGCCTCGTATCATTTCATATCTCGCATTTTAATTATCATTTAACCTTTACCACAAAGTTATTTATAGTGAGATACTCTTATTGTATTAACTATTTGTTGATCAAAAAAATGAATTTCTGGTGGGAAGGTCTGAATTATGTATATATTTTTATTTTTTATTAACTAAAATATTTTTTTTCTTAGATATGTCTCCTACTCCTCCAAGCCAGCTCGCTCAACAGGTCAATGCTGGTTATGAAATACCCGCTCGTTTACGAACTCTACATAACCTTGTAATTCAGTATGCATCTCAGGGACGTTACGAAGTTGCAGTACCACTTTGCAAACAAGCTTTGGAAGATTTAGAAAAAACAAGTGGACATGATCATCCAGATGTTGCGACTATGCTGAATATTTTAGCTCTCGTATACAGAGATCAGAATAAATACAAAGAAGCTGCTAATTTATTAAATGATGCTTTAGCTATTCGAGAAAAAACTTTAGGTGAAAATCATCCTGCTGTTGCTGCTACTCTTAATAATTTAGCCGTATTATATGGAAAACGTGGAAAATATAAAGAAGCTGAACCTTTATGTAAACGAGCACTAGAAATTCGAGAAAAAGTATTGGGCCGTGAACATCCTGATGTCGCCAAACAACTTAATAATCTTGCATTGCTTTGTCAAAATCAGGTATGATCATGAAATTTATTTTCGAAAAGTTAAAGGGTGCACATACACACAGTTTTTTTAATGAAAATTTTTAACAGTTTTACTAACAGAAATGATATGTCGCAAAAATTGTAAGATGAAAAACTATGTAAAAATATCACATTTGAAGTGTTAATTTTAGATGAATATGTGACACTGGAATGTTGCGATGAGTTTATGAAATATCAGGTTTTAAAGTTTCATAATATTTTGATACAATGACTATTAACCAAGAATAGACCTATTTGTTTACAATTGTATGTGTCGCAACATAACTGCAAACTGCCAGAAGATGGCTGTACTCATAATTGACATCATTTGATTGTGACGATGCTTTTGATTTTTTTTGCTTTTTTTTTCGTACGTTTAGATAAGTGCAACGTTATTGTTTTTTTTGTTTGTATAACTCAAGTTGTATAATGGTGAGATAGTGCATAATATGAAAAAATTGACTATTTAAATCGTAACTTAACATTTAATCGGTAAGTAAACAAACCATAGACGTAACATTAATTATTTGCAAAGAGCCCTAGCAAGCAATCATTAGTCTGCTTATTAACCTGAAGTGCAAATACTGTTTTGCAATTTATTACAACTTTTTAATAAAAAAAATACATGCCTTGTTTTTAATTGTTTATTGTTTAGTTACATTGATGTTATTAATAACCATAGTCCCTCCAGAAATGTACGCCTATGTCACTGCCAGAACCACCTCCCCTCTTTTCCCCTTTGACGTATCATGTTGAAGCCACATAATTCCTTATAAAATGATAAGGAATGCTAGTTAATACTTGGTTAATAGTCATTGATTTCAATATGAAAAAGAGTAGGTACAGATTACCACTATTTGTATTGAAAATTTTATTTTATCATTTGTAACTTTATAAAAATATTGTATGTAAATTTGGAACTCATTCAAAGTGATGCCATCTTTGGGGAGTTCATTGTTCATGGTGACCTGGCTCAATGCTGCCATTGTGACATATGGTGTGGAAATGGTTCAAAATCACCGGTAAAATAAACGTGTAGAAATATCACTACTGATGTAATGTACGGTGTTATAATATACAAGGTGTATACAGGAAAAGCACATACAGGGTGATTTTGAAAATTTGGTTCTTTACAAAGGTCAGGGGGCCTTCCTTTTCAAAATATTTTCACGTTTCTGGCACGTCGACACCAACTTGCTTATTTTAAATGGAACACCCTGTATATTTTTGCAGTTTTAGATTCTACGTTGAATTTTAAGTCAACTTTGTGTAAAGTTGTCTATACCTAAATTCAGTTCGAAATATATCCATTTTTAAGAAAAAAGTGACGGTTACAGCACCATATTAAAACTGTTGAATCTTGAACAATGTAATATTTAATTACAATATTTGCAACAGTAATGGTTTAGACATCGCTACATCTGAAAATGATTGCATAATGTCAAAGAAACATACGGGGCTCTAAAAATTGATGACAATTTAAAAAGTTAAGAAGTTTCAAAGCTTGATTTTTTCAAATGGAACACCCAGTATATTATTCTACGGTCGAAACAAGAATTAAATTTTGAATCGAATGATATAAACTTGTATGTCCCTATCTTTAGAGGAATTTAAAATAGCTAAGTTTTCAGTAACTAAATACCAGAAACACAAGTAGTTATAACAGAAAATAATTTGGTAAACAAAATTAAATAAAAATTAATTCAATAAATGTTCAAAATTTTGACCTGCGACCATTTTCGCATTCAAAATTAATTTAAATTCTGAATTGAATGACATAAATTTGCATGTTGTTATAAAACGAGTAAAAACTGAAGTATTTCATTTTGCGATATCAAATTTGTTGTTAGAAGCTGCAGAAGATGCGGAATTTAATTCTTCTTAAAAAACTATATACTGGGTGTTCCGTTTGAAAAAATCAAGTCTTGTAAGTTCTTTCTTTTTTAAATTGGCTTATAAATTTTGAGGGCCCTGTATGTTCCTCAGACATTACGCAATCAGTTACAGATGTAGCGATGTCTAAACCATTACTGTTGCAAATTTAAAAGTCTGTTACAAGATTCAACATTTGTAATATGGTGCTGTTCACTTTTTTTGTTAAAAATGGAGATATCTCGAAAATAACTGAATTTAAATAAAGTTGACTTAATTGAACGTAGAATCCAAAAATACACAAATATACAGGGTGTTTCTATTTAAAAAAAATTTCATGTTTTTTAACTTCTTCACTTTTTAAATTAGCTTACGAATTTTGAGGGCGCTGTATGTTTTTCAGGCATTATGCAATCATTTTCAGATGTAGCGATGTCTAAACCATTACTGTTGCAAATATTGTAATTAAAAGTCACCCACTGTCCAAGATTCAACATTTGAAATATAGTGCTGTTCACTTTTTTTCTTAAAAATGGAGATATCTCAAAAACAACTGAATTTAGGTATAGGCAACTTGACACAAAGTTGACTTAAAATTCAACGTAGAACCCAAAACTGCAAAAATATACAGGGCCAGAAACGTAAATAACCAAATTTTCAAAATCACCCTACACGTACTTTTCCATATATTGACAGCGAAACTTCCTGGTGGGACACAACTAGAAATTCTCATGTACTGGACAAGACCAGCATAATGTGGAATTCATAAAATTGAGTGGTAAAGGTATGGTCAAGGTCCATTAATGTTTGAAAGGAAAACTATACCTATACTCATAGCATAAGTATGCGTTTCTCAAACTTTTTTTATCTCACATACCACCTTTTGTTGTGCCTTAATTACAAGGATGATTTGGCGGGACGTGAGACTCAACTACTACTTTTTTTTTATACTAACAGGAGAAGTTTAATTGATCTGTGTTCTTTCAACTTAAGAAATTACAACGGTTTAAAGGAATAAAAACGCTTGTCGTAGTTCGATTCTATGCTCGTTTTTAAGAAGCTAAACACGAATTTTGGCCAATATTCAGAAAACATTGGGTGAGAATGACTCTTCCAAAGCAACCACTTGTCACTGGATTGCATATAGAATTGGGCATGTCTAAGCTGTCGGCAAGATAGATGCCATGATTGCTGAATGATAACAAATAAAATACACCCACGTACCCCACAAAAATAATAAACACCGAACGCGTTTCAATAGCTAAGCCATCATCATCAGCGGTCGACTGACCTGAATGATGATCAAAAACGAAAAAGAGTTTGTGAACATCGCTGAAACATGGATTCTCCGAATTAAACCGCCAATCTCAACAGTGGAAACATAATGACAGTCCCCCGCCAAAGACGGCAAAGCGTTTTCATTTACCAGGAAGGTAATGGCCACACTACTTTGGGATTCGAAAGGGATACTTCTTATCGACTATCTTACAAAGATTCAATCCATCAACGTAGCGTATTATTCTGCACTTTTGGACCAACTAAAAGCAGCAATTGCTAAAGAAGACCCGGAATGCTTCGAAAAAGCATGTTGTCATGATAATGCACTTCCCCATACCAGCCGCATTGTTCGTGAAAATTTGCATCTACTTCGCTTCCAGTTTATCCCGCGCCCACCTTACTCGCCAGATCTTGTTTTGAGTGATTTTCCCGAAGCTTAAACTTTTCCTTGCCGGAAAGAGGTTAAGAGGGACCAAGAAGTAATTGCTTCAATAGAGCAAATATTTTCACTACAAAACAGGCATAGTGCCACTTCTGCATCGCTGCTCCAAGTGCCTCTAATTAATAAGTATTATTATGTAAGTAAATTAAAGTAGATAGATAGATATTGATTCTACTTAATTGCGTTATTAGTTATTACGTAGAGACATAATCACTTCTATTATATAATCTAATTTGTTAAATCAGCGACTGACGCATTTATAATCAATTTTGTGTGCAGGAAATTACTTTGTCTTACAAGAGTGGGGTATACGCACTTAAATTTTACCTCGTAGTTTTTCTTTGATATGTGCATACATCAGTACTGTTTTACTTGTTGAAAAAAGTGGCATATTTGTATACAGTTTTTACGCCAAACTCTCATATAAGCTGAAACTTTAAAAACTAACTTGGTCCATTCGAGTACTACCACAAATTCGTGCCGCCCTCAAGGGTGTTACAAGATCAAAGCGCACTAGACGTCGCGTCGTGAAGGCTAACCAAGGTAAGTTAACTACAATGAAGATTGGGTGATTCCTTTCACCTACTAATCTGAAGTTACGGCACAACATGCGCAATGAACTTGTGCGCAACTACGAAAAAGTTTAATATATGCAAGTTCTAAGTTACTAAGTGGCTCAGCGGTAAAGGTGTCCGACTAGTAAGTGTAAGGTACCAAGTTCGAATCTAGAGTAGTCAAGTGATTGGGAAAAAATTATATGACATACGAATTCGACTCAAGTGCGAAAACAGTCCTTCTCAGGACTACTCCTGATGACGGAAGCAGAGTCCGCTTCCGAAACGTCGCGCTCAAAAAGCAAAAACTGTGGAAATAGAACGATCCACTCAACTAACATTAGATATATGTTCTTTCATGATAAAGTTTGTTGCGTTGTTCTTTTCACGACTTACGTACACATGAAACTAAATAACCAGAAATGTACCCATTTAAGTTGTAGTTAAATGAAATTGATCACAAGATTGCCTCTTTTGTATCCACGGACAAGACCTGATGAAAACGTAATATTTAAGTGTATTTTTGCTAAAATTTTGTTTCCAACTGGGTTATATCACCAGAGGAATCTGAATCCATGTCAATATCCGATTTTTCCTAGTGCTATAATAGCAGGTGGGATATTTTCATTCAAATAATTTCCCATATGATTCTCTCAATCATTTGAAATAATCTTTTCTGTGTGCGAATAATAATTTTGGCACATTGTAGGAGAACATTTGGATAAAGCCTTGAGCTATAATTTCTGAACCCTATCTATCGATGGAGGTTATTGTAATAATTTTTACAAAAACCCCATGCTGTTTCAATAGGGTTATATTGAAAATGGTAAAACTTCATGCTCATGCTTAATCAAAATATTATCAACTACATCATTTTTCTCTCTGGACCTAAAAGGTTGAATTTTGTTCTACAGTTGTTTTTTTTGTAATTTTGCTCTCAATTTCGACTCCCTGCGTAACTACCCACTCCTGCATCTGACCTTTCTTACTAGAAAATAAGAATGGTTTGTGTAACTGCACCGAATGATACGGTGCGTTATCCATAACTATCACACAATTTTCGGTTAATTATGCCAACGCAGGAATCAGTTGCTTAATCACCCAATTTTGAAACCTGTTCCCATTCATAGTTTTATAATCGGCCGTGTCTTCTACCACGTGTAAATTTCAAACTTCATTTTGTTTAAAGATGGAAATAAAAAGGAATATTTAAATCTACCGTAATCTAGGATCCTCTCAATGGATTGTAGAGTACCGTAGCTTGGATCCTAAGTTACCGTAGACTTTAATTTTCCTTTTTATTTCTATTTTTTTTTTTAGACAGATTGAGGTTATAATTCGTCACATTTCGCGTAGTAGAAGACACGGCCTTTATAATCCCGTTCCTCGTTCCCCGAATTTAATCCTAAATTACACCCTCCATGTAAAATGTTATACCTTTTACCTTCACTTTAAATTTTGAGTGGATATTAGAACCATTTTGATAAATCCACGTTTTGTCTAGATACACTAATCTGATAGTTTGGCATGAACTTTGCAATTGCAGAACCTTTTCAAAAACTGAATTTTGGCTACAATGACGTATTTCGTTTCACATAAAATGTTCTGTCCATTGATACGTTTGTTTGTAACCCATTGATTTCAAAATTCTAAATAATGTCGTTTGACCCCCATCAAAATTGAAATCTGTTTCAATGTGATAATACAATTTGTCCATAGCAAAATATTCATTTTTCAAATTAAACTGCCAAATTAGTCGTTGTAGATCTTTCCGAAATGTGAAATCCCAAAACTCAGATTTTCCGCGTTTACTACAATATGTAAATTTTGAGGCTCTTGCCATTACATTGTCTTGGATAGTTCGTTGTTAAACCTAAAACCAAATAAATACTTAATGTGGACATGAATAAGTGATTTAAGTTCTTACATACTTGAAATATGTCCGACACCAGTATGATGAGTTTCCTATTACTTTTCCTCGTTCCACTATAGCACCTTAAAATTTGTAACTTTGTACTCTTAGCGATGACTTTTGGCATTTTCTCATCAAATTATCATTAAATCAATATGAGACCAGACCATGATATGCATACTTAAGTAGGCAACACAGCATGATTACTTTTGACAGAGCGGCGTCAAATTGACTTTTTGTCATTTTGACAAATGGGATTACCACTACAGAAAAAAATATCATGGCCTGCTCTAATGCAAAATAAGATGGAACAGAGTATATCTTATTTAAAACACAAGCAACATACTTGAATATACACAGTGTATTTAAAAAATTATGCTCAAAATATCGCGCGATCAAAAATACTCGGCACAGCCCTCTTATGAAACATGACGTTAGTAACCATTTGCCGCACCGCATATCATAGTACACCTTTGGTAAACAATGAACATAACATCGAATAATTATGTTTATATTATTTAGTATTGTGCAGTACTTTTTGTTTCCTCAGTACCATATCAGAGGCGCTGGTGACCAACATCATGTTTCATAAGCGCGGCTGTGTCAATGATTATTGACACCTTTGTATCTATATAAATGGGTGCTTTACATCCATGTTTCTCAACTTTGATTATGAAGTAACAAGTTTTTCTGTATGATTCTATACATACGAACACCCAAGTTAACTGAAATATTTAGGTATATGATATCTTAGGGTTTTTTTGTTCTGAGATTGTTATCTCCAACAACCTTTGATCTAGTAATCAAGCCCAAGCTGTTCGAATACATACAAATGGCTTACAGCATAGTTTTTAATACTATTTCGCTCCCAATTTATTATTTATTATTGCACCTATTCTTGCCCATATTATTAACCTGTCAATCACTCAGGGAAAATTTCCAATGCCACTAAAGGTAGCTTCAGTGATCTTATTATTCAAACAGGGTAACCCCAGTAGTGTCGAAAATTATCGGCCAATTACCATTCTTAGCATCATCTCCAAAATAATTGAAAAGGTTGTAGCTAAACAGGTTGAATCGTATTTAGTTAAGTTCAACAAAATTACTAGTAGCCAAGATGGTTTCCGACATAGTTGCTCGACTGAATCTAGTACAATTGAGTACGTTCAATTCGTCAACGAAAAGTTGGATATTGGTGATCATATAGTATCCATTTATTTTTCTCATCTTTATAAATGACCTGCCAAGTATATTTCTCAAGGAAGGGTCCTATTGTACGCTGATGATACCTGTGTACTTCTCTCTTCTCTTCTAAAGATGTGTTGTGATAAAATTAAGATATCTTTTAATAAATTCAATAATTGGTGTAACAAAAACAGATTGATACTTCATACTCAAACAACTACTGCATTGCACATTGCACTACAAGAAAAATTACACTATATGAAGACTTGACTATTAGCAATGCTACCTTAAAGTTCTCTACATCCGTAAAATTTCTGGGTACGTTTTTGGATAATTGTTTGTCCTAAAATGTCCCTATTAACTCGATTTGCAAAAAATTATATCAATGCTTCTGCTTGTTAATGGTGTTCAAATCAACATTGGATAAAACAACTCTGCTTGATGTATATTATTCATATGCTTATGCTGCGATTAATTATAACATTGTAGTTTAGAGGTTAGGGCTTGACGTCCAAATAGTGTTCACTTATTTTTGGTTTAGAACCTCGAACCACGTCTCGGAATTTAAAACTAACAAAATTTTAACTGTGATCTCTTTTTATATTCTCAGACTGCTGTGCTATATTTATTGCAATAAATCTAAATTTAATAAACGTACTTACATCCATGAACATGATACGAGACGCAAGAATAATCTTGTAGAAATTAAAAGTAAACATTTTTACTGTAATAAATCGCCGGTTAATGCGGGAGTTTGCGTTTATAATAAACTGCCAATGAGCTTGATTGGTTGTAAAAGTGATAGAGATTTCAAGCGAGAGGTAAAGTATCTTTTTGCAAATAATTGTTTTTACATCCTCAATGAATTTGAAATGTTCCTTATGTAAATTTCTAGTCTAAAGTTGGTGCTCCACATGTTCAATTTACATTAATCTATGTGGTTTACATGTATTTTTGGATTGACTTGGTCAATACCGTGTTGTCATGGTTCTATGATCTAATAAAATTTTGATTATGAAAAAAATTAGGTTAATAAGATATGTGTGTGTGTGTGTACCCTAACACTTAGGCTTACTGGTATCCAGAAAGCTAAATAACTTGATTTTTCAATTGTAGGGCAAATACGAAGAAGTAGAAAGATATTATCAACGTGCATTAGAAATTTATGAACAAAGACTTGGGCCAGATGATCCGAATGTTGCGAAAACAAAAAATAATTTAGCATCGTGTTATTTAAAACAAGGCAAATACAGAGAGGCAGAAGTTTTGTACAAACAAATCTTGAACAGAGCACACGAAAGGGAATTTGGAACAATTGATGGTGAGCAAAAAAGTATCAAATCGAATACTAGTTTATAGTTTTATAGTGATATTTTATTGAACATTGATGACAGTATTTTAAAGTGTACATGAAAGAAGCCATATTACTTAATCGTGATCATCAACAATATTTGTGTTTTTTTTAAATAGTTTTAATGAATGGGAACATTCCATTTCATGTTGTTTGTAGATAGTTATTCGTGTTGCGATATTTTAAATTGTAGCCCGGTTGTTTATTATAGTAAGGTGCAAACATTCTTAAATATTGTTTTGTATAAATTGCATATCTTTTATTTGTAAATGCTTAAGTTATACAGTGTGTTTTTTTAATTTTACATTGGACTTTTATGTTAGATACCTGTAAATTTAAAGTTTGTATACGGTGCTGTGTAATATACAGCTTTATGCATGTTGATGTTTTATTTCAAACCTGTTTTTCCTTTTTCCTTGCATGAAACTTTAAACACCCTGTATAACTGTAGCTTTAGTGCACTTTAATGATTAGGAGCTTTGGAAGGTTGCTTGTTTATATAGCTTTAAAATTTCCACGTATCAAAATTGTTTTTGTTTGGTAGAGGTAGTTAGGGTTAATTGTGCTCCTAATTGGAACAGTCTTATCTAAACTTATCTCAAATAAGTATTTTAAACACTGTCACGATGATATTTGTTTGTGATGGTAAGTTTATCATAAAGTTGGTTTTCATAAGAAATTGGTCAAGTTCGAAAGCCAGTTGAGATAAATGAAGATTGAATTCAAGAACGAAACAAATGCAAAGTACTATAAAACTATTCCAAATTTGTTTAGTTTAATTTTTTCGAACTAAGTGAAGTTTCGTTAAAATAATCATTTTTAAAGGTGACAACAAACCAATTTGGCAAGTGGCAGAAGAACGTGAGGAAAATAAAGCTCGTAATAGAGAAAATGCACCTTATGGTGAATATGGTGGTTGGCATAAAGCCGCTAAGGTTGACTCGCCAACTGTAACGACCACTTTGAAAAATTTAGGTGCATTGTATCGTCGACAAGGAAAATATGAGGCAGCGGAAACTTTAGAGGATTGTGCTTTGAGAAGCCGAAAAGAGGTAAATATTTATTTTTTTTATTACCGCTTATTTCTAAAGTATTGAATAATATAATCTTGAATTGCCATATTCAGATTTTCAGAACTTACTAATATATGTGTTTTTTTTTAATTTTGCTGCAGCATGTGCAACAAGTAAGTTGATGTTTAAGTATGTATTGTAGTTAATAAAGATTTGTATTCATGGCAAAATGGCTAGAGTGCATCCACAGACATTAAATTATTCTTCGTTTATGGGAAGTCTATAGACGTTAAGATTTTAATGATTTGTCAATGATCATAAGAATTAATTGATCAACATGGTATTTCTCGATATCGATATTTATTGAATTGGTATGAATTGTTAGTACCTTTTTAAAATAAGACCATGTAATTGGTCGTTGTTTTCCAAAATTGTCGAAGTGTGCGTGAGAAAAGTGATTATAATAAGATGGTATTTATCACAATTAAAAATTATTGGTAATTTTAATTACATATTTACTTTTGAACTCATTCGTTCATAACAAAACTTATAATAATAAAGGCACTTATTGTTTACAAATTTTTTAACTCCATCTTATTTCTAATGGTAATACATTGAAACCATGCTCATTATAAGGTTTTCATGGTTTCCATAACTTTTAGCCCAAACATTTTATGAAAAATACGAGCAACAAATTTCGTTTCAGAGTAACAAAATAGTACCAAATTATGATATATCAATCATCCTGATGCCATACTTTGTTATAACTAACTAATTTAATTTGAGGGTAACACACTATCACCAAATTAGTACAAAATTGTAATATATCAATCATCTTGGTACTATGTTTTGTTGTAAAGTTTTTGTGATTTTAAGAAAAGTACGAGCCAGAAATTTAATTTTCGGGTAACAACCTAGCACCGAATTAGCACCAAATTATGGTATATCATAGCTTTAAAACAGACATTTAGAAAACTTTCATGAGTGTTCTTTAGCCAGTAGTATATTAGGTAGTCATTTCTATTACTTGTTTTATATTTATGAACATCCGATTATAGGTTCTCTCTTTTAACTTAGTATTGCCGTATAAAACAAAATTCAGTATAAATATACATGGTGGTAGAGTTAATAACTTAGGTTCTATAAATAAGTTTCTACAGTTATCTCTATAGCTAACATTGCCTAAAACCCTAATTGCACGTTGGAGTGCAACCTATTAGACTCGAACAATTGCCCCATATAATATTAGAATAATATAGGTTAGTTTAGATTAAAGATATATATATATATATATATATATATATATATATATATATATATATATATACAGGGTCCGCCAATAGTGCGTGGACGAAGCTTTATGAGTGTATACAATATCGTTTTCAAAATTATTTATTGCAGGATTGTGTGGGATCTTTCGGGTTACAATTAGAAAATATTTTCGCAAAAATTACTACTCGTTACAGGGTATTACAACACAAAGTTATATTTTTTAATTGGAACATACCATATATTATTATAAATTTGGGTTCCCTGGTTAATTTTAAGGGCACTTTATTCACTATATGAGGTATCTTAAACGCGCAATTTAGGCGCTGCATTCCATTTTTTGAAAATTTAGAGGTTGAAAAGAAAATTGTAACAACCGTATGGAGAAATGTGTAACATAAAAATTTTAATGGTTGATTAGTCATAGACTGTGCTACATAAAATCGTAAAAATAGTCCTATTATCTTATTTAATTTTCGAGATATCGTAATGCAAAGTATAAGATTTTCAATCATAGATAACTTGATTTTTTTAAATGGAAAGGTGTACATTGTTTTACATTGTTAGATAGGACATTTAATTACATTTTTTATGATATAACATTGTTGGTATTTATGTTTTGCCGTTTTTGATAATCCAGCTTTTTACTGAATTTGCAAAGTTTAAGATTTTAATCATAGATAACTTGATTTATTTAAATGGAAAGGTATACATTGTGTTACATTGATAGATAGGAAATTTAATTACAATTTTTTGATATAACATTGTTGGTATTTATTTTTGCCGTTTTTGATAATCCAGCTTTTTACTGAATTTATCGATTTTGGAAGAAAATAATATTAAATTAAATGTTCAAATTGTCGACCACGCTGATTTAGACAATACTGAATTCTTTTAATAAAAGAAGCTTCAACTCGATCTAACATATTAGGAGTAATTGTAGCAAAAACATTTCTAATTCGCAATTTCATATTCTCAGCAGTTGTTGGTTCTTCCTCATACTTTATTCTTCACAAAGCCCCAAAGAAAAAAATCCAATGGAGTTACATCGGAGATCTAGCTGCCCAAGGTATCGGTCCTTGTCTTCCTATCCAATTTTCGTGAAACGTCGAATTTAACCACTGGGTTACAATTCTGGCATGATGAGGAGGTGCCCGTCTTGTTGGAAATACATATCTCTTCTTTGAGCCAAAGGTACATTCTCCAATAAATGATATAATTCCTTTTCTGGAAAATTATGATATTCTTCCCCAGTGAGCGTGCCATTGAAAAAAAAAGGACCAACAATAGTTCCGCCGAATATGCCTGCCCACACATTCACTGACCATTTATTTTGAGAGACTAACCAAAATTGGTGTGGATTTTCATTCGAATAAAAATGAAAATTATGTCTGTTCACAAATCCATTTCGATGAAATGTACATTCGTCGGTAAATAATATCCCCGATATAAAATTTTCGTTCGCATTTAACTGTTGTTGAGCCCACTGGCAAAAATTAATTCGATTTTGAAAATCTTGTTCTTTCAGCTCTTGATGTAATTGTACATGATAGAGGTGAAATTTATTTTTCTTTAACATTCGTCTCACGGAAGTTTGACTGATTTCTAAATTGTCACTTAATTTCGGAATACTAATGTGGGGTTTTCAACTGTAGCTACAAGTACACGAAATTCATTTTCTTCATTTGTAACAACTTTAGCTCTTTCGTTTTAGGATATCCAACACTTCCAGTACTTTCAAATCTTTCTAAAAGATTGCGAAACGATTCTTCTCTTGGTTGTCTTCGATCAGGATAACGCTGCCCGTAGATTCGACGGCCAATAAACAATTTTTGTTTGGTTCTCCAAGCACAAATATCATGTCAACTAATTCATTTTGCAAAAATTACTCATTATAATTCTTAAATAAACGTATTACGTATATGATGTTCGTAAAGTTATGCGTCAAACATTCACACTGCAATAAAGTAATTAACTCAGTTACGTTTGAACATACACGCGAAATGACAAAACAGATACTATTGCTGAATTTTGTTTCTAATATTCTTTTGTTTTCATAGCTTGATGTGATTTAAACAATTATACATTCATATGTAAACCTACCAAAATTGACAAATTCAGTAAAAAAGCTGGATTATCAAATAACGGCAAAAAATAAATACCAACAATGTTATATCAAAAAAATTGTAATTAAATTTCCTATCTATTAATGTAACACAGTGTATACCTTTCCATTTAAATAAATCAAGTTATCTATGATTAAAACTCTTAAACTTTGCAAATTCAGTAAAAAGCTGGATTATCAAAAACGGCAAAACATAAATACCATATCAAAAAAATGTAATTAAATTTCCTATCTAACAATGTAAAACAATGTATACCTTTCCATTTAAAAATCAATTTATCTATTATTGAAAATCTTAAACTTTGCATTACTATATCTCGAAAATTAAAAAGAAAATATTACTATTTTACGATTTTATGTAGCACAGTCTATGACTAATCAACCATTACAATTTTAGTCTTACACATTTCTCAATATGGTTGTTACAATTTTTCTTTTCAACCTCTAAATTTTCAAAAATTGAATGCAGCGCCTAAATTGCGCGTTTAAGATACCTCATATAGTGAATAAAGTGCCCTTAAAATTAACCAGGAATCCAAATTTATAATAATATACGGTATGTTCCAATTAAAAAATATAACTTTGTGTTGTAATACCCTGTATACGAGTAGTAATTTTGCGAAAATATTTTCTAATTGTAACCCGAAAGATCCCACACCATCCTGCAATAAATAATTTTGAAAACGATATTGCATAAACTCATAAAGCTTCGCCCACGCACTATTGGCGGACCCTGTATATATATATATATATATATATATATATATATATATATATATATATATATATATGTTTTGAATCTTTAATATGATTCATCTTCAGGGATGATCTAATTCCTAACACACTAGTTTATAAACACGAGATCTTAACACCATTATGGTCGTAACATGACCCACCGAAGATGGAAAAACGTTAGAAGCAAATAAGGACAACTTGAACAAACACTTATAAAGTGTATAATAACGAAAAATAAAATACATTTTTTGATGAAACATAAGATTAAAAAAAAAAAAAGGATTAAATCTTCAAATGTTTGTAGACAATTTTTTTTGTGAGTGCAACAATTAATTTAAAACAGTCAGTGGGGGCCAAAAGTGAGAACAGCACCGAACGTTGTTAACATACGTACCTAATATTGTAATGAACGATCTTTTAAAAATAAATTATTATATAAATGTATTATAGGGTTTTAAGGTTTATTTCAATTACCACATTGAACTAAAATAAATAGAACTAGTTGACAGAACTGGTTTTATTAGTTAGCTTGAAATTGAACACATTAACATCACTTTTTGTATGGTTAACGATGGAATGAAGTTTTATTTTATTAACAAAAGTTATTGCTCTAAAGTATAATAAACTTAAATCTACTACAAACTGTAATTTAAAGATGGTACTGATATATTTTGGATTTCAAACTTGAAATTCATTGAAATAATTTCAGTTTACAGTAACGGACTATGCTTTTTAACACTGAAGTAAATGGCTTAGATACATATATGGGTTTTAATGTTGACACACTGCTTTCAATATATTCTATGTACTAAATTGTAGTGACAGTTGAAGCTTTATTTAACACAGAATTGCTGATTCAACTTTCTGCTAAGTTTTCGGACTTTGTACTGTTTAAGTCAGCAGATTGCCAGTTGCGTTGATTAGAATGGTGGTGGAAGTAATACCACAAGTTAAAATAACTTAAATGTTACATTACAATTAAAAATATGGTTAATATACCTTCTATAATAAATATTGTGTATATCGTACACCTACCTCATTTATGAAATTATTAACATATTTAAAGTTAGTTTTATTTCAATTAATATAACAAAAAGTTACAGAAACAATGTATAATGAATAACATTACAAATAATTAATGCATCAAAAGTAGGTAGATACTCATTTACATTATAAGTTTTTTTTTTTATGAACGAAAAAGTTCAAAGGTAAATATGTGATTAAAAATTATTGTTAATTTTATTAAACACATAAATAAAAAGTTTACCTCGAGTAGGATTTGAACTTACGACCTGTACTTTGCTAGAGTACCGCGCTATTCAACTGCGCCATCAAGGTTCAAGCCCCAATCGAGGTAAATTTTGTCTTTATGTATGTAGAACTGATGTAAATTCTAAATATAATGAGATTACAATCAAATTACTTATATTAATGGAATGTGAGCCTGCAATATCGCAAGGATTCACACATACCAAAGCAATTTGACTAATATTACATACATAAAGACAAAATCTACATTGATTGGGGTTGCTCGAGCTCTCCGAGCTCCTTCAGCCATAATCATGGATTCCCAGCATACATACATACATTACGTATATATTCATGGTGGGATTAAGGATGGGTGTGGTCAGGATAGGATCGGAAGGAACGGATTTAGGGTTATAAAGGGGAAAATACTACCCCAGCATTCGCCTAAGTAGCCGCACATGGTATGCATATACGCAGTGACCATGCCGCTACATGTGTATGAGGAAAACTCCCTGAAAAAACCTCATACAAGGTAGACGGTAACGGGAATCGAACCCATTGTTAAACACATATTAAACGGGTCTATGTCTATATTGTCTGCACTTTGCATGATACTGCTGATTCACCCACCTACATAGAGTTTGAGCCTATCCTAAAGATTTTGCAAATTTAGGTTTTTTTCTAACTGGGTATTATTAATATACTTATGGGAAACACTAGACTTAAAAAGCAACATAAAAAAGAAATTTACTTTGCACCAATTACAATTTGTTTATACAGGGTGGATACTCTTAAGTGGAATAAATTCTGTAACTCAAAGGGGTGAAGTCCGGTAGAAAAATCATGATAGGCATTCTTTATAATTGTTTCCAGGCCTCAGTCTGGGCGTTACGGTTTCTCCATATATCCACCCCGAGGGTATTCCTCTTAATACAAATTTTACACTGTGTATCATTTGACCTACCCTTACATTTAAAAAAAAAGTTAGTGATGGTTTTACCCCCGGGGCGGATATATAACTGTAACCCGTCTTGTATTTCGTTTCAGAAATCCTAATATTCTATTTACCCTATTACAGCACTGAAAAATATGCTCCCTGAAAGTCAACTATAGTTAAACAACATCCCAAGTCTGTCTAAATCATTTTGAAAACAAATATTTGTCAGTCTTAATTGACAGAAATTCTTCTTCATACAGCACACATTCACAATGCCAAAAACAGGATGACAGTTCATTAATAAGTTGAAAAAAAAAGCAAGGCGTGCACCCTGTGGCACTTCAGAGGTGACATTGATTATCTTAGATGTATGTTTATTTACTTTGACAACCTGAGTTTTGCCACACAGATATGATGCCACTCACTCCAATATTGCTTCACACATTCCAAAGCCCACCAGCTTCTTTAATAGAAGCCCATGGTTTACCCTGTCAAATGCCTTGGAGAAGTCAGTGTACCCGTCCTTCAAGGCATTGACACTGTAGTCATGGTACAGCAGCAGGTTCCTTGAAACTGAGCATTTTCACAAAAGCCATGTTGATGCTGATTGATAACATTTTTGTTTTTTGCAAAAAATCAGACTCTAGGACTCAAATAGTTTTGGGATAAAGGAGATTATACAGAATGGTCGGTAGTTCTCAGCCATATTCTTGCCACCAGAATTCTTATACACGGGTTTAAAAATTATTGCTTCCAGAAGTCAGAAAACATGCCAGAAGAAAGTGAGGGATTAATTAAAGCCAGAAATCAATCTATGAAAGCTTCTCAAACAAATCAATATACATACACAGGAGCAAAAGGGGTTGATATTGTGTTGCCATCATTACCTGTAGCATCTCCCTTTTTGATTGTGTTAGGGATGCCACGATCATGGCTCTAGGAATGAATGTATTTCCAAAAATATTTAGGATATTAAATATTAGACTGTGTTGCACGTTGGAAATATAAACATTATAATATGCCTTGATTTGGGCTGTACAGCGTTGCATAAATCCACTGAAAATATTGTAATATGAAACTCACTTATTTTGTACCTCTTGTGGACCTCCATTTTCTTCAAGATGGTAGACTTAAGTTCATTGCAAGACCATATGAGGAATTTATAACTTCTTTACAAATATTTTTGGTACGTAAAGCTCCGTACAATAGGTTAAAATTTGTTAAAATAACAATACAGCTCTATTAACATAAGATCGTCCAATTTTTTTTGTAGTAAAAAATTACTTATACTGTTGTAGTCGGCATTTTTATAATTATATATACATTGCTCATATTCCTACCGTTTAAATTTAACATTAACATTAAAACTTAATTCTAAGGCGGGACGATGAAAATCTATTATCTACGCATACCACACTGGTATTAAAAAGATTAGAGAACACGAGATCTAACGTACATTATTAGCATTATGTATATATATATATATATATATATATATATATATATATATATATATATATATATATATATATATATAAACTGCACTTCAGGCCTAAAGGCATGTGGCTAAAATGTTCTTCTTCCAGTCCTTCTTGTTGTATGCAAGTGTTCACCAATTTTCTATCTCGTAGTTGAGCAGATCTTCTTCCACCAGTTCCCACCAAGTTTTCTTTAGTCTGCCTCTTCTATTTCGACCTCCCAACTGCAACTGATACATCTTTTTCGTTAACTACCCATTTGGTAATCTTGTTATATAATCGAGCCGTTCTAATCTGTTCTGAACAACTACATTTTTTATTCCTACCTCTTTATAAACTTCCATCAACTCTGTGTTCGTCCTTCTCCATCCATCTTTTCATTTAACACCTGTAAATATAGTTCGGAGTACGTTCCATTCCCATACCTCTAGCTTATTTACACACAAATGCGTCGTTACCCAAACTTCGCTGGGTTATGTTACTAATTGGTCTTATGATAGATTTAGAAATTTTCACCTTTGCTGCATTTGTTAAATTTTTTTCCCGAAATAATTTTTTGCATACCTGAGTTTAGAATGTTATAATTTTTTTATTTGGCGTTCGATTGTTTTGATATTTGGCATGAATGTACCTTGTACACATCTATCAACGGTCATTAAATATGAAAATTGTAAGTGAACCTCTTCGGCAGTTATTTATAAACAAATCAAAAAAAGGACTATTTTTTTGCACATATTTTACATACGGAGACTTTGAAGACATGTAACTTCATTATGTTTAGATAAAAATATATGAAATTTTAACCAATAATGCACCCATCCTATACGAACGGGTTAGTAATTACAAATCTTCCAAAAGTTTTCAAATTTTGATAAGAATGAACCTTTTATCAGTACATGCTAACTTTTTTAAAAATGCGTATTTTTGCGTTTCGACTGAACTTAAATTTTAGGAATGAATTTATAGTAATCAAACGAAATCTATTAATTATATAACTTCGTCGCACTCAATAAAAAATTTAATCTTGCCCGCCGACGAAGAGAGCGCAATATTGTAATAAATTGAGAGGCGAGTAACTACGAGATTATATTCACGCCACCGAACCCTGCTAAAACAAAACTGTGATTTCTGTACTTTTTTTAAATGTAATAAAATAATAAGACTCAACACCTTATCCTTGGATTTTCGACAGTTCCTTCGGAGAAACTGCACTTAACGATAAGGCAATCTCATGATGGCTGAACGACGCAATAAGATCCGTTCAAGGGTAGTTCGTTCAAAAGGCGTTTTATACCAACGAAGTTCATTTTTTCAAATTATACCACTTTAAACCAGTCAAACTTCAGCACATTACAACGGTACATAAATAACGAACTTATTTTATTAGGATTAAAATTCATTGTCCATTTTTGTCGTAATTTAATATAATATTTAATGTAATATTTACGTTGAATTTTTTTCTCAAATATTAAAGAAATGTCACTTTCATCAATTATCAATTGCATTATCAGTGTAGATTTTATTTGTAAATTGAAACTTTCATAACGACGCTATATATTAACTTATAACTTTTATAAAATAGTCTTTAAGACCAAAAATCTTAATCAAACGTTTTATTACAACTTACTAAATTCAGTGGAAAATGTTTTTTTAATCGACTTTTAAATACCAAACCTTAAATTTCAAGTTGTTCTGTAATTAACTGAACAATTTTCTTCATGGTTATTTAACGAAATCAATAAAATTAAAAAAAAACATTAACTTTTATTTAAACTATTAAAATCCATCCAAATTAGGCAAGATCGTTGAAATAATCGAACTGCAATGTGGTCCAGCCGATAACGCAATTGGTCGAGATAAGTTTTAGCTCTTTTAATTACAACCAAACTTATCATTGTTTTCTTTTTGTGAAAACTTTCTAAATGTCTTTCTTTCTAAATTTAATACTTCAAATACGCAAAGAAAAAAAAACATAAAACGTTATAATCGAAAGCTTTCCAAAAATGTATGCCTTATCAAATTCAATTGCATGAATTTATACTATTTTTCAGATGTACGGTGCTCACAAATAATGTATAATTTCAAAATTACCGGCACATATGTGATAAAATCACGGCCACGTGACACATTTTAGATAATGTGGTGACATCCACTTTACATATTGCCTTTTTATGTTTGTTTGCCAAAAGTTGCATCACATACATTTGTAAATGATATTTATAAGACTGTGTAACCTCTTATCTATATCATGTTTCACTGGAGTGAAAGAGCATTTTTGTAATTTTGCAAAAAATTTCTTCAAAATAACTCAAAAACTATTAATGGTACGCAAAATTTTGTGTACAAAACTGTAGGTTTGCCAAGGAATTTAATTTTACAAAGGATTGAAAATTATCTGTAAGTCAAGAAAAATTTTTATCGAATTACAAAAACAAGCGTCGTTTTATAGAGTAACTAATGCTCACATTTTTTCAAAATTAACCACTTTAAACCGGTCAAACTTCTAGAGCACATTACAAGTACATAAATAACGTGGTAACGATTATTTTCAATTGGGGTGGTAATTAGGGGGCGATTTCCACATTTTTTGTCGCCGAAATAAATTTAATATAATATTTAATGTAATATTTACGTTTGCAATTTCTTTTCTCAAATATTAAAAGAAATGGTCACTTTTATCAATTATCAATTCGATTGTCTTATGATTTTGGATTTCTATTGAGTTGACTTTCTTCCCCATTTATATATTCAATATTTATATAAGCTTTTAATATAGTCTTTAATAATAAAAATAAATCAAACGTTATACTTATTTAATTACTGAAATTCGCAGTGGAAAATGTTTTATTTACGACTTTTAACACTCAAACCTTAAATTATAAGTGATATTCTTGATACAACAAAAAAAAACTTATCAAAATTGAATGGACAGTTTTCCGTTCATGATTGATATTGAAATTCAAGTTTATAGAAAATAAAACACATTACGTTTCTTTATTTACACTATTAGAAATCCTACCTATTTGGCGCCTCGTTGAAATCCGATTACGTAACTGCAATGTGGTCCAGCCGATAACGCAATTGGGTCGAGATGCAATTGACGCCTTGTTTCTTTTGTTCCCACGATATCTTGTTTATACCTTTTTTTGTGAATTGTCTTATTGTACTTTTCTTTCTAACACTTATGATTTTTGTAAATAACTGCTTGATATATTTATAATAGTCAGTTATTACTTTTGCAAGTGAACTAACGGCCGTGCTTTTAATTGTCTATATTTTCCAGTTGCTTTGCTTTATATATCGATCTATTACACTGGATCGATTGTCGTATTTTACATTTAATCGTTCAATATTTAAACACAATCTTGGAATACTTTTGATGCGCACAGAAAACGTGATTTTTAATTATTGCGTAACCTTTCACGCGATTTTAATTTATTGCACAATCTTTTTATTTGCACTGTGTTTACTTATCCTCTTATTATTTTAATAAGGAAGGTAATTTCACTTCTTCCCTATTATACACTAAATGTGATCTTACTTTACTTCTAATTTTAGGGTAACTTGACTATTACCTTGTAATTCGTACCTCGGCGACGAATTACACTTTTGGTGATTTTCAACCAACTCTGATCAGTTACTTAAGGTGACCGTTTTTAAAAACGGCACGTCATTATGACAGCGACAGCGTCTCTACAAACATTTACGTTTCCGCGACTTCCGTGTTTATTTACATACTTTCCAATTAAATATGCAAAGAACGTCATGAAGCAAATTCAAGATTTTCATCTTAAAAATAACCATTTCTTTATGTAGAAAAACAAAATAACTAATTGATGTATAACTTCGCGCGAAATTTGAAATTTTCTAAGGCACCCGTTACAACTTGACCTTCTTGTGTTTGTCAAAAATATTCCGCTTTACATGCATTTAAATTTTATGTACGAATATTCATTTAATAAAACTCTTATGTTACGACGTGAATGTATTTCAATCGTGGCGCTTGTGTTTGACATTTTCGTTTTACCAAACAGCAGCGGAATGGAAGCACTAGACTCGTACGTATTATTTCTATCCGTATTTAATTTTTCATTTAAAAATGATTATTTACTTGGTCAAATATTTGTGTTACATGATCGAGTATCGTTATTAACGTTATACGGTGCGCCAAAAATATCAGTGCCATAACATTATGCATGTTTCAAAAAATATACAAAAAATTTTCTGTTCACACTCGTGCACGAATCGACAAATACGTTATTTGTCCGATGTGGTACGAAATATGCTAATTGTACAAAATAATCTTGCAACTTTGCATGTTTGAAAACACTCCTTATGTTATCATTATTATGGCCTGTGAACTCTAACCATTTCTATCATGATTTACTAGCTTTATTTGCTTTATAGCGTTAATTATTTCAGAAACATTTAAATCTAATAGCCCTCTTATTTCTAGGCTTTAGATATTGTAAAACAGGCTAAAGTCGCAAGCATACTTGGAGATGGGTCAGTGGATCGGCGTAGACCAACCAGCAATAAAGAAAAATCACGAAGAGGTTCTCGCGAATCTCTTGACATGGCATATGACGCAGATGAGGTAAGTAAAACAAACACTTTTCTTATTTTTAAAAGATCATCTTCATGTTGCAATTGTGATGTCGGAAAATGTTTTGGTAAGTGAATATCGTTAACGCATTCATACGCCATATAAAAGAGTTTGTACGTATCACATGCTTATTTCAAGATTATAAAATTACAACTTATATAGATGTAAATGAGAGTTGATCTCACTTTTTAAGGGCTTATCAACTCCATTGATATTTTTTAACTCCCTCATCTTTCAATTTGCTTCGTTTCTCCCTTTTTTTAAAATTTATTTTAGTTTAAAGCTGTTTATTACTCATAATTAGATTCTAAGCTTAAGTATAGATTTAATACACACAAGAATGTTGATGAGGTTAATTTTTAACAGCCAAGCAATGTACGAACACCAGACACCGAGAAAGCCGGACTCAAAACCAAACTGTTTAATGCTTTAGGCATTAACACACCTCTGAACAAGCCTAGTTCGTAGTTGTCCTATTGTACAATGAACGCAGGTTTTAAAATAGTTGATAGATAAATTCTTATTAATCTTTTAGTGTGCATTTTATAATTTTTTTTACATTGTTCAGTACTGTTAAAAAATGATAATAGATGCTTGAAATTGTACTTAAGCGGGTAATTGTTTTTATAATATTTTTTATTAATTGGTCTTCCAACCGATTTTTCTAACAATACTGAATATAATTTTATTTGCATTTCTTACATTCCATTGTATTTTAATTTGTTTTCAATTTTCATTATTGTGCATTGTAGCTTTGATAACTTATATTTAATTTTTATCGATTTTACTCCTATAAAAATATCGGACAGTGAAATATAATATCGTAGCATGGTTTTAGAATTTTTATTGTATTGATTTTTTTTCTAAATTAATTTGTACTTGTAACATGGTGTTATGGTTCCTAAACTGTCAATGCTATTTCGATAACAGATTCTGTATCACGCCATCACAGAGGATCGAAACCCTAATAATTTTGGCAGTTTTAATATCTCCAATAGCTCAAAGTTGAAAGTATTAACAAAATTGTTTGTTTTTTGGAAGATAATACAATTTTTTGCTGTTCGATAACTCAAAACTTTTTCTTGACAAGTAATGCATTGTATTTAGTAGTAATAACAAAATCTGAATATACCTTGATTAGTGTGCACTCTGTATAATTAGTATTAGCAATTTTTTCATCTTTAAACAACGTTAGTGCTTTTTAGGACAGAAAATCTAAATTTAGTTAATCATGCTAACGATTTTTTAATATAATTATAGAATTTCAAAATTAACAGTTATAGGTTTTTATAACCGTGGTTTTTCTGAAGATTGTCTAACAAAATGAAATGTAGATTAGTTGTCAAACCTTTTTGGAAAATTTGAACTTGAGTTACGAATGGCTTACATGTTTCTTGTCACTTCTTTACAATGGGGCGAAAAAGAACAACTTCTGTATTATTGATTAAAAAATAATGATTATTGAATGATGGTTCATTTTAAATTATTCATTAGACAGTACCATTTAACCAACCATTTACATGATTATATAAAACATTCATTTTTAAGTGAGCTGAACTAGTAAAAACTAAAAACGCACATAACCTATGATTTTTTTATGTGAGCCAAAATTTCTAAAAGGGGAAGAAAATTTCTGTTTCGCTCAGTTTTCAAATGTGCTTCTCAGGGAAAATTGATAAAGGAAAGCGCCCTTATAAGTAATATGGAATATAACATAACCTATAATACTGCGCCTTTTGCCGACCAGTTCAGTTACTATCGAATTTTAAAAAATCACGTTTTTGTTACCTATGATCATTTTCTAATTCAATTTCATTTGAATCAATATTTTACCACAGACAATGAACTATGCAATTGAAATAAAATCTGGATTAAATTATGTATGAAAAAGCGACATTTTCCCCCTTTTCGCCCATGTTATGTTTTAAGTCGGCCAGGAAGATACCTACTTTCAGTCTCCGACAAATAAAAGATACATCTTTTGGTCGCCATAGTTATACTTGGCTCTACCAGGCGCCTCCCTACCTATACAAACTAAAAACCAAGATAAAATAAAATATTCTGAAACAAAACTAAAGCAATAAAATATTATACTGAAACGAAGCTGGGTAGGTAGGTACTTCGAGAATAAAATAAAAAAAATTGGCAAAAATTGCATGTAATCATTTGCGACTGCCACGGAGTAAGGTAGGTCATTAAGTTCTATGCAGTATAGTTGATAACATCTTGGACAAAAGTCACAGCCCATATTCCTTTCAGCTTATTCATCATCTCACAAGGAATAATTAATTTTTTTCTTTTTAAGCGTATTTGGCACTTGTTTTTTGGCAACATTTTTTGGTTTTATGTTCTCTTTTCTTTAACTCTTGTTCCTCTTTCCTTTTTTGTTTCTCATTTAGTTTGCGTTTGGCTTCATCTTCTTTTTTAGCGTAATATTCCCTCCATGCTTCGCCGGAATTGGCACTACTAGGTAATTTCTCTTGTCCGATACTACATGAAACACCAGATGTTTTGGGCGAAGATTTGAAGCTGTATATGTACTCCAGATGTTCACTTAATACGCCCTCCGTCACATCGATTG
Source organism: Vesta saturnalis (assembly GCA_036346205.1). Taxonomy (NCBI): domain Eukaryota; kingdom Metazoa; phylum Arthropoda; class Insecta; order Coleoptera; family Lampyridae; genus Vesta; species Vesta saturnalis. The sequence continues at coordinate 351,514 of JARFJB010002092.1, forward strand.
GTATATTCTATAAACATATGGCTGGTGTATCTATTGTAACTGTGTTGAACGAAATATTGGACTCTCTAAGAACAGGCGCTAGTGATGTTTGCCTCTCATGTTTATTTGTTGTAACATCTTCTAAAACATTTACTACCAGTTCAGCTGAATCTATTGCAGTTTCCTAAAAACAGGATGAATGACATTATTTTAACATAGAGCATATTTTGTATTATCTAATACCTCCACACTAACTGTTTCGGCTGAATCATTTGGTTTGACCAGAATTGAATCTGAAGATGGATGTTCCTGATATTCAATTATTCCTACGCCTTCCGCCATATGCATTAGTGTCTCTTTTGTATTTTTGGCAGGTTCCTAAAATTAATTGAAGTAATAATTTTTAGGATAAAATAAGAACGAACACTGACTGCTTGTCCAGCCCATTTATTGCGGGACCCTTGATCACATGTACTAGTCGGTCTGCTGAATTTGCAACAGTTTTCTCTTTACCATCTACTATTTCGGGTGTCGCCCAGCAATGTCCCGAACGAAGCATTACATTACCGCATCTTTTCGTCCTCAAAAAATTTCATTTTGCTCGGGATCATTTCGGGACGAATTCCGTAAGTGTCTAAACTGTTTTCAATTTTTTTATTAATTTTTTCTGTCGCTCTAAAGCCTGTATGTGTGAAAATTTCTTCATTTTCCGTCCTTGTTGAGTTTAACGCATGCTGTTGCTCGACACTATTTTTTGCACATCTAGTCCTCGGCGGTCTAACGTATGAGAACATTAGGGGGGGGGGGGGGTGTCATGTTTTCCATCAGCCGCAAAAACTAGCAATACCGTGATATCCTCCTTATCAGAGCCGGCTTTTATCTTATATTGATTTCTATAACACCGTCGACCCAAAACTGCTTGTTTTAGGGCACAGTAGGAATCACCGTTTAAAATTCTCGAAGGGTTATCTAAAATATCTATACAATTCTTTTGGGTTACATGTATTCCCAAATTTATGAACCATATCCGCATTGATTCTTCGGTAATTAATGCCCTTGCTTTAGTAATGCTCTCAACCACCAAGACAAACACAGAAACATGTAATTCAGTGCATTATTTTACTTTATTATTTTTATGTTTCTTTATAACGATGGTATCAAAGTTTCCTTTCGCACATCAGGCGCATCCAATGCTAACGCTCAAAACTATGTTCCGGGGAACATGATTCGGCTGACTACGGTTATCTTAGCCATACGCGCTTATACGAGCGATTTGGGGCACTAAGCAGCGTGTCTCCAGTAAATGTCTTGCCTTTATAGAGCACACTGCACATTGATTCCGGCGCGTACCACGCGTGTGATTCAGAGACGTGAAGTGACGTGTATTATCAATTATCAATGATGGAAGTTAATCGTGTGGAAAATTAAAAAAATCCGCTGTCATTTGAAGAAAAACTTTTAATTAAGAAGAAATGAAGGCCTGTTCCTGATCTTCAAATTAACTACACTTCCACAAGTAAAACCCGAACTTGCAATAGAGTAGTCAATAAGAATATCTATGAAAAATACGATGGATGTGTGGATGTTCAGTAACAAATAAACTATTTTGTTTTATGTGCTTAATTTTTAAGAAAGACGTTAGTGCGTGGAATAAACAAGGGTTGAATGATTTAAAACACATCGCAGAGAGGGCAAAGAAACACGAAAATTCTGTTTCTTACATGAATTTTAGTGTTCTAGACAAAGTGGACATACGTTAATAGTTAGGCAGTGCTTATTTGCGACATAAAATTAAGTACAACGAAGATGTGGAAAAATCAACTTTGCAGCTGAATTAGACGCTGTGCTTGCAATACTTATGAAAGGTTTATAAGTGTTTAAAGCCGTCTCAAAAACTACTCAGAACGAATTGCTAGATGCAATGTTGATAATTTACAAGCAGGAAATATTAAAAGATATTAACTGTGCAAATTTCATTGCTTTGAAAGCCGATGAAACTACACGCACCTCTAATCGTCAGAAAATACATTTTCGGATTCTATTTAATGGACATATTTTTGAACAATTTTGGTCTTTTTTAAGCCGGGTGGACATAATGCTGATGTGGTCCGTGATGAGTGGTGAGACAAATGGTGTGCAGGCCATTATCAAAAGAACATTTCCACATGCACAATATATTCATTGTTACGCGCATCAATTTAATTTAATTATTGAACGAGCGGCACAGTTGAAGCTTTTCATTTCGATCGCCAAAACGAACGGTAATTCTTAATGAAACAGTTAAACGTAGATTAGCACGGACTGCTCCTACACGCTGGATTTTCAAAAGTCGAACTGTGAACTCATTTAAACACCAGGACTGTGAACTCATTTAAACACCAGGATTCAAAGAAGGTTTAGACAAAATTATTGACGAAGGATGGATTCAGTTACTATTAGTGAAGCAAGTGGTTTATTGAAACACTTGAATTTCCCGGGATGTCTCTACTGGTTAAAAATATTCCATTTCATCATGCCACATGTTGAAATATTATTTAATCAGGCGTAAATGCGCGGGATTGACAACTGCAAAAGGTAATTGAACAATTCCAACAGCAAATTATTCGAATTAGAAATTCTACTGACAATGACAATCAAGAACGCAATAATGAAGAACATGCAAGGAAAAGACAAAACACGATAGCTGGAGATAACAGAGTTGTTACTGCAAAGGAAGTATGTGACACTGTTTTAAGCCAAATTAGCGACCGATTTGATTTTAGGGATCAATTAAAGTGCAGCAAAATTATTTGATTCTCAAAATTTTAAAACTTGTAGATTTATGCCACGTTTAGTGTTCATAACAGACAACAACCTAAAATAGGTTTTGATGGAAAGATATAAACTGTTGGTTATTATTTGTACAACGCCCATGTCGACAGCAGAATGTGAACGATGTTTTTCCACCCTCAAACACATTAAAACTTTTCTGAGAAGCACAATGTCAGAAGATCGACTGAACGTATTGGCGATCCTATCAGTAGAAAAGAAGGTCGTCCAGTCTATTCCGGATTTTGACAAGAAAGTCGTAGGCGTCTTTTTCAGCATGAAAAATAGGAGAATGGATTTATGTACAAAAAATAGGAAAGTTTTTTCTTGTGCCCACTCTCTTTAATGACTCACGAGTCACCACTGCTACCTCCCTCAAAGACATTTTAGGATGCCGCTTCAAATAAAGTTTCCAATTTTTCTTATGGGAAATCTACATTTAGCAATATGAATTAACCACTGGACAATGTCATTTTCCTGTCACTGTTAGGCGTGGTGTTGGTCCCGTTTTCATAGGGATTTCAAGGACTCTTCCCTTTAACCTATCTTGCAAGGTTTTTCTGATGTCCGGATTTGAGTGAGTGCCATACTAAGGTCATATTTGGAGTGCATAAACATTTTTCGGTTCGTTTTCTGTGTGTTTTTGACTGCTTTGATTCTTTTAGGAGCCATCCAGAGAAACCGAGAAAGTTTAAATAAACTATGACTAAAAATGAACCTATGGTCGGCTGCTTATTCCGCATGTAAATAAACAAGTGCCGATAAGACAATCCATTCTCTAGAATAACAGATCAAGTTAGTATTATATTTTTCATTAAGGATTTGACCTGGCCAAAACTGGATAGGAAATTTAATATACGTTTCTAAAAACAAAGACGCATAGTCTCTAAGGAATAACATTCATATCGGTGAAAAAGAAATAGAATGTAAATATGCTCTCCTCTTCGGTGTTCGCTCGCATGGCCAAACATTAAAGCTAGGTTATATTATTTATTGTTATTCGTTTAATGGTAGTTTAGTGTATTTTCATCTTGTCTGTTCATCATTGCCAAATAGCTGACCGAAAACGGGGTCGTATTTTTAATCTGTTTTTAGCAAAAGTATGCTTATATTTTCATCAATTTATTAAGATGTGATCGAGAACAGGGAATGACCCGCTACAGGCACATGGGCTCCACCTACTATCGGTTTCAAAAAGCAATACACCTAAGTTTAGAATGTTATAATTTTTTTATTTGGCGTTCGATTGTTTTAATATTTGGCGTGAATGCACTTTGTACACATCTACCAACGGTTGTTAAATATGAAAATTGTAAGCGAACCCCTTCGGCAGTTATTTATAAAAAAATAAAAAAAATGACTGTTTTTTTGCACATGTTTTACATACGGAGACTTTGAAGCCATGTTACTTCATTATTTTTAGCTGAAAATATATGAAATTTTAACCAATAATGCATCCATCCTATATGAACGGGTCAGTAATTACAAATCTTCCAAAAGTTTTCAAATTTTGATAAGAATGGACCTTTTATAAGTATATACTAACTTTTTTAAAAATGCATATTTTTGCGTTTCGACTGAACTAAATTGTAGGAATGAATTGTTGGTAAATAATCACTGTCAAATGAAATCTAATAATTCTATAACTTCGTCGCAGTCAATAAAAAATTTAATCTTGCCCGATGACGACAAGAGAGCGCAATATTGTAATAAGTTGAGAAGCGAGTAACTACAAGATTATATTCACGCCTCCGATCCCTGCTAAATCAAACTGTGATTTCTGTATATGACTGAATTTTTTTTTAATGTAACAAAATAATAAGACTTATATAATTCGTATTATATGTATTAGTAATAAGGATTGTACAATATTGCAAATAAAGAAATTGCAGTTTTGTTTTAGCAGGGATTGATGGAGTGAATATAATCTCGTAGTTACTTGCCTCTCATCTTATTACAATATTGTGTTCTCTTCATCAGTGGCAAGATTAAATCGAAGTTATATATTTAATAGATTTCATTTGATAGTGATTATTTACTATAAAATCCATTCCTACAATTTAGTTCAGCAAAAATATACATTTTTAAAAAAGTTTGCATGTACTGATAAAAGGTCCATTCTTATCAAAATTTGAAAACTTTTGGAAGATTTGTAATTACTAACCCGTTCGTATGGGATAGATGCATTAATGGTTAAAAAAACAAAACAGTCCTTTTGTTGATTTCTTTGTAAATAACTGCCGAAGAGGTTCACTTACAATTTTCATATTTAATGACCGTTGGTAGATGTGTACAAGGTATATAAATGCCAAATCGAACGCCAAATAAAAAAATTATAACATTCTAAACTCAGGTGTCTTGCTTTTTGATACTGATAGTAGTCACATATTTTGTTACAAATTATAATGCAAAAATAAACCAGCATTGCTGTTAATTTTTTTCCGAAGAATGGTTAGATCAACAATATTTTTGAAAGAGCAAAAAAATGATACAAATGAATCATCGTATCAGGGTTGATGGAGTGAATAAGACAAGATGTTTTACCCATTTGCAATGATGGACAAGAAATGTGTGATTGTATGGTGATTAGAAACTTATTTCAAACACATTTACAGTTTGACAACAACGCAGAATTTTGAACAATATTATGAAAATAGCCTGTGTTACTATTTGACAAAGAATTTACATTTCATTTTGCTAGACTTTATTACCATACACCCTGTACAATGCCGTAGCAAAAAATGAAAATGGTGTAGAATCGTTACTGATTAGGTACGTGATTTTCGATTAAATCAAAGTCAAGTAAAATGGTTCACATCGACACTACAAGTTGTAATTAGCAAGAAGCGAATCATTTCGTAACACATACTTTCATTTGTTTCTTGTTCGAAATAAATTTCCCTCTTATTTATTAAAATGAATTATTTAAAATCACAATTAAGTAACAGATATGATGCAAACACGATTTGGAACACGTAAATAAAAATACATTTGGATCGTCATCTATTACTTCATACACATATACACACATGACTGATGTGAAAAAAAAATAAAAGGTGAAAACAATTACATGAAGTAATAACGATTCTACAGTATTCGTCATTTTTTCCCATTCAGCCTGTATACTAATTTATGTAGATAATTGAACAATAAAAACAAAAAAAAATACAATCACCTTTGGATACTCATCATTTTTAACAAATGCATAAATTGTCAAAATACTCTAATTAAATTTGTTTGTAAAGGTTGTGATTAGTGATTAAGATGAAAAATTTTTCTTGCAAATGCACGGAATTGCTGAATTAGAGAATTTTGACTTTAATGCTTTACTAAAAGTTTAATGCACTAATTATTGAATCTCGAGTCAATTACATAATGGCTGTTTTTGTTTTCACGATCATCGAAATTTTTGTATGTAATCAACATTTTTATCATATATTAAGCAATGTAGAATTATTGTTAAAAGATACTAGATCAAAACAAAGGGATATGCTAGCTAATAAACTTTGAAAGGTGTGATGTATTATTTATTAAAGTTATTAACATAACAGTATAATAATATAAAAATAATTTACTATCATGTTACTTTTACATGAGTTTATTCTTTGTTAATTATTATTTGTAATAAAATATATGTTTATTCGATATTTCGTTTTTTGTAAATGCACACTGTATATAAATAGTAATAACCTTCCTTTTGTAAACGGAACGACATGTGCATGTTTCTATAGAAAGTTAACACTGTATGAATCATAATTTAGATGATAAGATCCCGTTATGTTAATTTAGCTATTTGCCTTCTTTTAACACCTGCATGCTCTTTTTTTCTCTTTATTTTTGGTCTGCATTAAAATATTTAGTAGATTAGATCTAATATGCGCCGATTCTCATTTTACTGTAGACCACAATGGAGTTGATAAAAGCCGCTAATGCTATGACATTTTTATTCTTTCTAACAGTGCTTAGAGCATGGTTGCAGTATTTACGTTTATTCAGAAAAGAGGTTTACTACTAATCTGCTTTTAAACAGATTTTGATTCTAAACTCTCTTCAATTTTGACATTAAGAGAGATGATGATCAAAATAAATCGCTTGTATCTTGCATGCTTTGCACTGCAAGTCTTTTCTTTATTTAGTGATTCTGTTAGCATTGGATATTGTTTATACTAATTGCACATTTCAGTAAATCTTTACTGAAATTTAGAGTACGCACTTAAAGTTAGTTAGTGTATGTGAGTACAGCACAACAGCAAAGGTTCTATGGGAAAAATCCGATCAGCATTAATCAGACTTCTCTCTAACAAGGAAAAGCTAGCTGCCCTTTCGTACAAAAAGAAGATTGTGTAAGTTTTCATTTTTTTTCAATTTCTTGAAATACAATAATTTAATAATTATAAGAAATGTTTTAACATTGTTTTGTTTTTATTTTGATTAGAACGAGCCCCGTAAAGTAGCAGTTCGAGCACAATAAAGAAAAAGATGATGGAATGTCTACCATATATAGTGATACCTTATATACAACTGTATTTAATTTCACCTTCCGCTTAACATCTTTCGGGGTTAAGGTTACTGTGCAATGACGTTTTAATGTAATACTGCTATTTGTCGTTGAGTATCTATTATAACTAATAAGTGCAATATAATAGCATGTTACATTCCAAATGCAGTTAAAGCTGAAATTTAAAGTGAGCATTTATTATACATTTTTTTATTCACGTGTAGGTTACAATTTTATAGACATTAAGTGCGTTCATCACATTTACGTTAATGCTTAATTTAATTTATTAAAATATTAAAGATTAAGGTTTGCTTATTTTTTATTATGTGATGAACGTAATGAATGCAAGTGTTTTGCTACTCATTTTTACTGTGCTTTTGCTGCTCTTTATACACTTTGCTGTTATAAACATATATATAATATAGTTAAAGTCAGAATTTGTTATTTTTTACTGTATAATCCTAAATATCAGCAGTGGTAATTCTTATTAAGTTAAAAAATAGTGTTCATAAAATTCATTTGTTGTGGTCACTTTTAAGACAGTGATCACTAAAGTACTTAAAAGTGACGTCATTAATTTTGGAAAGTATTAAGAGGAAAAATCTGCACTAGAGCAATGGTAATGTAAATATTCAAAATACTTGGCTTTTTTGGGTTTTCAATGGTGTATTTTTATATTATTGTTTATACAAATCTAAACGTTTCAATAACACTTACAGTTATCGTCCTCAGTAGTATCAAAATCTTTAGATTAGATTAAGATGTTGAAACAAAGAATGACATGTTTCTTACAGAAAAAGAGCCCCAGTCAAATTGGCTGACAATTTAGTGTAACGTAGTTTATGCTGTCCTGAGCAAATGTCTCCATGGGCACAACGAGATCTAATGCACAGTTTTTGAGATATAGGGTGTTAAACATGGGGAGGCAGGATTTTACTTACCTCTAGAGATAATCAATAATGTGTCGATTATTTTCTTATAGAAAGTTAAGGATAATAATTATAATCTTAATATTGTCGACACGAGTTGTAATGAAAATTTCTAAGACTCCATATACAGGGTGTTTTTTTCTACTAGCCAATCTTAAGATTTTGATGTAATTCTTTGAACAAGCTACGTCAAAACTCAAAAGTCAGTACACTAGCAGAATAACTCTTTCCTGGTTGGTGGTATAGTACGTATACCACAAATTTTCAAGTTGTTTGTGGTGTTGCTTGCAGGTATATTGTACGTACCACCAAATTAGCATCTACTTGACAAGCGCCATCTATTATCTAGCGCATACAAATTTGAATAATTTGCTGTAGTATCTACATTTATAGTTTGAAACTATCACAAGTGGGAGTGGTGTTAAAATTTTCAGTGTTTGATTTGAAGTAAATTAATTTACAATAATGCCAAGTAAGTAACAAGATATAATTTTGATATTGTCTTAGTACGCAAATTTATATTTACATTTGCGGTTATCTGTTTTCGTTATTTTATCTGTGTTACTTCAAATGTACCATAAAGTACCAATATAATGGACAATGTTATAACACGTATCAATTATTTATTTATTAGAAAGAAATTATTAAAGGACGCTGATGCTACTCCTATTCAAAACATAGTGGACTCGGAGGACGATGAAGATAATCTTCCACTATCCAGCTTTGTATCTAGCGATACATTTACTTGGAAAAATCCTACAATAGTTACTAATATTGGTAACAGCGGTAATAATTTTTAAGAGAGTGTGGGACCTGCTAACATACCCGAAGAACTAGAATCACCAGTTGATATTTTTGGGTGCCTAATAAATCAAGAAATGATTGAACACTTTGTTTTTCAAACAAATCTCTGCGCGACGCAAAGTGGCAAACTTTTTGTTCCTACAACAGCGAAAGAAATACAAATATTTTTAGCTATAAACGTTTTGGTGGGCCTAAAAAGGCTTCCAAGCTATCGCGTTAGTGGTCGTCAAAACTGACGAGGAGGGATTCTTATGTACCAACTTCTAATGAACTGTACTCGATTTGATTGGCGTTTACGAAATTTTCATTTACATGATAATGCTCTTCATCCGAAAGGTGGAGATCCTAAATTTGATAATATATATAAATTGCGCCCATTTCTAGATTTCTTATCACATAATTTTAGTTTTTATTATAAAATTCATCAGACTTTATCAATTGATGAATCCATGATTTGTTTCAAAGGCCATTCATCAATTCGCCAATACATGCCAAATAAACCAATCAAATGGGTTTATAAAGTTAGGACTAGGGCAGACGAAAGCGGGAACATCAATGAATTTCAGATATACACCGGGAAAGTACATTAGACTACAGAAAAGCAGTTGGGGCATCATGGACTTCCTGATAATTTTGTATGTGTAATGTTTGTCTATTCAAGTGGACAGGCAGTAAGTCTTGCTGATTTTTCCGTATGTTCCAATGTAATTAATTACCAACCAGCGACTACTCAATTCCGTGCGTATAAAAATTTTAACCGATTTGTCACGGTTGTTACGCATAAGGCAGTTTCAGTCACATGGGGAAATACTTGTTTTTTTACCTCAACGTGTTTTCTTTTCTGTTTCAAACCTTAATTACATATTACAGATATTAAAACCCATTAATCAATTTTTCTTTCACGGCAACAGTTGCGATTTAGAAAATGTTATTACAATAAAATTTTCTCGATCTGATATCACAAAGGGTATTGTAACTCAGATAAATTTTTCTGTTAAACTTTCTTACAGATAGTGGGCATCATTTCTTTAAATGCGTCACCTATGCTTATCAAGATAAGCGGTTTGCCGGCTGAACTCGCCGAAGAATGGGGACGCCCCGTAGTAAGACGTAAAGCAGCTGAAATAGTACTCGCAAATACTTACAGTTACCGTAAAATAAACCTCAAAGTCAGTAGTAAAAGTTGCTTGCTTGCTTATGATCGAGATTTTCAGTTAGAATGTCTATTGGCTAAATGGCGATATCTTGGATAATCGCAGAATACAAGACCAAGACCGACTGGGCAAATCACTTTAAACTCGAGATGTTTAAAATTCACCTTAAATTTATGAAGTGCAACAAGATATGGTTGACTAAACTTAATAAGTTTTTACCAAAATAATGAATACACAATTCTTAAAAGAAATTTTGAAACGTTTGAAACTAGAGCTAATGTTTGCATGAGGTAAACTATGCTTGGTCATCAATAGTTTGTAGCGTCCCCCACGTGCCCTATCTTGAAAAGTGTAATTTTAACTGATTTGCTGGAATGCAAGTTCAAGAACAAAACAATCGCTAAGTGATTTATCTTTACTTTTTTGACAATAATGTTATTATTACTCAAATTAATTGCTTTCCGTCTTGTGCTGTTTGAATTAGATAGGCTGGATAAGGTTAAGTGTAGCGTCATGTGGAGCAGGTAAGCAATGAAACTACTCACATTAATATCAACGAGCTTTGCGCAAGGTTGGTTTAACCCGTTAATGTACTATTGCGGAAAAGAACCACTAATAAAATCCACTTTATTCATTAAATAATTGCACAAGTACATTAATAAATCAAATAACACAAAAACAATGAAAGGGTTAGATATATAACAAAACACCATTAAATCAAGTTAAAGTACGTACACAATTATAACATTAAGAAAAAAAATTAACTCAAAGCAGTTTAGCTACACGTAAACACAATAACAAAAAAAACCAATGTAATCACACCCACAATTGTGTCATTAATAAAGCAGAATAAAAATTGTAATACCAAACATGTGGCCCTCTTAAACCGGTCTTTAAGTAAATAAGCAAACAAAACAGTAGGCAAAGTGCGGTACATATAAAATATAACAACAGTAAAGTTACACAGGTAAAATAAGGTAAAGGCAAGGACAAAAGAAAATAGACAATGAATTTATACGTACACAATTGTTTAGTGACTACTAAAGCACAAAATACATACGCACAGTTCCAATAAATTACATATAAAGAGAAATTAGTTCGCAGGCAAACAAATCTACTTAAACAAACTGACACAAAAAAAAGCTCATTAAAACAAAGCCTTACAAAGGTAAGTTGTAAATAAATCATAACATCGTGACCGATATACAAGTTTGGGGGCGTTAGAAAAATACAGCATCCCTTTCTCAGGTTACACATTCATCTGTACAACTATAAAAACAGAAAACATAGAATTCGAGGTGTTTAATGGTCATCTGGACCCGGGAGTATGTACACTCGGCAATTGCCTTTTTACAATTATAGCCAAGCTTTATCCTGTACCCGTTCGTCCATGCCCACCTCTACACAAATATAAATATAAACAACAAACAACAATGTTAATTCACCCAAATACATGAGTGAGAGAGCCCTGTACTGTGTTTTATGTCAAACGCAGCTGCCTTCCCCTTCGATTTCGAACTAACTATATTTACTCCCGAAAATCAACCTCCGTTATTGCAAGTAATAATAAAAAAAGAAACGAGAAATTATTTCTTGGGAACATTTTTCACATTCCTAACAGAACGAAATCTTAATTTTAAAATTATGCATTCGTCCGTAACAAACCCTACATTTAATATCAAATTTCCTAGTACCAAACAAAGACGTCTTTGATTGCAGTGTGTATCGACGTAATTAATTATTAAACTAGTGACATTTTTACACCAAGAAGGTCCGTGTAAAACTAGTCAGCATTTCGTTACACATCTGTTTCTATTCTAATATTTGTTTTTCTAACAACCCTTATTCAAATATCAATTGCGTAAAATACAGAAAATAAAATATCCAGAAAACATTATCAAATTGCGATTTAAGATATAATAAAATATATCAAACCCCATTATCTCTTCTATCGCGTTAACAATTGCGATTTGAACATGTTTATTATAATAATTAAATTTTCGTGGTCCCCTACCTACAAGTTTTGTATTTCAATTGTGAAAAAAGAATCCTAAACACTTAACTTAAAATATAGATTTCAAACAAACAATTCACTAGTACATTGAGAAAATTATTGCATCAATAATCAAAACAACAAATTTTGAAAAACACAGCGTGACAGTATTATTCTTTAAAGCTGTTCATTTAAAATGAACAAATGAAATCTAGGTTATCTTATGAAGATTTAGGCTGCAACCCTCCTTATGTAAAGTCACTGTTATTAACTTAAAATTGATATTTATCAAATAACACTTCCTGAAATTTAAAATAGTGAATATAAATCACATAAATATACACAATAAACTATAACTTAAATAAATTAACAAAGTAAAAAAAACATGAATGATAAAAACACGAGTCCGCAACGATGAATACCATGAAATATTTTAAATGCCATACGTTGTAAATGTAATAAGTATTAGTACTACTAACCGAGATTTCTTTTTAACAAACGTATAGACGTTCACACCCAAATTATATAAAGACAATGTTTTTTAAATACATAAAAAGATTATCTCAAGTGAGATTTGAACCTACGACATGTACTTTGCGTTGCAATTGAGCAAGCTTAGTCTTTATGTATGTAGAGATAAATAAGTGACTGTTATCTCATTATATATAGAAATCACACCTCTTCGTACATAAAGATTAAGCTTGCATCAATTGGGGCTTGTATCACGATAGCTCAGTTGGTAGAGCGGTAGTCTAGCAAAGTACATGTTATAGGTAATCTTTTTTTTATGTATTTAAAAAACATTTTCATTACATAATTAGTACTACTAGGAAATAATGTAATAGCTTTAGAAAATTGCACACTTCAAAAGCGGAGGATAAAGCCGGAGGTTAGGGACAGGTTTTCTTATAAGTAATCAGTTTAACCAGTTAGTGATAGGATACAAAGCAATATCGGACTGAATAGTATACATAAGATTGAAAGGAACTCTTAGAAATTTAAGTATTATAAACGCACACAAGCCAACAGAAGAAAAGAGGACGAGATAAAAAAAACAATTTTTTACGAACAGCTAGAACGTGTATACGAGACCTCAAGATATGATGTGAAAAAATAGTTTTGGGTCATTGTAATACGAAGATAGGGAAAGGTGAAATCTATAGGCCAACAATAGGGAGCTTTAGCAAACATGACAGCACAAATGAGAATAGGAAAAGGCTTATAGATTTCGCAATAGATAAAAACATGAAAACAAATTATGTTAAGTAAGAAGACAGACTAAAGCACAAACATGTATAGGAAAAAGAGACGGGAGGCTAAGTCAATCTGTAGGCAAAGTTATAGGAAGACTAAAAAATAATAAAAGCGCAAGCGAGATCGGAGTTGTAGCAGAAATGGTAAAATTACCAGTGCGGTTTTAGAAGCAACCGTTCTGTCACAGATCAGATTTTTACCTTGAACCAAATACAAGAGAAATTTTACGAGTTCAACAAAACAGTATATTAGTTGAGTTAATCGGCCTATTTCCACAGTTTTTGCTTCTTGAGTGCGACGTTTCGGAAGCCGACTCTGCTTCCGTCATCAGGCTTAATCCTAAGAAGGACTGTTATCGCACTTTAGTAGAATTCATATGTTATATAATTTTTTACTAAGCACTTGATTACTCTCAGATTCGAACTTGGCACCTTTCACTTATTACTCTGACACCTTTACGGCTGAGCCACTGAGGATTACTCAAATAAGTTTAAATTCTTCTTTCCAATTTGTATTGGTTTTACACACCATCCATCTATGGATTGTAATCTATGCCCCAGCTTCATATTGTTATGGCAGGTAAATTTCAAAACAAACACTTATAAGTGCTTAATTATGGTGTTATCTCTTTCAGTTTAATACTAGGACTTTTAAGTCTATCACATATGTCTTTCCTATTTACAAAATTCTGCGCCATCTATGAACGATGTCTCAAACTTAACGGAACACGACTATATATTAGACATCTTAAGTATTACTTAGTCTATGGCTATGTGGGTTTATTTCAACTTGTCACCAGTGATTTATGTTGGATGCGAAGTTAATGAAGAAATGAGTGACCGTAGTATTAAATGAAAAACAGAACAACTTGATCAGGGTACACACATTAAGTTACCAAATAATAATTATAAAAAAACACGAATGTATTCACAAACCTGTACCATATTTCACTAATAAAGATTGTCTTATTAATAATGTGAATACTGATATTAATTTTTTTTAAATTAGTAATATAAGGTGTACCCTTGGAAAAATAATTAAAGCTGTATTGTATATTTTAGATACAGAATAAACTGTACTTAGATATAATCACATAGGTAAACCAACACAATTGTAGTGGATTTATATCCTTGATTTATGGCACTTGTTATTTCACCTTGATTCTTCTTAATACAATTACTTTAAGCACTTTGATATTTATAAAGGTCTTCAATATTGAATAATTGATTGACTACCTTAATAATACTTTTTAAGTGAATAGTGTATTCACATCATTTAAAGAAATAAGATTTTAAAGAAATTGATTCGTTTGAATTGTGTTTTCGGTTATCTTGAAGCTTTAAGTTACAGACTCCCACAGATGGTAGATCAGCAACCTTACTTCCAGTGTTGTAAATAAAGGTAAGAACTTTCACTATTTCGGCTGTCTAGTCGGCCACGTACGAAGTTTACTATTGTAGTGACCTAGTATTTTAATAATTTATCAGTGAAACTAAAATCTACTTTCAGTGCTTGTAATGCTTTTTTTTGTTTATTATGATTGAGGTAGTTCTTTTATACCAAAAGGGATTCAAAGTTATTTGCACTCACTTAAGTTGAAAACGTAGTTAAGTTAAGTATTTAATGGGTTGTCATTTATGTAATCAACATATAACACTTAAAAATTTACAGGTCAAACCAGTGATTAATGGCCTATATAAGTATTCTAAAAATAAATGTATTAAACACATCTGTCTTAATAGAAACATGGCAAATATATTCTTAAAGTTTTGAATCACAAAATAGCAAGGTACTTTAACACATCTACCAAAATCTTTCCAACACCAGACCTAATCCGAGTATGTGGTTAGAATGTTTTTTCAGAATACTTTCTGACATGAGTAATCTTATTTTTATTCCTTTTTCCACTTTCTGTTATTAATATTATAATACCTATTCTATTAAATATCAATTCTGCTTGCAAAAAAGTTATATTCACCCCTTTGGTACTCGACATGATTTCTTTTCATGGAGGCCATGGCTTAAAAATATTTAATTATCTGTTCCACAAGTTTATTTAACGACAATTATAACTTAAAATGGTTTGTTTGATTTTATTTAAACGAATCATATCTAATAACAATTGTTAAAGTAACGCCATCTAGCTGATAGGATAAGAATGAGTGCATACCAGCTCCATTATCTTTTCATTTTCTGCTAAACAATCTAATTTCTAGAGGTACGTTTACATTGCTAGTGCATTTTATTAATTGCTCCCCTGAAGTAAAAAGAAATTCTTTTTGTAAGACGTGAGCTATTTATCTGTTAGTCAGCTCTTTGATGAATGTTATTTTAAATGTAACTTCAGGGCTTTCTTTGCAGCGTGGAACTTACTAAAGCTTAAAACCGCTGAGTTCATGTTCTTATTCTAATATTGACCTTGTAGTTCATCAAATCACCTGAAGGTACTCCAGCATTAAATTTTACCAAGCTAGTGGTGTTGTATAGTGTCTATTATCGGACACCTTCAACGTTTGTGGGGTCCTAACATAGCCACCTAGTGTCTATATTGTTATAACTAATACGATTATGTCTTACCTTTGATCTTACGACCATTACCATGGAAATACATATTAAGTGGTTGGCTAAACTATTTGAACTTCTTCATGTTATTGGTAGTGTGTTGTATACCTTAAATATGATTATTATACTATTACATGTATTGTATATGTATAATTTTTAGCCACTGTAAGTATGTGTCCTTGCTACCTTATGATAGTTACTTAAGTTGTTCACTTACTTTAGATTTTTTTTGTTTCTACCTGCTAAGGAAGAACCAGTGTGCTATGATCATTTTTAGATTTTAAATACAATTATGCAGTGTTGTGCACTTGGTCGGTTCTCATAATTTTTTGTCAATTTCTACTACGCCTTTTGCCCTACAATTTTAACTTAAATTCTACTACGCAAAATAGGTGGTATTTCTTATTTGTGATTGAATTATTAAAGGGTTTAGGGAGTGTAGCACTTGCTGACGGTCAGCCAATACTGTCATGTTAAGAGACTTGGAAACAAGTACTGTGACAAACATGTATTTCATTATAAGTTTTGTTATGAATGAATAAGTTCTACGTACATAAAGTTAAAATTTACATCGATTGGTGCTTGTATCTCAATAGCTCAGTTGATTAGAGCGGTACTCGAGCAAAGTACATGTCGTAGATTCAAATCTTACTCGAGGTATACTTTTTATTTATGTATTTAATAAAATGAATAATTTTTAATTAAATATATATATATATATATATATATATATATATATATATATATATATATATATATATGTGTATATATTTCAATCTTTTGTTATAATCAAACTGAGCTTATATACCTAATTTACATGGTGAGTTTTAAATTTTATTTTGTTTACGTTAATATTTAATTGTTATGTTAGTTATACTTTCAGAAAGGTAAATAATTGAGTAATAGAAATTATATTCTTGTATATTGCGAAACATTAAAATAAAGAAATGGTTCCAAGTTCTTTAAATTACGTAAGTCAAAATAATGAGCATGAGTATATACAATTATAAATATGTGGAAGAAACAACATAATATGTGGAATAACACAAGACCTTCCAAATTCCAAATTGAAACTTAAAAGAAATGAAATAATTTTAATGATAATAATTTTTTAGGATAATTATGCAACCTCTTTTTTAATACATTCATAACGAAAATAGTTGACATTGTTAAATCAAAAACAATAATTGGTCAGATACACGTTTAAAACTTCATGTCAGATTATGTATGGATGCCAACTTAAAAAAAATTCCAAACCCGCCCGCTTCTATAAAATATTCATAATACAGTTTTAGCATTTTCAATCTTATTTAATTAATTTTTAGATTAATTTGGTTTTGTATTCAGAAACTTGATAAATAAAACTTATGTAAAATTAAATTTCCTTTCAAAAATATGTTTACACATTTTCCACATTTTCAGATATTGAAAAAATTACACTTAAATTCTACCTTAGGCATTTTGCATAAAACATAATCGATATGTTTAAGGTCTATATGCTGGTATTCTATATTTTTCAAATTTCCAGCTGTTTCAGTAGTATTTCATAAAAACAAAAGACTGCTCAAAATACCCCCCCCCCCCTACATTTTACCTAAATCTAATCAGCTCCAGAGGAAATAAAAACAAGTGTAAATACGAAATTTTAGGTATTGTCGTTCTAAAGTTATCGTGAATACTAACATATCTGCACACATAGGCATGGTAGATGCGTACAGGGTGATGATAGTTTAACACCAATACCTGGTATTGAATGAAGTTCTGTTAGAATTTATTTCACTAAATTAAGGTTTTCTGTTTTGTCTCTTATTAAAGACCTTATTGCAAAGTGTTCCAGAACCTTTTTGAATTAACTATTTATTCAGATGAGTGCAATTCCTATTCTACCGATTCCTAATGTGTAGTTGTCTTCGTCCGGGATAGTAATTACCTCTGTGTGCGTGTGGTCGTCCGCGTTTGAGTGGGTGTGCATTAGGTTCCACGATAAGACGTACCTGAAATTTCATATTTAGTCTTGTTTTCATTTCTCTTGGACTGTTGTAAGAAATTTAGTGGCGTAGCGGCATGTTTTATGTGCAGTTTTGAGCTTTTAACGAACAGCTGCATATTTCAAAGACTATCTAAATATGTTGGCATATAGATTAAATTAAAATTATAAATTAAACAGTCTATACATTTTTTGGATGCGACGTGTAATTTGTCGACCAAAAAATTTCTAATGTGAAATTTAAGTACTTATGCCTTCTATTTTTTCCAATGGCTGAATAACGATCAATTTTATACGAAAATGTGTAGACATATTTTTCAAAGATAACTCAATTTTACATAACTTCTTTATAAAATTTCTTGAAACCAAATACGGCTTACAAATTATTTAAATAACATTTAAAATGCGTAAACTGTATGTGCGATATTTTTTAGTTCGTTTCATTTTTCGAGTTTGTAGGTTGGAAGGTCGCGTGTGGTTGCGTACTAGTTATTTTTTATTAAGGAAATACATCCATTAATTTACACGCTGAACCTAAATGATTTCCCTAATAAAAAAAAATCTAACGCTGCAAGCGACAGGGATAGTATAATTCACTATGTTTCATGAATATAAAATTATTGATTTTATAAAATCTTGACATATGGTAAAAGACAGACTCAATTTGTACCTGTTTTATAAATTACAAAGAAAAGACCGTGATCTAAATACTACCGTATTCGCCAGAACCGTATTCAGAAAATTTTTAATAAACTTTCAATTCCTCGTAATCTGATTGAAAACCAAACCAGAATTTTGGAAGTTAGCAGTATTTATCCGCAACAACCCGTCAGTCCAGTGCACATGAAGAGAATGTCATTTGAAGTTGTAGTTTGTGTTTATGATAAGGTAAAGTAATTGAGCATTTGAACATATCATTAAACGTAAACCTGATAGATTTTACAAGCTCTTAATCGAAATTATTGAATTGATTTGTTAATTTTCGGGAATTTTAACACCCTGTATGTTGTAAATTTCAAATTAGACTAGGTTTTTTATGTATTTTGTACCTTATAAAATGAAGTTTTTAAAATACGTAATACTCTTTCTGGGATCAATATTAACCATTGTGATTTAATTTTGTGTAAAACGGCACAATTGACAAACATACGTAATTCACATTCCAACCTGAAATTTACCATATACGAGGTGTTCCGAAAATGAACAGAAGAATACATTAAGTCAAGTGCTTTTAGCCACAGTCGCTTTAACATGTACCGTTTAGGTGACTTTAGCAATTAATTCTACCCCTTTTATAAATAAATTCATGTTTAGCATGAAATATTTTAGTCATTGCAATTCAATCGATAATCAAGTGAATGAAACTCGAGCGATTTTTTTAATTCCTATTCATTCGAGAGCGAATTGTCCAAATGGAAAAAATGATATTAAAATGTACTTATCCTAATTAAAAAAATCACCACGAAAGTATTTTAGGACACATAGTAAACATCCAACTCAAAATCAATATACTTGATTTCATGAAGAAATTTGGTACCAAAACTGGCCATGTTACATATTAAGGCACTTATAAGATCTAACAATTGGAGTGGCAATGTTGATTATAAACTTGCTGTCAATATTGTTTGGCAGCTAATAAAAAAGGTGTTTGTATAAAAGAGATATTATACCCACGTTCAGCTGCTGGTATACAGATATACCTTAAATAAAAGCTTCCTCTGTATATTTTTCTTAGCGCGATTTAAAACAACGCTTACTATCAAAGTATTTAGAATTGGAACACTAGTATTACGACAATATTGGGCTATTTTATCGCTTATTCAAATTATTTAACGGACCTTTAACATCCTTGGTCCATTTTAAAAAAAATTAGAAACGCTTGAATGGTTTGAATAGACACCGTGTATTAGTCAGAAACATAGTATTGGGTTGTGTTACTAATTTTCAAAATTATAATGGTAGTTATAATAGAAAATGGCAGGTTACTATTTAAAATGATAAAAATGCTACTTTCGATTAAACCGGCGTTCGTGGTATTGATATTTATATGGTTAAAATATAAAATAAATCCGTTAACACGCGGTAGGTATATATTGAACTTAAACTCCAGTGACAATTAAGACCGTGATCAAACAAAGAAAATAGGGATTTTTTCAATAACTCCTGTAAATTTTTTAAAATTTTAACTGAATTACATCCTGGGGTTATTAAGGTGAAGTGTATGAGAAGGTTGAGTAACGAGTTAACTGGTTTAAATCATAATTAATGTTTTAAAAGATATGAAAAGAAATGGTATAAATTTAATCAAAAACCTGAAAACCTTCCCCATACACTTATCTAAACAAAGTATGTTAAACATGTTTTAATTAAATTACACAATTTTGAACAACATGGTCATGTTAGAATTGATATAATTGCGTGTAGTTAGCTTGCATTTACTCACGTTAGGTTTTTAGTTCTTGTGTAATCTACTAGTATAGTGTATATTGTAAAGAACAGTGTACCGAAAATGGATCCTTGTGGAACTCCTCGTTTTATTATTGACAAATCGTATAACAAGCTGCATCATTTGCAGTTTAATTCTAATATTCGTGAATATTGGCAGAACTTTTTAAAATACGTTCATACTCAAAATCTGTTTGTTGATTATTAGAAATTTTTCGAATTCAACATTTATTAACATTCGAGTTGATAAGTATACCATTAGAATATAACAAAACAAAATTCAAAGATAAGAAGTTTTGATTAAATCGGACACTTTTTCACCGATCATAATTGCTACAGCATTGGTATGTCCGCTTGTTGCTTCTGGAATAATACTAGCATCAGCTACTCTTAAATTCTTGATTCCGTGTACTTTCAGTTCATGATCTACTACAGCACCATTGAATGGATTGGGCCCCATTTTGCAAGTACCTATTGGATGGTATATGTGAGATGTTAATTGACGTAACTGGCAATACCAATAGTCTCGTGACAAATACTTATTATGTTGACAAGCTGGTAAAGGCGCATACATAAGTCTTGCACCCAGTTCTTGAAACGGTTTAGTATTCACGATTTTCAACGCCAGCTCGATACCTTGATACATTGTTTCTATATCTTCATTATTATCATCAGACAAAAAATTCGGATCTATAAGCGGATAATCATAGGGATTCTTTGATTTTAGTTTTATTGAACCTCTTGATTCGGGATGAAGCAGAATTACGTAAATACTGAATGTTTGACTTGGTTTAATTGATTTGGAAATTTTTAAGTTTACTTCATCATTGTAATGGTAAACTCGTTGAGCAATATCGCTTGTACTGTTAGATGGGTTAACAATAAGTTCAATATCTGGATATCCAGGAATTTTTGATATTTTGGTTTGATAAAATCCCAATCCTTGCGAATTACCTGGTATGGTTAACGCTCCAACACCTTTTAGAAAATTTTCTACATTCTGTTCTAAACTTCGCGAAGGTTCGGTGTAATTAGTAACAAACTGTAATGCAAAATAAGTGGGGTGATCTTGAAAATTGGCACCTACTGATAAGTGTTGAATAACCGGAATTCCTTTGCTTTGTAAATGGAGTCGTGGTCCAATACCTGAAAGCATTAATAGCTGTGGTGAAGCGATTGCACCTGCGGATAAAACAATTTGTTTTGAGGCTATTGCGTAATTCAGTTTTTCCTTTCTAGCGAATAGGACACCGTCAGCAGTTTTTGTGTTTTCGTTTATCAAAATTTTAGTGGCAAAGCTGTGCGTAAGTATCTTTAAATTTGGCCTGTGGGAGATGGGGCATAGGAAAGCTCTCCCCGTACTGTGTCGTTTTCCGTTTTTGGTGTTATGCTGCGTTACTGCGGCTCCTAACTGATCTTTACCGTTATAGTCTACAATATTTTGCCCTAACTCAAGATTTGCCTTAAGAAATGCCTTTAACTCGGGACTACTAGGTTTATGATACTCCACGTTTAAGTATCCATTGTATCCGTGATATCCAAAATCTCCATCAATATTAGATTTTTCCGATTTGATGAAATAAGGCAAAACATCTTTATACGCCCAACCAGGATTACCTTGTAAATGCCAGTTATCAAAATCCCTTTTATTGCCCCTTACGTACATTAAGGCATTAATTATACTAGTACCCCCTAATCCTTTACCAGTAGGATAAGGACATTCTTTGTTAAACATGCCTAAAATAGTCTGAGGTGTTAAGTGATATTGGTAGTAGCAATGTGTGTTACCTAGGCAGGTGGTCGATTGAGGTGTTGTGTTGTAATTCCAGTTAAATTCCAATCCCATTGAGTATACGTTCATAGAAGGAATATCGGTAAAATTTGTTTCGTGGCCTCCAGCTTCTATTAATAATATGGATGTAGCGGGGTTTTCTGATAAACGATTTGCAATAACTGCACCAGTTGATCCAGCTCCAATAATAATGTAGTCGAAAGTGCCAAAATCTATAAAATAATAATATGTGGGGGAGATAAATTATTTGTCTAAAACTTACCCGAAGGTATATCGTTTACTGTTTTGAACTGTGCCGAATCGGGTGGTACGGAATAGTAAGCTCTTTCAATTTCACCTCTGATTAATTTAACGTAATAATTTACATTATCTTTGTTGCATTGTATTACTGATAAAAGTAAGAGAAACTGGGTCACTAGTTTAGTATCCATCTCGTTACAACTGCCGTGACATTGAAATTGCATTCGATAAAGGAATTTGAATCTATCCGGTAACGATATGATTATGTCTGGAGTTTCCGGAAAGTACCTATCTCAGTCATAAATTTACGCTGTGTAGTTAAAAAGTTTTACGATTTAATTCTTCATTTATGTTCCTACAGTCTTCTTTTAACTTGATATAGCGCTTTAAACTTAGATACAGGTCTGGGAACGATCGCAAAAACACTGCCACTGCTTCATTTCCAATCGAGTTGTACTACTGACCTTTCATTGTTAATTTAAATTTGACAAAGAGAAAACAGTTTTATTAGAGGAAATAAGGAGCTTATTTTCTCCCCAAAGGGTAAGGCGGACTGTTACAGATTTTCTAACTACTTCAGCCGTAATCATAGATTAGGTATGAATGCTGGAATGGACGATAGTTGCGGTTGGTATAAAACCGGAAGGAACGTAGTCTGTACGCTTTTATCAGAACAGACGGTAACGGGAATCGAACCCATTACCTCCCGAAAGCTGAGTAAAGCATCTTAACATTGACCTACCATTTCGGTACTGTAGTACAGTTGTGATTAATGGACACCATTTACATTTTTGCTAAAACATTCAGGTCAATATTGTTTCTCTGATTAAAAATGTTGTAATCGACTAATCTAGAGAAACTCAACTGAAACAATATATTTAATCTCGGAGTGACAAAAGATTGTATTTTAACCTTAAGCACAAAATGATTATTATTTAATGCAGTCTCAATTTCAATTTACAATATGGTAAACCTTTACTTAGTTATAAAGGATCACTTTAAAAATTTCTCTTACTATCGCGCGGATTTTATACGCAATACTTTCTCTTAATCCAACGATTTCTATTTATCTCAAATCTGTTTACAAAATTATTTACAGTTTTGGATAAGCCTAATAACAATTTCCAACTCCATACATCAACTTTACTTGTAAACGGTTTAATGTTCTATCCCAAAACTGGGTTCTGGCCGTAAACAGACACTGTTTTTAAGTGCGTTACTGTTACATCATAAGTTAGTGCAGACTGTTATATACTTTCTTTTCTGAAATCACTAAACTAAAACTCAAAAATCTCATGCCTTCTATTAACCCGCTAAATCAAAACCAACCACCCTTAAACGCTTTAATTGTCATAGGACTGCCCAGCAAAAATATGAAACGGAAGCAACGCGAATGAAAATCCGTCCATCTATGTCATCTTGAAATTTTTAAGAAAATGGTAAAAACTGAAGTGTCCAAATTCGACATTCATATTCAATCAATACAACATTCAGAACCAAACTAAAATTTTCATGAAAGTCTCACATTGCGCAAAATTCAATAAATTTCAATACCATTTGCCCTTGATTCATGCACAAAATGTTTCCATTGCGAAATCCCAACTCATTTATGCGAATAAAAATACGTACAAATTCTTTGTACTCATTAATATAATACCAACATATAATTAATTCATTTACGTTACCCATTCATTGAAATTCAAATCTTCATTCTTGAAAATACAGAAGCATATTATCGTTATCTCATGCAAATTTAATTCTTTTAGCTCACAATCTTTTATACGTTTATAAATCTTAACATGCTTTACGTAATACTCGACCTGTTACTACAATTTGCAATGGCGTACGATTTACACCAAACTAACATTATACTTTAATACCAATTCTTTCGTACAAATACATCCATCATGCAATATCAGAAATACGTCACACGTACAACGCTAACTATTCCCAGTGCGTCAAAATAATATCACAAGACATAGGACATACTTGTGAGTTAGAGATATAGTCTTTATTTCCTTTTGTAACCGATTGATTTGGAATTGATGTCAATTGTAAAAGATTGTAACTGATTGCCCTCACGCTAGTCGGTAATGGTTGGTTATAAAATTCCCTTGTTAGCGTGCTAATTTTAGTAGTCATCCACGTTGTTGTCGTTATCGATGTAGTAAATAGTTAATTATTATTCTGATTTAGGAAAAAAGGTAGGTCTTAGAGGTGAACGACGCTCAAATAAAATAAAAAGGTAGCCTACTGGGTTGGGTGTGCATTATGGGAGGTTTCTTTCTGCTCAAATGGGCTTTACTATCTTTATTGCGAGTGTGAAGTCTTTAGCTTCAGTTGTAACTGTTGTGGGAAATATACTTCCTGCAACTATTGTCTGTATGGTTTCTGATAGTAGCGTGCTGGTTGTTCTTGGAGCGTTAAACCGGTCTTCGCAGTTTTTGGAGTGTGTGAGACGTCTAACGTAATTAACAGAATCATTAGCTATTATAGCATTTGAGATCCTCTGCACCACTCGTTTTCTTACACTTAAACTATTGGTATAGTGTGGTGGACTTCACGCGGAGTAACGCTTCGTACCTGTTGATGGTTTGACCGAGCCCTGAGACGTGTATTGCCCACACCGTTTTGATGGTCAACTACAAGATTTTCTTGGAGTTGGTGCTCCACTTGAGCTAGACCAGTACCGTTGAAGTTTGTGTTCGTTCGTGCCCTGCGAACATGCGACCCACTTTCTAGATCCTATCGCGCTGAGATCTTTAACGATCTTTAGCATACTTTACCTTTGGGTATTACTGGAATCACTATTTTGATAGGTTATGCTTCATTCAACATACGTAAAATTGCAGCACAACGTAGTCAAGGGTTGCAATTACCTGCACCTGGCGCCGAAAACAATTATGGTTGATTTTGAAGTGGCAATGATTAATGCCATAAATGAACAATTCCTTATACGACAGTTCGAGGGTGTCTTTTCCATTTTAATTAATTGATATAAACAACTCAAAAATTCTAACTATCAATTAAAACTAAGAAAGCAAAATTAAAATTAAACTAATTTCACAAGAAATAGTCTGAGCTACACAACGTATTTCGACTATCATTGAATAATTAGAATTGGAAGATCAATCTGCAATTATAATTATATACAGTCTTAAACTAGAAACCCATAAAAAACTAAAAGAAAAATGTAAAAATAATCTAATGAAAGGTAAACATAACCACAAAATTAAAGAAGAAATCAAATTTAGCAGGAGAAAAATAATAATAAACATAAGATATTAAAGGAGTAATTTGCTCTTTGGAAAATAATTTAATTATATCTCTAAAAGACTGAACAATACCAGTAAAGCATACCTTACGAATCGAAGTACATCCCAAAATTTTTCGCACAGTGAATCGGTAAATTGTACATTGGGTGAATTGTCCGTTCGGTTAATTCGCGGTTCCGTTAATTGTTTTCGGGGAATTGTCCTTAACCCATTTGGAGTCCTAAAGCCTAAGTCACACTAGGCTACTTTACTAGCTGCTATCGAAGTAGCGGCTATTAAGTAGCTAGTGTGACATGGGTAGTAGCAGCTACTAACAGTAACACGCTAGTCAAAATTCACTAGCATCAAGAATAGAACATGTTCAATTTTTCGCGCTACTAACTGGCCACGTCACCAACTAGCAGGTAGCAACCTGTCGCCCAGTGTGACATACTGTGCTATACCGGCTAGTCGCTTTGTTTATGTTCACATTGTTTGTTCACTTGATTGAATTTTAGATTTTAAGCAGTGAAAATGAGTG
The DNA here is from genome assembly GCA_036346205.1 of Vesta saturnalis. NCBI lineage: Eukaryota > Metazoa > Arthropoda > Insecta > Coleoptera > Lampyridae > Vesta > Vesta saturnalis. The sequence continues at coordinate 377,754 of JARFJB010002092.1, forward strand.
ACATGAAGTGGTCTGAGGGTGATGTGATAACCTTTTTAAATTTATTTAGAAACTATAAATGTCTCTGGGACGTAACGTGTCCCGATTACTTGAGGAGAGATGTTAAAAAACGCGCTTCCTTGACGTTATTGAAGGAATTACATTATGCAGGTTTAACTGTACAAGACGAAGAGGCACTGAAAAAGAAAATAAAAGTAATTCGGGATAGCTATAGAAATGAGCTAAACAAAATTAAAAAATCGAAGAAAAGTGGGGCCGGCCTTGAAGTATACAAACCAAAGCTGATATGGTTCGGTGTAGCTAATTCTTTTTTGAATTCCGCCTTATCCTGCCGACCATCTCTTCAAATTTGGTAAGTAAAATACTTTTATGTAGAATATTCTATTTCAGAACAAAGGTATAAATAAGTAAAGTGTAATAAAGTATATACAAATATGTGTGAATCAATGTTTATTTAAACATACGATAGTTTACATGAACACACATTTGCTATTGAACACAACGTAATCCACTATCAGGAACAGCTTGTTATGCGAACTTTTCTTGCCATGGAACTTTCATGTATGTCATGAATGCATGGGAATAACCCTTTCTTACGTCTTCACCGTCCATAGCGAAGTGGCTAACCACAACCGGTCAAATGGTGTCATAGCTGACCGTATTTCCCGCCAAGAGCCCAAAGTAATTTCACCCGTACTTGTGTCCTCTTCGTCGACTGATCCAGGTGGTAGGTAAGTTCGAGAAGCAGTCATTCTTAGCCAGTTGTGTATGGAGTAACATGTTTTAACTACCAGTTCAGCGGTATCATCGTTGAGATGAATTGGTTTGGTAAAAACACGAAATCTTGCAGCCAGTATACCAAACGCATTTACGACCACACGCCTTGCTCTAGACAAACGATAATTGAAAATTCTCTCTGCCAAGCTCAAGCTACGATGAGAATATGGTTTCAATAAATTTGAACCTAAAGGATCCCCAATGAGCACCCCCATCTCCGGCCACTCCAATAAATTTTGTTCCAAGGCGCTTAGCAAGGTGGACGTTTGGAAAATCGTACTGTCACTAGCTCGACCATCACTGCCAACATCAATATAACGAAAACAGTAATTTCCATCTACGGATGCAAACAGAACTATGCTTTCCTTTGTAGTTAAAAGACTTGGATGTTGAGTTGCATGACCGTCTTATTTGCACATGTTTGCCATCAAGTGCTCAGCAGCAGTTGGGAAAATGCCATGCGGTTTCAAAAACATTCTGTATTTCGGTCCAATCTTCCTCTGTGCAAGGGACCTGAAAAAATAAATGACATTATTTACAATAAAGTTTGTTTTTTGTTCAAGATTTATCAACTCAGACTCAAGGGCAAGAAGATACAAGCAGTTGCTGTGAAAATGAAGAGGAGGAAGCAACGAGCCCTATGCTGGAAGGAAGCTCGCCTAAATCACAGATTTCCGGCCCGTCACGGAAGAGGACGAATTAGAGTCAAATGGCTCCTCCTTCTCGGATTGAAAAGGCGCAAGAACTTCTACAGCCAGATTCCCAACTCGCATTGAGCCCGCGATTGATAAGCTGCAAAATATTGCTCAAGTAGCTTGTGAAAATGTACAACCCAAAGCCACAAGTGAGGACCAGTATGATAACTTTGCTAAGCACATGGCGTCTCAGTTGCGTGAGTTGCCAATTCGGAGCTTCATCATTTTGCAAAATAAATTTCAAGAACTAATTTCACAAGAAAGATTAGCACAATTAAATCAACCAATTTACTCTCCAATCGTCTCAAACAGTAATGGCTCAAACAGTGCTCTAATACATACTACGAGCGTCAGCAAAGCCAGTTTAATGAATCGGATAGACTTGACATGGTTCAACAAGCTGTCTTAACTATTGGAAATGTGCTGGAAGGGGGAGGAAATTAAAGTGTATAATTATATTAACCGCAACGTTAATAAAGTTCCTTTTATAGACAAGATGTTTTACACATGTTCTTTGTAATTTTGGTTTCGTATTAAAACGTTTAGAACTATTTGCAAATAAAAACAGAAACTGTAGTATGGTTTTTTTAATATAAATCCTTTTCCAAAGTTGTAACATTTTTGTTTAAATAGCTGATACACAATATTAGTATTTCAACCTAGTTAAAGAATAAAGATAAACGTATACACGTACCTGTACGAATGAGGTTTGTACTTCGTATATAGCTCTAAGAACTTCAGGTAGAAATGTAGAGATGGTATTATGTGGTACTCGGAACAAGTACTGGAGGGATTTAAAGCTGTCTTCACTAGCAATGTATCTTAAGGCTATTTCTAATTTCGTGCGGCATGGAATTGCCCTCCTGAGTTTCGTGTCTTGTTTCTTGATAAGAGGTGTTACTAACTCAAGCAACTCGTCAAATTTATTTACCGACAATCTCATGATATTGTGGTAAGACTTGGGGTCCTGAAAGTTCTCTCATCAGTGTGGCAGATGCGCCTAGCCTATCTCTTCTTTTGATCCATTTTCGAATCCAGAGTCGTTTCCTTTTGTTTCGTAAATAGTTTTCTATATCTTCACAAACGTCTGCTACACATCTCAATATCAGGCGATTTAATTCAACACGACTTACACGAACAGATGACATTTTACACACTAGACACAGGCAGTACGAGGGCAAAAATGAAATCCAGTAGCATAATCACAGCTACTAGGTAGTAACTACCAAGGTTTGAGTGTGACAACTTTAGTAGCTGCTATTTTACTAGCAGCAACTAACTAGCAGCTATTGAGTAGCCAAGTGTGACTCAGGCTTTAAAGAACGTCTACTGGACCAGTGCTGTGGTTATGGGTATAAAGGTTCCGAAGTTGATTAAATTGCAACAAACGAAAGAATGTCTACTTTCAGAGGTTTCTTATAAAGGTAAACTTGGGTAAGCTGTTTCTAATTTAATTACTTATGGGTGTTAGACTTTTTAGGGCCTATAACAACATCAGGCGAAATATTTTATTCCACGTTAAGCCAGAAGTACAATAATATTTTTATATAACTTTAAATTATCTACAGTTCAGTATTTTTTACGTTTGTTTATTTACAAGGTACTGTGTACTTACGTGTCATTACAACGGAAAAATATAATAAAACTTTCCTACATTAATAATTGTGACTTAATTGTTAAATCAAGGGGAAAAACATAGCATTTACAGTCGCGTAGCTGTGACTGGTGCCCCTGGCCAGACTTGAAAATGGCACCCCCCTCTTTGATAAAAAGACTAAAAGAGGGGAGGGTTTAGTAACTTAAAAAAATTTAAATGTAGTCAAACGGATTTTTATTGTAAAATGGATTAATTGGAATGAATTGTTATTGTGTTGCAAACTTATTTTTAAATTTACTTAAATGCTACTTTTCTGGCTTTAACTGACACGAAATCATTGATTAGCACATCTAAGTCCAATTTTCTCACTTCTTCATGTTCAATTGAGAGTATCGCAAGATTCGTCAAACGATCTTGTCCCATTGAAGATCTCAAATAATTTTTTATCAACTTTAATTTACTGAAACTTCGCTCACAAGAGGCGACGGTAATAGGTAGAGTCAAGAAGATTCTAAGAGCAATTTGGATGTTCGGAAAGTTTAAGTTCTTGAATTTTTCTTAGCAGATCCAGGGGTGTTACTGTTTCTAGATCCTTTTCTACAAGTTCTTTTGCTTGCATTTTAAATGTTTCTATTTCGTTGGTCAGTTCATCTACGTCTACGTCAGTAGGGTATTTTAGACCAAAGTCAGCAGCGTGTTTCTTCAAAACATTTACTGGTTCTTTCTTCGGTGCTGGTCCGGTTAGAAAATAGAAACCCGAAGATAATGACTCCATCGCTTCATATCTCTTCAGTTCCGTTAGAATTTGATCAAAAATAAGATTAACTTCTCTTTGGAATTCATGTTCTGCGGTGAGGTAGCAAGTGCTGTCATCCTTGGATTTTGTTTCTAAATCCTCGAGTCGTTTGCTCACTGTCTTTCGCCTTTTTTCAGGAAAGTGATCTTCGATGTCAAGTTCCTGTGATGTCTGTGTAGCAAAGTCGATTGCTGGCCTGAGACCCTCATCTCTAATCTCTTGAATTGTCGCTGATAGCCCCTTAATCATTTTGCTTGCCTCGCTGACAGAAACTGTTTCTTTTTGAAGGCCTTTGTTAATTTTGTCGATAGCAATAAGGATTCTCTCCCATAGCTGCAAAAGACACATAAATTTGAAGTCAATCTGTTTGATTAGCTCCTGTGCACCCACTGCAGTTTCTAAATTCCATTTCTCTTGACTGGTGCGATCTATCATTTCTTTGAGCATAGCATAAACCTCTTTTAGCATTTTTTTTTAAAGCACTGACTGCTCTTCGTTTTGTTGATCACCTAGTGTTACAATGACCTTTTAATGTAATGCCAAATTTTGTTAGGATTGCCTGCCACCTCCCGGTAGAACCACTGAAAAAGGTGAACACCTTTTGTACTATTCCATAAAATGGAATGATCAACGGTGAGACAGCAGCAGCATATGCACCAATCAGATTTAAACTGTGCGCTGCACATGGAACAAAATAGGCTTTGTCATTTCGTTGGAGGATTTTCGCTTGTACTCCAATATATTTTCCAGCCATATTGCTGCCATTGTCGTAACCCTGACCTAGGCAGTTAGCAAAGCTCAGGCCATCATCGTTTATTTTTTGCAGTATTTCCATCGAAATTCCTTCTCTTGTTTTCTGACTCGTGTTGATGAAATCAATAAAGCTTTCCTTGACTTCACATGTTAGTGCTTAGAAACATTCCACTACTAGGCTCTCCAATTACTTCTTCCTTACTTGTTCCTCGAAGTGGTAAATTATTTTTTTGCACAAAAAAGTAGTACAGCAATGACCACTTTAAGAATGTTCCTCCACTTCTCAATATCCTTTTGAATTCTATCTTGGATTTCAGAATCCACAGTCGTTTTTTATTGCAATCGTATTTTCAAATCAATCCATTTCATACAACCTAACCTATGGCTGGATGAGTTTTTATGAGTGAAAATTAGAGGATTTAAGTGTTTCCAATCTTTAAAATCTTCGTTTAGGTCTGAAAGTGGCGATGACTTTCCTTGTTGATCCTTTCCAAACAGAACACAAGGGAAACAAAATAAAGCATCTTTTGACTGGCTATAAAGTAACCACTGCGGGGTACTTTTTCACCATTTGCAAGAGTCTTATGAAACCATTTGGCGTCTAGACGCCTATCACTATCTGAAACTGGAAATTTAAAAGTTGACACATCAATTGTGTGAGGACCTCGTTCAACCAACAGCAGTCTAACTTTGTCACTAATTCTTGGAGAACCAGGCCATTGCTGTGGATCGTCAAAGACTACTTCGCATCTTGCTGCAGATAATTCTTCGTCAGTTGAATGGGAATGGGAATTATCATAATCCATTTCTTCAAATTCATTCTGATCCGACACTGGTAGAAAATTGTCGCTATTTTCCGACGCTGATGTTTGTGGGCGTGGTTCGTTATCTTCAAAGTTTTCTAATGTGTCTGTGCTAAACCGTCATCTATATCAACGTCACTGTCATCTTTTTTATCCGTAAGCCTAACTGTACTTGCAGCTGCCTCCTTAGGCTCCTTATTGGATTTTAGCCAATTCTTTAACTGACCTGAAAGAGTCGCAGCAGTGGTTTCCTTTTCTTTTTTTAGTTTCCTAAATGCACTTCCAGATGTTTTTTTTTGCCCATTTTAGTTTTTGGCTTGCAAATACTGGTTTTCACGGTTTACCTACAATAAATAAAGTTCACGTTATCTGGTTATCTTTACCAAAGATATACAGTGGAACTTGGTTATAACGTCATTGAAGGGACCACAACAATTAGCGGCGACTAAACGCACCAACTTTTTACAAAGGAAGAATAAAAATGCTTTTTTGCATTAAGTAGGTATGTATAATTTCTTATAAAACGAATGCAATAGATACATAAATTCTATTTTTTTAACTTACAGTATTTACAGGAATATATTTTATTTGTAAAGTTTAATTCAAAAGATAAGCCATCAAATAGCGTCATCATTCCAGCGTTTTAAACAGCTAACGAATGGAGACGAAAATACGCGCTACCTTAGTTGTCTATAACGAGCTTTTTTATTCCCTTATTCATTCCTTAGATCGCATCTATTGCGGTGACAATTATTCCTAACGCACGACTGGGCATACTGACACGCTTATCTCATCAGTGATTGGTAGTTGTAATGGTTGCTATGACAACTCGCATACACGTGAATAACATGGGAGGGGTAGACAGGCAATAAATTTCAAGAACAAAGATATTTATTATTCACGGATAGTGAAAGTGAGTGAGAAGGAGGGGAAGAGAATCCATCCTTAGCGATCGCAGATTTATTTTTTTGTTCGTTTTCCACTTATCTAATCGCGGTTATCTTTTCGTTAATGTTAGTGATTTGTAAGTCCGTGACTTTGACGATGACATCGTGGTTCGATGTTCGCACAACAAAAACAATCAATATTGTAACGTAAAACGTAAAATTCAGTCTATCATAAATGAAAACACAACACTACATGCACTAGAGGGGTTGTCTGTTGGTGCGTTATTACAGTAAACAACGTACAGGTGGCCGGAAGGGGAGGAGGTGAGGACTCTGACCTTGAGCAGGGATGACGGCGCAGCATAAAGGCGCTTGGCATTCCCAGCAACTAACGGCACTGTTGTCTCCCCAATGAGCCCATATAATGATGCTACACTTCCTATTTTCGTCAATTTCCGCACTTCTGAAAAGTGCTAATTCATTTTATAATAAAATAAAGATGTATGTACTGTATACTAAATCAAGGTCTTAATGCCGTTATATACTGGTTTATATATTTATTGACGATACAACCGGGTTTTTTATAATGCTAATTCTAATTATTACAGTTTGGTGGGACTTGTAAACAAATGACGTTATATCCGTGTTGACGATAATCCGAGACCGTAATAACCAAGTTCTACTGTAATACAGTAATAGGTTTCCAACAGTTAAAATACGTTTATGTTTTACCTGTATATTAGTATATTATGTAATATTACTAAACTACTAGCCTTAAGAATTGTTCTTACTAATCTTACTCATAGGTAGTTGACTAGTAAGTTCGATTAGACTATGCTGGATTTTTGTATCCGCAATCAATGCATGGACGCAATAAAGTAAAGTAGGCCTAATGTTAGACTAGTTACAGACAAATGCTGTGAGATAGGCCTAATGTGATAATTCAAGTTTTTGGTTTACAAAAATTGTGTAGAAAATTATTATTGTGAGTGAGCCTAATCAATAGAGGTTTTACTGGGCTTGCTCACCAATCTCATCTGGCATAAGTTAAAGTTACTTGTTATTTTGTGAATTGGATTGCCAAAAATGTATGGATATAACGCAACAAAAGTAAGTACCTTTGAATCTTTCTTTGTTACTTCTTAAATATATATATATATATATATATATATATATATATATATATATATATATATATATATATTCTATAGGCTATATTTAGTTGTTGGAGTCAAAATGAATTAAAACAATGTTCTATTTATTAGGTACAGTTGAAAATAGAGTACAACTTATACATGTTAAAAAATAAATTTCAATCTGTTAGAAATACAATAAATCAATGTCTTCAAATTAATATTTAATCTTTTTAAATGTTTCAAATGCTTCCGGCACTATTTGATTAGCTCAGAGGTATTATTCGGTATTGCACCTCTCTAAGTTTCGTCAAAATAGGCCTATGTTCAACTCGTTCCTCTATGTTCGTGTTCTTTGTTTCCATGTTCCTCTATGTTTCTCAATGTGTCAAATTTTAAATTTATTTTTCTGTGTGTCTAATTTTGAATTTAATTCGGGTGTAAGGGTTATGTGTGTGTACAAATATTATTTATTGCAATGAAAAATCCAAGTTGAAATTACACAATCTTTGGGGTCTATGGTCTATGTTTAATAGGGCTACAGCTAGTCTCCAGCGACCAGCAATCGAGTGTCTTTTTTGATCTCGTCTAATTGATATTATTATTTTCTTGTTTATATTTATGATCTAATGTATATTATTATTATCGTCTAATTATATGCGTCTAATCACTAAGCACTTTTGACAAAGAAAATTTACTTACCTTCACGAATTTGTTATGTGGAGTAACAATCAATAGCAGCTTCTTCTACCGGCGGCCATTACACAACTGACGAGTTCGCAATCGCGGCTGCCAGGAGCGCTAGTCGCGACACCGCCACGCAGTGAAAACAAGACGTCCGTAGTAACTCAAAACTTCGAGATGGGACATTAAATGATAGTTATTCACAACTAATTATTCTTATTCATTGGGAATTAACGTCTTCTGTGATATATATATATATATATATATATATATATGTATATATATATATATATATATATATGTGTGTGTGTGTGTGCGTGTGTGTGTGTGTGTGCGTGTGTGTGTGGGTGCGTGCGTGCGTGCGCGCGCGCGTGGGTGCGTGTGCGTGTGCGTGTGCGCGTGCGTGTGCGTGTGCGTGTGCGTGTGCGTGTGTGTGTGTGTGTGTGTGTGTGTGTGTGTGCTGTTGCTGTTGCTGTTGGCTTTTTTTAAGTACAAAAATATATTTGTTTTTGTTATTTTATCTCAGTCTATGTTTTTGAATAATTTTTCAAAGTTTGTATCCAACCTTGACGATTAGGCGAAACCCTCGCGGCGACGCTCTCCCTGGTCCGGCGCCCCTGGCGGGGGCCATCCCTGCCACCCACTTGCTACTGCCACTGAGCATTTTATAACATTTTTTTCGGAACAAGCGAAAAAAAATAAGTATTATAGCTAGTACGCAATTAAATGTAAACAAGAAACAAGACACTATAACAAATTGCACTTTGCTCAATTTCTCGTTGGTCGATTTTTATGCAAATTTAAATACCTGGTATGGAACAACACACGACTTTCCATCATACAAAGTAGAAATTAAAAGAAATGAAGTAATTTTAATAACTGTTTTAGGAAAATTATACATTTCATTTTTTAACACGTTCGCAATGAAAACAGGCAACATTGTAAAACCAAAACAATAATCTATGTCAGATGGACGTTTAAAACTTCACGTCAGTTAGAACTTAATAGACATATAGACGCTAACTCTATTAAGAAATTTTACAAAGAAAAGGTATTTAAAACAAAATTTTCTTTAAAAAAATGTCTACACATTTTCTTATAAAATTAATCGTTATTTAGAGATTGAAAAAGTTCGAGCTAACACTTAAATTATATTTTATATCTATTGAAATTACAGGTGTTTCAGAAATAATTGATAAAAACCAAAAACTACTCCTAATACCCTCCATCCCTCTCCCCGCCGAACTTTTTCCAAAATCAGCTCCAGGAGAAATGAAAACAGACTTAACCCTCCTATTGTGTTCACGTCAATATGACCCAAAATCGCGTTCTTCTAATGTACATAATTCGTTAATTTATTTAAATATTTCGTTGTCGCTGTATGACATTTATTTCATTACTCTAATAACGGTGTACCTACATTGATATTAGAAAATTATAATTAGTTTTTTTAACGCATTTGTTACACTCGCTGTATTTGGATCTATATGGCCCGGTGATTTGTGTAGTTCAAATTGAAGAACGAGAAGCAGCTTATTATCATAGACGAATGTATTTTATTAGTTTTGTTTTATTTTCATAAATAAAAATAACACATAATATTGCCACATTATTGCGCATAT